>CM040436.1:28078862-28539554 GCA_022702705.1 Papilionanthe hookeriana x Papilionanthe teres | reverse complement strand
CCGGTAATTTCCCTGTATGCAGGTAGTCTATTAGTGGCTGACGCCAATCTTCTGTGTTTTCCGTCACTGCTGCAACTGATTCCTCTACTTTTTCTGATTTCTGTATCATATCCATGTCGAGTTGTGATAGGACCTGTCGTCCTCGAACTGACACTTTAATTGACTCATCTTGTAAACAGGCAAATTCTTTTGTAAGGCGAGCTAGCGCATCTGCGAGAGCATTTTCTCTTCTGGGGATCTTGTAGATTGTTACATTCGGAATCTGTTCCAACAGTTTCATGGCATACTGAAAGTATTGCTCGAGTCTTGGCTTTAAGATTCTGTATTGTCCTGCGACTTGTTGAATGATCAACTGAGAATCTCCGTAGATATTGATATCCGTTATTCCCATTCGAATGGTCGGCTCTAGTCCCGTTATGAGGGCTTCGTATTCCGTCTCGTTGTTCGTGCATGGCTCTGTTAAGTGGTAGGAGTATCTCAACATCCCCCGCTCCGTGTTATAAAGATTAGTCCGATTCCCGCCTTACCGAGCACTATCGTTTGCAATTCTTTGTCTTTCCGTGTCGAGGATGCTCCGTCGAAGTATAGTTCCCAACGTCGATCATCGGTGTCTTCTAGGCTCATTATTTGTTCGTCCGGCAAGTCGTCGTCGAGAGGCGAATCCGCCGGTAGAAGGGTGTGCCGCAAGGAAATCGGCTAGAACTTGTCCCTTTACTGGCACGAAGAGGAACAAAAGTTATGTCGAATTGCACATAGTATCATCGACCACCCGGCAAGTCCGCCGGAAAGTGTTGGACGGGTCATCAAATATTGCAACGGATTAACTTTCGAGATAAGGTTGACCTTATGAGAGAGCATGTAATGCCCGAGTTTCGTGCGGCGAAGATCGAGGCTAAACAATGCTTCTCAATCGGAGGATACTTTACTTCCATCGGAATCAAACGACGGCTTAAGTAGTAGAGAGCATTTTCTTTTCCCTCATCATCGACTCGGGCTAGCGAGGCTCCAAGGGAGTCGTCTAGAGCCGTGGTATAAAGTATCAACGGTCTACCTGAGACTGGGGCTGCTAAGACAGGAGGTGTCATCAAGTATTGCTTAATGTCCTCGAAGGCCCGTTGGCATTTCTCTTCCCAAACGAATTTGGCGTCCTTTTTAACTAATGCCGAGAAGGGCTGACACCTACCTGACAAGTTCGAAATAAAGTGTCGAAGATATGCCAGCCTTCCTCGAAAGAATCGTAGTTGTTTTAAGGTTTTGGGAGGCGGCATCTCTAAGATAGCTTTAATCTTTTCCGGATCGATTTCAATCCCGCGATGTCGGACAACAAATCCTAAGAATTTCCCGGAGGTAACGCCGAAGGCGCATTTTAAGGGATTCATCTTAATGTTGTATTGCCTTAATCGCTCGAAGACAATTCTTAAATCATACAGGTGATCTTCCTTCAGTTTGCTTTTGATGACCACATCATCCACATAGCACTCAACTTGGTTGTGAATGAGATCATCGAAAATCTTTGTCGTTGCTCTTTGGTATGTTGCTCCTGTGTTCTTTAGTCCGAATGGCATTACTGTGTAGCAATACACTCCGATCGGCGTTCTGAATGCCGTGAGCTTTTTGTCTTCTGGTGCCATCTTTATCTGGTTATATCCCGAAGATCCATCCATGAAAGAGAATATTTCATGTGTCGAAGCGATGTCGATCATTAACTCTGGAATTGGTAGTGGAAATTCATCCTTCGGACATGCTTTGTTCAAGTCTCCGAAATCCACACGCATTCCGATCCGACCATTCTTCTTCCCGATCGGTACCACATTGGCTAGCCAAGTAGGGTATTGTTCCTCACGGACAAATTTAGCGTCGATTAGCTTCTTAACTTCAGCTATTACTTGTTGTTCAATTTCCAAACGCATTCTTCTAGAAGCTTGTCTGACTGGAACGGAAGTAGGATCCACTCCTAGCCTGTGAACTGCGACTTCTGGAGCTAATCCCGGCATTTCGTCGTAACTCCAAGCAAAACAGTCCTTGAATTCCATTAATAGCTTGATTATTTCCTCATAATCTTATTTATTGAGTAAGGAGCTAACAAAGGTTTGTTTAGGCTTTTCGTTAGTACCTAAGTTAACTTCCATTAACTCATCTATTGTAGATTTGATTTCTTCTTCGAACTCTGGTGGAACCTCTCCAATTTGCAGATCTTCAAGCTCTTCTGTAGTTTCCAAGCAGTCTTCATTAGGTTCTTAAGTGACAACCAAACAAAATTCCGTATCGTCAATTGGACCTACTGTGCCGAATCCGAGACCATGTTTTGAATTGGGAGGCCGAACGGCATTATTCCATAATTTTTTGAAGTGTTGTGATCGGCCTTTTGTCCATTGTCGAGGTAAGACACCACGCTGAATTAAATTTTGAACACAGGGAGAGTACCACTCAAAATGTAATTCCATTAATTCGGAAGAAGTGACATCTTCAAATTGTACATTGTTTTCAGTATTGGAAGAAAAAGTGCCACGGTAAAATTTGATTGGCTTTGCACCGCTGCTATGTATTTCTTTGACCACCATACCCTCGATCTTATTAGATCGGATCGGGGTCGTGGTCATAGTGTGTACATAGTGATTAATCTTCTCGTACATCGATTTGTATTCTTCGTTCTTCTCATCTTCGAGAGAAATCTTGAATTGTGGTTTCTTCCGGTTTATTGTAGCTGCATCTTTCTTGATTTCCTCTTCTTCCTCAGAGCTGTTTTCCCAATCAACGTTGATCATCGGCTTTTTCTGTCCAACTCGTCCCAGTGTCTCTTCCATGACCTCGTCCCCAGCCTCGACCTCGGATGCGAGTTCTGGAGAAACCTTCACCATCTCGCCGTAAGGGAGTGGTGAGTAACTGTTGGACTAGAACTTCAGGTTCTTCATTGTCTCAAATTTCTTTTGCCTCATTTGGCACGGTGTTTCTAGAGAAGATTGTTTTCTTCGGAGGTGCGTAATAAGCTGCATCTTCATGGATTCCAATCTCATGTACGGAGAAAGGTTGCAAATCACCTTTAATGCACTGTTCTCCTCCTTCGTAGTATTTTATACACTGATGCAGAGACGATGGTACCATCCGGTTTTCATGGATCCATGGTCGGCCCAGTAGTGCGTTGAACGATGTCTCAGAATCAATTATGTGGAATTTTGCGGTTGTCTTTGCTAAGTCACCGGTCTTCATCAACAGTGTTATTGATCCAAGGGCTCTTTCTCCTTTCTGGTTGAATCCTCTTACTAACATCTTGTCCGCTTCAAGCTCGCGAGCATCAATTTCCAAGTATGCTAGCGTCCGAAGGTTCATTATGTTGATTGATGCTCCCGGATCCACCAATACTTCGGAGAGCGTAAACTTTCCGATCGTGACTGAAATGTACAACGGTCGGTTGTGATCGGCTGTCCCAAGTAGTAGATCACTGTCCGTGAAGGTAACACCTCGTTGTTCCTTTAACGAGCAAACATCGTCTAAGGATTCTCCGGCCATCTGAGCTAAACAAATCTCGGGATCAAGTAAGGCCTTGATCAAAGCTTCTCAAATCTCTTTTGATAAGATGAGAGCGTCGTAGATGCTCAGTTTGGCTGGTAGTTTCCTAAGATGGGCTAGCACGTTATAGTCCACTTTGTTACCATGTGTCTCGGCTTCTTCCCGAATGGGCAATTCTTCCGCCGGGGTTGATTCTTCCCGAACAACCACCGCTTTCCTTTGTCTTTTGGACCCATTCTCGGAGGTAGAACCTTTCCGCTCCTTAAGTTGACTTCTGTGATTTCTTCTGAATCTGGTACTGAGTTTACAGGTGTCTCCTTTTGAATCGGCATGACAGGTTCTTCTGGAGTCGCTTAGAAATCTGAAAGCTCTAACTCTGTTGTGATTGGAGTTCCTTGGAATTCACAAATAGATTCATTGTTTGTTGAACTTTCATAGCCTTCTTGGTGAATGTCTTCTTTCTCATCGTGATTGTCGAGGTCGTGTATGATTTGAGAATTGTTATTTGTATCGGAATCGAGATCCGGATTAGATTGGTTGTCGTTAGTTACATAATCGTTAGAAACAGTCAAAACGTAGCCAACTCCATAACTCTTATCATTATAAGATCCCGCCGGAGCGAGCAAATAATCATATAGAGTCAGAGGTTCGAGGAATTTTTCCCCTGAATCGGAAACAACCATCCTAGGATAAGCAGCCCCAAGTCTAGCCTTAGGAGCCTCGGTCCTTTCTTCTTCTACGATCTCTTTCTTTTCTATGATCTTTTCTTCCTGGGGCGGATCTTCAATTGCAAGCGACAGCGCCGGCTTGACAGGTTTCACACTCTGAGTTGAAGCATGCGCCGAAGCGGTTTGAATGCGATCCAAAATTTTCTTCGATGACTTCGTCCAAACGGTACTCCATCCATCATCGGTCGTGTAAGGGTCTATCAGAACAATGGGATCCGTTGAAATAACATTGACAGAACCTCCTTTCTGGGGTTCTTTCATGTATTCCTTTGGGATCGTTATGTTCCCCTTTCGGAGATTGTTGTCAAGCCAACTTTTGAAGGTGATGCAATCCTCTATCTTATGTCCAAGCATCTGGTGGTAAGGGCAGTAGTTGGGATGGTCTTTCTTGTTAACTTCCTCCGGCTTCTTGGGTTCTGGCAGTCGAAAATCCGAAGTCTTCATCAAACTGCGGAACATCTTTGGCACTCGCCTCATTCTTGAATGGATATTCTTTATTTATAAGCTCCTTTAACATGCGCCGTGGGCGAGGTGGTTGCTCATGTTGTTGAGTTGGCCGATAACCGAATCGAGGTTGTTGGTAGTTTCGCCGAGGTTGTTGATAGCTGGGCCGCGCTCGCTCCGCTGTATTTCGCATTGGTCGCTTGCCCTTATCGACCGCAGCGACGATCCCGGATTTCTCTTCAAATGTCTTCACAGGCTTCTGTTTGTCTGTTTTGTCGACGAAACTTAGTTGCTTCGCTTCCTCTTGCAAGCTTCCGGCCTTGCTTAACAACTTCTCGAAAGTCTTAATTGTAAATCCCTTAAGGAGAAGTGCTATCGGGCCGTGAATGCTTTTAAGCAAGATACCGACTGCATGCTGCTCTTGTAGTTGTGGCTCACACTTCATGCTTAGATTCCTCCATCGAAGTATGTAGTCCACTAAAGTTTCGTTCGGTTTCTATTTCTCCACCACTAAGTCACCGATGGTGATATGGTGCTGAGCTCCGGCGAACCGTTTCACGAAAAGGTTTTCTAATTCTGAAAATGTCTTTACCGAACCGTTCGGTAACTCTGCGTACCAATCGAAGGCCATCCCTGACAGGCTGCTGACGAATTGTCAGAAGAGTAAGGCGTCACTCCCACCGGCGTTGCAACAACTAGCACGAAAATGTACAACATGCTGTCGAGGGTTTCCGGTACCATCAAAAGTTTTGAACAGAGGTGGTACGAAGCCTTTTGGGTATTATACTGCATCGAATTCTTCGGGGTAAGGTCTACCCGTCTGAATAGATGCTCCGCTCTTAGACTGTGCTAAGGCTTCTCGCACTCGCTCGTTCTACTATGTTCTTGATGTCCTTCTCCGGAATCATATTCGGGTAGAATCTTTCTTCGGTCGATCGTCTCCGTTAACGGATGTAATCTCTTTTCCTCCGTCCGTAATATGAATAACTTCTGGAGGCGTTTCTCTTGGGGGGTTGAGCCTGACTCTGAAGAGTGCTAGGGCTGCAGCCATCTCTTCCATCCTTTTTGCCATTTGAGAGATTGTATCATCTTTTTCTCGAATTTGTGCTCTTAATACTTCCGGTTCATCTCTCTCCGCGGCTGCCGGGGCACCTTGCGAAGCTGACAATGCTCGTGTTTCAACCATGTTGATCTCCACATATTCGTCATCCATGAACTCCGATGAGTCAACTTCATCTCCAAACTTTTCTTCTCATTCTCTTGCTAATCATTGAATGTCGGTTCTTAGCTTTTCCATAGCGTCCTCCAATGGTCTTTTTCATGCGGTTTCGCAGTTATCATGCAATGGCTGTTGGGTTTCCTTTTTGGGAGTCCCCTTCATTGCAGTGCGCTCTCTTCGGACTCGAGTCTCCTGACGAGACTTTCCTTTTCAGGTCGTTGTTTCGGTCTTAATCGGCCGATAGTAGGACGCCATACCATCCTTCTAGCAGCATAAGGCCTAGGACCGGATGGTCTGTCGGCTGAATGCTGGAAGGTGGTATCCTCCCTGATCTGTAAACCTGAAACAACAACAGGTCGACTAGCCTTCATCTTCTTATTCTGATTTTCTGTGGCGATAACGGGTTCTACTCGCGGCCCAAGACGGGACTTGGCTGGCACCCGCCCTATTCTTCTTAAAATCTCTGATACAGGACATTTCTCTTTCTTTGCTTACTTCTCTATCACAGTCTGTAGTCGGGCAAATGGTGTAATCCTAGCCCTTTTCTTTCGGCTGTCGCTATAGTATGCGGGTCGAGGTAATGTAGAACCAATCCTGCGGACATTTTCCTCGTCAGCTTTTGCGGAAAGGGGATGGAATCTACTTCCTTCCAAAAGCGGTGTGTACTCAGGCAATGGTATGTACTCAGGTAGTGGTGTGTACTCAGGGATTTCTTCTAAGAAAGCGACTTCAGCAGCTCTGGCCTTTTTGGCAATCTTCCTACCTCTGTCTCTTCTCTGAGTCCGTGTTAGGGGTGAAACCCTCGAGCTTGACCCAATTTCAAAAACAGAAGGTCTCGCACGGAGATCTGTACCCTCCACGGTAACATGCTCGTTACAAATTTGAACTTCCTTCCCCTTCAGTTTGGCGGAAGCCGGGGTAGGTGCAGATACGACTAGACTAGTGGGGGTAGAGATAACAGTCCTCCTATGGACAGTAGTATTCCTCTCAGCTGGAACCCTTTGCAGGGGAGGGAACTCTTGAGTTGACTTGAGGTTGAATTCGATCAAAGGTCTTTCAGTTTCAGATACTTTGTCTGTAAGCGTGAAAAGGGTAACGTCGGTGATCTTGACATTTGTGTTCTCGAATCCTTATCCAAACCGGATGATCCCATTGTTGGGCAGCTCATCCTTGTAAACAACGAAGTCCAGTCCATTGGTGAAGGAGAAAATCAGCTTTGTGGCAAACATCTTCTGCAAGATAGATTCTGATTGTCAGTCCCAAGTTATGCTTCTTCTCATCAGGACGAAAAGAAAGGAATTGAAAAGAGTCCGAACATATTTTTGTTCATGTATTTATAAAAAGGAGTTATTTGTTAAAAGAGTCATTCATTAGAGGGTTTGTTTATTAGGAACGGAATGCTCAAAGGCGTAGAGAAGGTAAGGAATCGATTCAGAATTGGAAAAGAAGAGAAAGTCTTATGCAGGACTTCTCGACTCGAAGGACCGCTCCTAAAATAACATCTATTGGGGGTCCACCCCACCTCAGAAAAGAAGTAAAAGGATCACGGAACCTCTCCGTTTAGGGGTGTCTAAACAGTGGCTCCTAAATCCGAGAGGAGTTGGCTATACTCATTCAAGACAGAAATGAACGGGGTATTCTAACGGAAGAATGGTAGTTTGGTCCACTAGGGGCATGGGCTCACTACCGATTTATGAAAGCAAAACCATCTGATCAAGATGGAGAGAGGAACTAATCCGCAGCGGAGTCGCCAGAAGCTGTCGGCATATTTTTAGGTTATGTGTTTTGAAAAGGGGTCGCCTACATAAATTGTCGGCGAATTTTCATATTTTAAATTTAATTTAAATATATATATAGTTTGAAAGATAACATTTGATTTTGAAAGTAATTTTAAATTTAAAAGTTTTAAGATATGAAATCAAACCGATCTCACATCCCAAATAGTTTATATAAACGAGAACCACACCACAAACTGTATATCTATCCCGGAGAATAGACACACTGCTTGATGATGGGGCTCGATTAAATAAACTAGAAAATTTGTGACATCCGTTTGGTTTGCGAACCAATTTTATAAGCCGACAAGTTCCCCTGCTTAATATAAAGGAATTAAGCAGGGTTTATATTACCTCGGTTCTTAAAGTTCCATATAAGGGCAAGCCCCTATAATTAATTACATCCTAAGTGACGGGAATCACTTAAGAAAACTCTCGATCATGATCAGTGGTTTTGCTCTCAAGAATTTCAAAGTTTAAGGTTTTCAAACAATTGGATTTTGGAAATTTCAATTGGGAATGGATCAAATTTGGAACAATTTATTTTAAGAGCCCAAAGGAAGAGAAGTAGGGGATGTCACAGACCCGAAGTGAACTTCGGTGACTTCCCAGACTATCCTAATGTTAGGCTTCAATTTGGGCAAACCCTAATATTATCTGATATTTCAATCTTGCCAATTTTAGTTAATTAGGACTTATATTCGTATGACATAATCATACAATCGACCTCGAAGATGTGAGGGTTTATGTCGTACCGAACGACCACCTCGGAGTCCTAAGACCGGTTAGGGCTTAATTTACATGACATGATCATGCAAATGCCTAACGAAGAGTTGAGGATTTATGTTGCACTAGGCAAACCACCTCGAAGTCCTATGGCTTGGTTATTTAATTCTAAGAAAGTTTAGTTGATGTAGATCCGAGTTTTGCTGATGACGATGGCCTTGCTGCCCACCATGCTCCGAGCTCCTTGTTGTTGCAGAGGTTTAGTTTTAGAAGTCATAAATCAGGAGATGAGAGAAGTGTTTTGGTTTAGAGAGAATCTTAAAATCCAAGTTTTTTTTAATATTTTAATTAAAACAAATCTTAAAGTTTGATTAAACAGAACCGATTAAGATCCCACGGTTCCGTCATCCCGGCACCGTTATTTTCATCGAATTCACTTAGTCCAGATGAATTTGCTAAACTCAACTGAATGAGTTCCACACTTTCATTTAGACCGTGGGAAATCCCGTTAGCAACACGTGGGTTACATCATCCGAGGTATTCCCGATCATTCAACGAGACGTTTTAATTTAGTTGTAATTGTAGTTTTGTTGTTCTGTTGGTGACTAAATTTTGAGTTGCTTTATATTTTGGAATGTTGTGGCGGTGATTTTTATCTTGTAATGACTTTTAATTTAGTTTTGGTTTCAGTTTAGGGACTATCATAAAGGTTTTGATATTCATGCAACAGTTGTTTATCATGCAAGAAAAGTAAAGTGCATTTGCAATAAAGTAAATTGCAATAAAATAAAAGCGTACCTGGAGGGTCTTCCCGTCATCCCAAGCTGCACTTAATACACATGTTAAGGCATTTAAATATTATAACAAGTACCTAAGTAAGGCTAAGGGAAAGGTTTTGGTTGTCTACCAAAGTCCTAATCCTATAGCTAGTCATCTCCTATGACATCAAGGTTCTTGTGTTTTGGTTTAAGGACGATTTTCTTCATCAAAGAATAATTAAGTTCAATTGTTCTTATAAATATCATATCATATTGAAGAAGTGCTTAAGACGAGTCTTAAACATCTTTTCAATACCTCTAGGATTGTTTTAAGTCCAAGAGAATTTAATTATACAAGTGAATTAATCATCCAGGAGTTTAAGTTTTATTATCTTGCTCAGTGAATTAGGACATTTGAATATCCTATACGTGAAGTAACACTTCACTTAATACTCCATTTAGGAGTTATGATAACAAGAGCTTTTAAGGGCAAATTGATGTTTAAGTGATTTGTGATTTAATTTAATTTTAATTAATGGATTTAAATTTGGAATAGTGTTCAAGTTGTTTTAGATTTATTTTGAATTCTTTATGTCTTAGGTGATGTTATTTTTAATTCAATTTAATTTAATTTAATTTAATTTAATTTAATTTGGTTTAGTTTTAATTTTAATTTAATTTTAATTTTTAATTTAATTTTAATTTTATTTTAATTTGATTTTATTTTTTATTTAATCTAATTTAATATGTTTTAATTTAATTTAAATTTAGTTTAATTTAATTCAATTTAATTTAATTTAATTTAATTTAATTTTAATTTTAATTTAATATTTTATTTTTTTTATGTTTTAAAGATGATTTAATTTAATTGTTAAAGTATTAATTTAATTGAAATTGTGGAAGGATTTAATTTAAATGTTTTAATCTTAATTTAATTTAATGATTAAGTCTTTTAGTATTTTAAATCTTGAATTTGAATTATCATTTTAATTAGGAATTAAATATTATTGAGGTGATTAATTTAGGGATTCTTAAATTAAAGAACAAATGTCTTCTAAATAATATCCCTATTTTAATAATTTAAATTTTTATTAATCTTCCAAATTTAATTAATTAATTGATTAAGGTTTATTCTTAAAAATGATTGATGGGTTTCTACCCTTTAATTATTTAAATTTCAATCATCCAACTCAGATTAGGATCAAATATTTTACACTTTCATTTTATTAAGCCTAAAGTTTTAATTAAGGGTTAAAATTTTAATTACAATTTTGCCCTTCAAGCTTAATAATTCCATAACTCACTAAATTGAGCTTAAATGAATTTGAAATTTTTATGTGGCTTCACTCACATGTCAATTAAGACATTAGAGGAGAAAATGTGATTTTTCTGTATTTAATTTATTTATATAATTATTTTTTGTAGAAAATAGGGATTTCCAATTAAAATTCAATAAGATGACCAAGGGAATTTTTTTATGTTCTTAAGAAAATTATGGGGCACTCCTAATGACTAGAGGACCATTTAGACTAATTTTGGTGATTTTTTGAATTTTATTTTATTTATTATAATTATTTTGAGTTTTGGAGTATTAATTAATTTAAAAATAAAATAAAGGTTGAAAAATGAATTTTATATTTTTCAAAAATCTCTCTGATATCAGGGAAACCAGAGAACCAATTTTCATAATTTTCTGATTTTTCTTTGTTTTATTAGAATTATTTTAGTGAAAAGGTTGAAAAATACATTTTTAATATTAAAAATTACATTAAACCTTTAAAATTCAATATCTTATTCTAGGAACTTAAGAAAAATATTGGGTTTTTCCTAAGTGTTTAGAATTCAAAATATGACATTTTGGTGATTTTTAATATTTTTGTGATTTTTATTATTTTTTAATTATTAAAAATATTAAAATAATGATAAAAATCAACTTTTTTAGAAAATTACAATTTTAATTTTTCTAAGTTCCTCTGATATCAGAGAAGCTCCAAAACAATTTTTGTGAATTTTTAAAAAGTATTTTGTGAGTTAGGAATTTTTAAAGTTTGATTCCATTCATGGGGCTTAATTAACCCATTTGGTGGGGCTAACCAAGTCCAATTGATCTCAAATTTTTATATGGTGTTCTCCTATCCCTAGAGGACAGTGGAGAATTGTTTTTAAGTTAATTTGATAAGTGGTTAACCCTAATTAATTAAAATTCAATTTTGGGTGTTTAGGACAATTAGGGTTGTTCAAAGTGAATTAGCTCAAAAATTATTTTTTCTAGGTCTCTCTGGTCATAAGAAACATCACCAAATTTTCCTAGAATTTATTTCTCAACATGCTAATTATTGGAATTAAAATACTCAAAACAGTAACATGAACTTGAAAAATCAATAACTTCTCATAGGGATGGCCTCTGTCCTTGGAAAATTCAGGGAATGTTTCCAAGTTCAGAGGCTTCAAAAGCCCTATGGTCTCATGCCATGGTGAATTTCCTATATGCATGGAGAATTGAAATAGTGTAGAGAGTAAATAAATCATTAAAAATAAAATACTTAATTAAATTACTTGATTTCTTTTCCACATTATTCTCCTCTGTTCACTAAGCAAGAGGGTATTTTTATTTTATTTTTAGGATTTTTCTACACAAAGTTATGAATTTTTGAAGTTCTGGGTATTTAATAAATAAGAAAAATCCCTATTTTCCTACTTATCCACGCGGCGCCACGCCATCCTCGGCAGCTCCGAAGGGCCACACGTCGCGCTCTGATTCGGTGCCGCCATCAGACTTAGCGCTCCAGGGGCCCACGGTTCATGTCCAGTTGCTCTGTCCGGCGCGATCCTGGCCGTCCGCTCGATACACGCTCAATCCGACGGCTCCTGGTCATCGTCTACGACTGGTGTGAACCCGTGACCGTCAACCTTCTAACCCTAATTTCTCACTCGATTCTCAACGGATTTTCGTGTTCTTATGCTCTATGGATTCGTCTTGAAGAGACGAACACATCCATATGGTAAACATGGATTGAAATTGATTCAAATTAAATGGAGAATCTCTGTAAGCTCGGGAAGAAGAGTGAGTCCATACCTTTGCTCAGAGAAGTGAAGCTTCAATCTGAGAGTTGTGTCACGTTCGATCAAGCAAGCTCCAGATGAAGTTTCTTGGCCTGGTGAATTGTCTAGGTATGATTTCGATCAAGCCCGATCACAAAGCTTGGAGGGTGGAAGAAATGGCTGGCCTGGTGAGGGGGCTTTTGCTGGGAAACTTCTCCTCTTGGTCTGGTGAAGGTGTAGGACCAATCAATTTGGAGATTGGCTCATTGTGGTGAAGTGTCCTAGTTTTGGGCTTGAATTTCAACTCTGAAATTGAGCTCACAGAGAGGAAATGGCAGGGGGATTTCAGTGGGGATCAAATTCTCTATGTGTAGAGAGTGATCTGGGATGATTTTTGCAGGGTTTCAGTAAATTTTTGTTTAGCACCTCTCATGGCCGAGAGGAGGTGGTGTTTAAATAGGAGAGGGTGGAGGGCCTCCCAGGGGGGTTTAAGGCTTGGGATCAGCTGCTCCATGCAAGAGAAGAACAACCATGGTGTTCAATTGGGCTGGGACACTTCAGCAAGGCAGAATGAAAAGTTTGGCTCCTCCCGAGGTCTCGGCCATGGTGTTTTCCGGTGATCCAGGCGGCTGGCCGGCAGGCATGGGTCACCCTCAGGTCTAGGTGGGTCAGGGCTGGAGGTTTGTGCACGCAATTGAGCTTTGCCATGTGTAAAGAGGATGGCTTGAAATGGAAAGGGTAAGGGCTCATTTTGGGTTCAAATTGGTCAACCCATGATTTTGGGCTTGGTTCACCTCCCCATGACCTGGTTTTGGGCTGGGTGAATCAATTGGGTCAGCTGGTCTTAAGTGGAGAAGTCTCCATCCAAGAACATTTAGATTAAATTTGGTTTAAGGGAAATCATAAGTAAGGTTAATGGCTTTTAGGAAGTGCTTAAAGGACCTCCTCTTTTTGCCCAATGTGGTAAGGTCACATGTCAACAACTCACATGGCTTGCATGTGGCTCAAGAATGGCTTCATGGCTCACCTTTGGCTTGGGAAAAAGTTTGGTCAATTTCATGAAAAAGGGTTTTTTAAATTTTGGTAATTTGGTGTAAAATTTGGATGGTTTGTCAAGTGGCTTTGTTTAGAAAGATTTGATTGCTGATTTAGGACTTATGAATGATTTTAATTAAGTGAGGATGAGATGAGATTGTAATGTGGGCTTTAGGATGGGCTTGGGCTTTTGAGTTTGGTTAGGAATGGGCTTTTGAATGTCCTTTAGAAGTGGGCTTTTAGATGAAAATTTTGCAAAGGGCCATGCCAAATAAATGTTGGTTTTAGTTTAAGGATGTGTCATGAGTGATTTGAGACAAGTTTGAGGTGGTTTGGGTTTGAATTGGGTTGAATTTGGGTTTCTTTGGTAAATGGGCCAATGTAGGTCAAATTGGGCTAATTAAGCCAATGTTGGGCTAGGGTTGAAATTGATGTAAAATTAATGTTGGGAAATGTTTATGGGAGTGTTTCAAAGTGGTTTCAACTTTGGTTGGGTTTTGGTTTTGGGACTTGGGCTTATTTGGGTTAGGTTTGGATTTAGGTCAAAATTGGGCTTTCCGGTTTTAGGTTGAATTTGAGTGGGGTTTGGGTCCAAATTTTGGGCAAATTATGTTAGTGTTTTGTTTATGGGGATGTTAGGGAAGGTTTAGAAAAGTTTTGGGGTCAATTGAAGTTGAATTGGTTTGGTTTGGGCTAAGTTTGGGTCATGGGTCCAAATTGGGCTTTAAGGTCAAAAGTGAAATTGGACCCAAATGTCAATCAACTTGGACTTGTATTTGGTCTAGATTGATATTTTGGATATTGAATTGGAGTTTAGAATTGAATTGGACCAAAATTGGGGTCAATTGGGTAGGTTTGGTTTGACATTGGGTTCACTTGGGTTAAGAATGGGCTAAATTGGGGGTTTTGGAAAAAGTGGGGTAAATTGACAAAATTGGCCCATGGTGTAGTTGGACAAAATGAAATTGGGAATAGTTGGGATTTTCTGGAATTTTCTCGGAATTTTCTGAATTTTTGGATTTTTTTGGCTAAGAGGGGCATTTTGGGTATTTGGAGGGTATTGGGGGGTATTTTTGGAATTTTTGGTATTTCTGGCTATGGATGATCAATTTGATTGGTGAGGAAATGTTCAAGGTTAATTTTGGGGAATTTTGGGTGATTTGGAAATTTTGGAGGATTTGGGCAATTTTAAGGGCTTTTAGTAGGTTTGATGTGTGTAGGGTCCCCGAGGTCAAAAATTGAAATTTTGGAAAAAAGAAGATTGATCAAATATGAGTGAAACGGAAGCACTTTGGTTGAGCCATGAAGCCATGTTAAGCTTATATGAGCCATGAGAGCACTCATTTGAGGCATTCACTTTGTTGTTCCTAACCCTCTTAGCCAGGGGCTTAGGGGTTAAGGTCCATCCATATGAATTACCTACATGGGTCAAAGAACCAAGTTGGGTATGTGTGTGGTTTTAGGATTTGGATTGTGTGTGTGAGAGTGTAGAGTATGAGTGTAGTGAGTGTGTAAGTCAACCCTCACTGCGACCAAGCCACCTGTGGTGGTCCTAAGGCCAAAGAGTCCTATAGGGAACTCATCCTTTAAACCTTCACATTTGATTTCAACCCTCTAGGTGATTAGGGGTCTACAATCAAGCTTGTGGGGTTTGCGAGGAGGCAAGAAGTGGTTCAAATTTCTAAGGGATGGGTCCCAATTCTAGTCCTCTAAGATAGTCAAAGGAAAAGCCTAAGGCTAGATCCTAAACACTAAAGAGAGAAGAGAAGACCTCATCAAAAATGAGGTCAACACTCCTTTAATGTAATTTTGTTGTCCATCTTTGTAGTACTTAATGCATTGGTGAAGCGACAACGGGACCACATTGTACTCATGAAGCAATGGCTGACTAAGCAAAGTGTTGAAAGAAGTATATGCATCAATGACTTAGAATTTCGCAGTTGCTACTAGATTTCCAACTTCCATTTTTAGTGTTATAGATCCGATGGCTATTTCTCCATTTTGGTTGAATCCTCTTAACATCATCTTATCCGTCGTGAGCTCTCGTGCGTCGATATCTATGTAAGCTAATGTCTGTAGAATCATTATGTTAAGTGATGCTCCAGGATCTACTAACACTCTAGAAAGCACAAACTGCTAATAATGACAGAAGTGTAGAGTGAACGGTTGTGGTCGGCAGCACCGAGTATCAAATCTTAATCAGTGAAGGTTATGTCAGCCTATCCCTGCCAAGTACAAACTCCATCTGAGGATGAACTCGCCAATTAAGCAAAGCAAATGTTTAGATTAAGTAGAGACTTGAACAAATTTTCTTTCATCTCTCTGACAGGATCAGAGCGTCTTAAATGCATAGTTTGGTCAGCAACTTCCTAAGATGAGCTAGTACATTGTAATTCACTTTATTTGAATTTCCAATCTCATTTTGAATTTGTACTTCTTCCGTCGCTGGAGGTAATTCTTCTTAAGTAATTATCTGTTTTCCTTTTCCACTGAAACTATCCTTGGTGGTAGCACCTTCCCACTTCTAAGATTCATTTTCGTTATTTCTTCCTCCTCTGGACCCTAAGGTTCTCCTGACATTGTAGCTGATTCTTCCGGTACTATTTCTGTACCTGAAAAGTCCAAGCTGATTGTAAGCGAAGTTCCTTTGCACTCGAGGACTGGCCCCTCGCTTCCCGTACTGTCGTAACCAGAGTTGTCGATATCTTCATTTTAGTCAATTTTCTCATCAGGAACTAATATGATTTGAGGATCCTCTTGAGAATCATAATCGGGGTTAGATAGGTTGTGATTAGTTATGTTAACACTAGAGATAGCAAAAACGTAGCCAAAATCGTCACTCTTACAATTATAAGACCCAGAAGGGACGAAAAATAAATTATATAGAGTTAATGGTTCGAGAGATTTCTCCCCTAAATTTGAGACAATCAATCTAACAGGGGTAGCCCCTATCCTAGCCTTTGCGCTATCGGTCTTTGTCTCATCCAGGACATCTTCCTTCTTGATCTTCTGCTGCGATGGTTTCTCCGGTGTAATCTCCATCTTCAGCTTAGGAGGTAGCAGACTCTGTGCAGAGACTTATTATGAGATGACATGTATCTGATCTAGTATCCCCTTGGAAGACTTGGTCCAGACCGTATTTATCGGGTAGAATGGCTCAGCTGAAATCATATTTACAGAGCCTCTTTCAGGTTCTTTTAAATATTCTTTTGGTATCTTTATATTTCCTTCTTTATAGTTCTTCTTAAGTCAATCCTTAAAGCTGAATCATCCTTCTATCGTATGCCCGAGCAACATGTGGTGCGGACAAAAGTTGGGATGGTCCTTCTTGTTCATCCCTTCTGGTTTCTTCATCTCGGGCAATCTAAACTCGGACTTCTTCATCTAGTTTCTGAACATCTTTGCCAGGACATCATCTTTAAAGGAGTAATTTCTGCATAGCCGTTTTGCGATCGTGCGACCCTGTCTTTCATCTGTTATGTATGACCTCTGCTGCTGACTAGCTAGATTATTCTATTGCAAACAGAGTTGACCATATTGCTGAGACTGACTGTACTGTGGAGGCTGATTATACTGAGAGATTGACAGTGCTGCCGCGGCGACTGTTCAGCATGAATTCTCATCAATTGCTTCCCTTTGTCGACCGTTGCCTCTACGCCAGATCTCTTTTTGTATGCTTTGACAAGTCTTGCTTTCTCTGTCTTCTCTGTAGGCTCCATATGCTTGACTTCTTTCTGTAAATTGCTAGCCTTACTAAGTAATTTATTTAATAGTGAGACCCTTAAGCATGAAAGCTACGGGATCATGGATACTCTTGAGCAGTTTCTCGATCACATTCTCTTCCGGTAGCTGAGGATCACACTTCATGCTTAAGTTTCTCCATCTTAGTATGCAGTCGACCAGAGTCTCATTGGGTTTTTGCCGCTCCACTATGAGATCTCCTATAGTAACCTAGTTTTGCGCACCAGTGAATTTTTTTTATGAACATGTTCTCCATTTCTTCGAAAGACTTTACTAATCCATTGTGTATTTATGCATAGAAGTCAAAGGCTATCCCTACCCTAACAAGATGCTAACGAACTGCCAGAACAATAGAGCTTCACTTCCTCTTATGTGGAAAAATTGGCTCTGAAATGTGCTATATGCTGACGAGGGTTTCATGTCCCGTCGAATGTCTTGAAATTCGAGGGCACAAAGCCTTTGGGGTAAGGCATGACATCTAACTCCTCCGGGTAGGGTCTACCCACCATTTGAATTTGATGCTCCAATTTTGGACTGAACCAAGGCCTCCCGAACTTATTGTTCGACTAACTGCTTGATATCCTTCTCTGGTAGACTCAGAGCTGAATCCTTCTTTGGAGGTTCATCTTTGTTGTCATAAGCGACTTCTCTTCTTTCATCCATGAAATGTATGATTTTGGGCTAGTTGACTTTCAGAGATTCCTCTGGTCGTGACTGTGCTATGCGTGTAGTGTGGCCATGGCGGTCATGGCGGAAGTCATCTCCTCCATCTTTTTCTCCAGATGACTAGTATGTTCATCTTTTGTAAAAATGGCCTTTTGAATTTCATCCATGGCATTTGTTGACCTCATTTTTTTATGAGGTCTTCTCTTCTTCTTTTAGTGCTTAGGATCTAGCCTTAGGCTTTTCCTTTGACTATCTTAGAGGATTAGAATTGGGACCCACCTTTTAGAAATTCAAACCACTTCAAAACTCCTCGCAAACCCCACAAACTTGATCGTAGACCCCTAATCATCTAGAGGGTTGAAATCGAATGTGGAAGTTTAAAGGATGAGTTCCTATAGGACTCTTTGGCCTTAGGATCGCTCACAGGTGGCTCGGTGCGAGTGAAGGGTTGACTTGCACACACACTACACCTACACACTACACTTCCACACACTTCCTAAAAACACACCCATACCCAACTTGACCTCTTGACTCATGTAGGTGATTCACATGGATGGTCCTTAACCCCTAAGCCCTCGGTAAGAGGTTAGGAACAACATGGTGAATGCCTCGAATGAGTCCCTTCATGGCTCATATGGGCTTGATATGGCTTCATGGCTCAACCAAAATGACTTCTTTCCACTTACATCCACCCAATCTTCAATTTCCCAAATTTTCGATTTTTGACCCCGGGACCCTACACCCCGCTTAACCTACCAAATGCCCTTGAAAATACCCAAAATTTCCAAAATCACCTAAATTACCCAAAATTCCCCAAAATCAATCCTAAACATTCCCACATCACTCAAATTGATCATTCATAGCCAAAATACCAAAAATTCCAAAAATACCTCCCAATACCCTTCAAATACCCAAAATACCCCTCTTGACCCAAAAATCCAAAAATTCAGAAAATTCCCAGAAAATTCCAGAAAATCCCAAATATTCCCAATTTCATTTTGTCCAACTACACCATGGGCCAATTTTGTCAATTTACCCCACCTTTATCAAAATCCCCAATTTGACCCATTTTAACCCAAAGTGAACCCAATGTCAAACCTAACCTACCCAATTGACCCAAATTCTGGTCCAATTCAATTCTAAACTTCAATTCAACATTCCCAACACCAATCTAGACCAAATCCAAGCCCAATTTGATTGAAATTTGGATCCAATTTCACTTTTGGCCTTAAAGCCCAATTTGGACCCATGACCCAAACTTAACCCAAACTCACCCAATTCAACTCCAATTAAACCCAAATCTTTTCTAAACCTTCCTTGACATCCCCATAAACAAAACACTAACATGATTTGCCCAAAATTTAGACCCAAACCCCACTCAAATTCAACCCAAAATTAAAAGGCCCATTTTTGACCTAAACCCAAACCTAGCCCAAATGAGCCCAAATCCCAAAATCAAAACCCATCAAAGCCAAAACCTCTTTGAAACACCCCCATAAACATTTCCCAACATTAATTTTACATCAATTTCAACTCTAGCCCAACATTGGCCCAAGCTAGCCCAATTTGACCTACATAGGCCCACTTACCAATTAAACCCAAATTCAAACCAATTCAAGTCCAAATCACACCAAATTGACCCCAAACCACTCATGACACATCCCTAAACCAAACTCAACAATTATTTGGCCCAACCTCTTTACAAAATTTCTATCCATAAATTCATTTTCAAACCTAAAAGCCCACTTCCCTAAACCTTCCTAAAAGCCCATTTCCACCAAATACAAAAGCCCAAAATTGGCCTTAAAGCCCACATGACATTTCCATTTGCCATCCATTTAATCAAAGCCATTCCCTAAGTTCTAATCACATCATCAAATAATTCCAAATTAAGCCTCATGCCAAATTACCCCCTAAATGACAAATATTTCTAAAACCCTTTTTCATGAAACAAGTCAACTTTTTTCAAGCCAAATGCAAGCCATGCAAGCCATAGACAAGCCACATGAAGCCATGGGGGGGTTTGACTTGTCACCATGCCCAAAATGGCAAGAAGAGGGGACCCTTTAATGATTCTCTTAAGAGTGGTTAACCACTCCCATGTCTCCCCTAACTCTTGCTTAAGCTTAATTGTACTTGGATTGTGACTTGACCCCACTAATCAAGCTGATCCAAGTGACTTTCCCTTCGACCCAAATTGGCCTTGGAGGGTGAACCCAACCCAAACCAATGGGTTGACCAAATTGAAGCCAAAATGACCCCTCCCCATTCCATTTTAATTCGGCCACTTTACACATGGCAATGGCCGATTGATTGCACAAACCTCTAACCCCGACCCACCTGGACTCGAGGGTGACCCATGCTCGCAGGCCAGCCGCACAGGTCACCGGAAAACACCATGGCCGAGAGCTTGGGAGGAGCCAAACTTTGGAATTCTCCCTTGTTGAGCCGCCCCATGCCCAGTGGTCACCATGGTCGTTCTTCACATGCCAAGAGCGGTCGATCCCAGCCCTCAACTCCCCCTGGGAGGCCCTCCAGCCTCTCCTATTTAAACCCCTCACCCTCACGGCCAAGAGAGGTGCTGAAACAAAACCTTAAGGAAACTCTGCCAAAATTGTTCCAGACTCCTCCCCATACACAGAGCACTTGATCCCCAGTGAGATCCCCCTGCCATTTCTTCTCGCGAGCTCGATTTCGAGTTGAAATTCCACCCAAAACCGGGACACTTCTCCTCGGTGGATCAATCCTCAAATTGATTGGTTCTACACCTTCACCGGACCAAGGGAAGGTGTCCACCAGCAAAAGCCCCATCTCCGAGCCACCCGGTTGCTCCGACCTCCAAGCTTTGTGATCGGGCTTGGTCGAAATCACATCTGAGACAATTCACCGGACCGGGAGACTTCATCCGGAGCTTGCCGGGATCCAATCGAAGGTGCAACAACTCTCGGATCGAAGCCACACTTCTCCGAGCAAAGGTATGAACTAATTCTTCATCCCGAGCTTCGGAGATTCTCCATTTCAAATGCCTTAATTTCAATGCATGATAACCGTATAGATGTGTTCGTCTCTTCAAGACGAATCCATAGAGCATAAGAACGTAAAAATCCGTTGAGTATCGAGTGAGATCTTAGGGATTTAGTGTGGACGGCTCTCGGGTGAGGACGCTCGGGGACGATGAACGGATGCCGTCCATTTAATACACGCGCGGACGGACGGCTCAGATGGCGTCGGACCAGGAGACGGTACGAGAACCGCGGGGCCCGGGCCGCGACTCGGATGGCGGCGTCGAATGGGAGCGCGACGTGTGTGATTTCGGAGATGCCGAGGATGCGGCGGCGCCGCGTGGATAAATAGAAAAATAGGGTATTTTTCTATTTATTTAATTCCCTAAACTTGGAAAATTCATAACTTTGTGTAGAAAAATCAGAAAAATAAAAGAAAAATACCCTCTTGCTCGAGTGAACGGAGGAGAATAATGTGGAAAAGAAATCATTTAATTTCATCAAGTATTTTATTTTTAGTAATTTATTTACTCTCTGCATACATTTAATTCTCCATGCATTCATACAATTCACCATGGCATGAGACCATAGGGCTTTTGAAGCCTCTAAATTTGGGAACATTCCCTGAATTTTCCAAAGTCAGAGGCCATCCCTATGAAAAGTTATTGATTTTTCAAATTCATGTCACTGTTTTGAGTATTTTAATTCCAATAAGTAGCATGTTGTGTAATAAATTCTAGGAAAATTTGGTGATGTTCCTTATGACCAGAGAACCCTAAGAAAAATAGGTTTTGAGTTAGTTCATTGTAGACAACCCTAATTGGCTTAAACACCCAAAATAGGTCTCTAATTAATTAGAGCTAACCATATATCAAATTGACTTGAAATCAATTCTCCACTGACCTTTAGGATCAGAGGAACCCACCATAAAAATTTGAGGTCAATTGGACTTGGTTAGCCCCACTAATTGGGTTGATTAAGCCACTTAGTCATTTTAAACTTTAAAAATTCATAACTTTCAAAATATCTTTCAAAAATTCACCAAATTGGTTTTGGAGTCTCTCTGATATCAGGGGAATTTAAGAAAATTAAAATTTCAATTTTCTAAAAAAGTTGATTTTTAATATTATTTTAATATTTTTAATAATTAAAAAATAATAAAAATCACAAAAATAATAAAATTCACCAAAGTGTCACATTTTGAATTTTAATCACTTGGGAACAAATCCCATATTTTTCCTAGGTCTATTTAGTGAGATATTAAATTTTAAAGCTCTAGGGTAATTTTAAAATTAAAAAAATGTATTTTCTAGCATTTTCACTAAAATAATTATAATAAATCATATAAAAATCAGAAAATTGCAAAATTTGATTCTCTGATTTCTTTGATATCAGAGAGATTTTTGAAAAATATAAAATTCATTTTTCAACATTTATTTTATTTTTAAATTAATTAACACTCTAAAACTTAAAATAATTATAATAAAAATAATATAATTCAAAAAATCACCAAAATTAGTCCAAGTGGTCCTCTGGTCATTAGGAATGTCCCCTAATTTTCTTAAGGACAGAAACTTTCCCTTGGTCATGTTATCAAATTTTCCTTGAAAATCTCTATTTTCTACTAAAAATAATTATATAAATAAATTAAATACAGAAAAATCACATTTTCTCCTCTCATGTCTTTATTGACATATGAGTGAAGTCACATAAAAATTTCAAGTTCATTTGAGTTCAATTTAGTGAGTTATGAAATTATTAGGCTTGAAGGGTAAAATGGTAATTAAATTTTAACCCTTAATTAAAACTTTAGGTTTAATAAAAAATTAACAAGTAAAATATTTGATCCTAACCTGATTTGGATGATTGAAATTTAAATAATTAAAGGGTAGAAACCCATTAAGCAATTTAAAATGATTAAACCTTAATTAAATAATCGATTAAATTTGGAAGAATAATAAAATTGGAATTATTAAAATAGGGATATTATTAGGAAGAGATTTATTCTTTAATTTAAAAATCCCTAAATTTAATCATCTCATTAATATTCAACTCTTAATTAAAATGATAACTCAAATTTAAAATATTAAAAGATTTAATCATTAAACTAAAATTAAATCATTAAACTCTTTCAAAAATTTCAATTAAAATTAAATTAAATTAAATTAAAAATTAAATTAAATTAATTAAATTAAATTAAATTAAATTAAATTAAATTAAATTAAATTAAAAATTAAATCAAATCAAACTAAATTGAATTAAATTAAATCAAATCAAACTAAATTGAATTAAATTGAATTAAATTTAAATTAAATTAAATTAAATTGAATTAAGTTGAATTAAATAACATCACCTAAGACATAAAGAACTCAAAAATAAATCTAAAATAACTTGAACACTATTCCAAACTTAAATCATTAATTTGAACTTAAATTTGAATCACAAACCGTTTGAACACCAATTTACCCTCAAGAGCTTTAGTTATCATAACTCCTAAACAGAATATAAAATGAAATGTTACTTCACTTATAGGATATTCAAATGTCCTAGTTCACTGAGCAAGTTAACAAAATTTGAAAACCTCGGACGATCGATTCACTTACACAATTAAATTCATTTGGACTTAAAACAATCCTAGAAATATTGAAAAGATGTTTAGGACCCTTCCTAAGCACTTCCTCAATATGATAGGATATTTATAAGAACAATTGAACTTAGTTGTTCTTGGATGAAGAAAATCGTCTTCAAACCAAAAAACACAAAGAACCTAGACGTCATAGGAAATGACTAGCTATAGGATTAGGAATTTGGTAGAAAACCATAACCCTTTCCCTTAGCTTTACCTAGGAACTTGCTTAAATATTCTAATTGTGTTTTAAGTGCAGCTTGGGATGACGGGAAGACCCTCCGGGTACGCTTTTATTTTATTGCGATTTACTTTACGGTAATTTATTTAATCGCATCGCACTTACTTTTCTTGCATGATAAACAACGAGTTGCATGAAAACCTACACCTTTAGGACGAGAAACCAAAACCGAAACCCATAACTAAATTAAAAGACACTACAAGATAAAATTCACCTCCACAACATTTCAAAATATAAGACAACTCAAAATTTAATCACAAACAGAACACAAAACTACAATCACAACTAAATTAAAACTTCTTGTTGGATGATCGGGAATACCTCGGATGATGTAACCTACGTGTTGCTAACGGGATTTCCCACGGTCTAAATGAAAGTGTGGAACTCATTCGGTTGAGTTTAGCAAATTCATCTGGACTAAGTGAATCCGATAAAAATAATGATGCTGGAAGGATGGAACCGTGGGATCTTAACCGGTGTCGTTATAATCAACTTTAAGATTTGTTTTAATTAAAACACAAAAAAAACACTTGGAAATTAAGACTTCTCTAAACCAAAACACTTTTCTCATCCCCTGATTTATGATTTCTAAAACTAAACCTCCGCAACAACAAGGAGCTCGGAGCATGGTGGGCAACGACGGCCATCGTCGTCAAGCAAAACTTGAATCTACTTCAACAAAACTTTCCTAGAATTAAATAACAAAGCCATAGGACTTCGAGGTAGTTTGCACTAGTGCAACATAAATCCTCAACTCTTCGTTAGGCATTTGCATTGCAAATTAAGCCCTAACCGGTCTTAGGATTCCGAGGTAGTCGTCCGATACGACATAAACCCTCATATCTTCCGAGCAATTTGTATGATTCTATCATATAAATATAAGCCCTAATTAACTAAAATTGGCAAGATTAAAACATTAAATAAACATTAGGACTTTCCTAAATCCAAGCCAAACAATAGGATAGTCGGGAAATTACCGAAGTCCGCTTCGGATCCGTAATTTCTCCTACTTTTCTTCCTTTGAATTTCCAAAATAAAATGTTCCAAATTTGAGCTAATCCCTTTTGAAATTTCAAAAATTCAATCCTTTGAAAACTTAAACTTCGAAATTCTTGAGAGCGAGAATTATTGATTATTATCGAGAGTTTTCTTAGGTGATTCCCGTCACTTAAGATGTAATTAACTATAGGGGCTTGCCCTTATAGGGAATTTTAAAGAACCTGAGTAATATAAACCCCTGTTTAATGTTTTCATATTAAGCGGGGAATTTGTCGGCTTATAAAATTGGTTCGCGGACCAAACGGATGTCACAAATCTTCTAGTTTATTTAACCGAGCCCCACCATCGAGCGATGTGTCTATCCTTAGGGATAGATACACGGCTTGTGATGCGGTGCTCGTTTATATGAACTATTTGGGATGTGAGATCGGTTTGATTTCATATCTTAAAATCTTCAAATTTAAAATTATTTTCAAAATCAAATATTACTTTCTAAATTATATCTATATTTAAATTTAAAATTCGCCGACAACTTCTGTTAGGCGACCCCTTTTTAAAATATCACACAACCTAAAAATATGCCGACAGCATTCTCCTCACTAGTAGCATCATGCACAGATGACGTGCACTTGGTCTCAACAACATTAATTTCCATGAACTCTTCTTTTATGTAATCTGACAGGTAGTAATCTTCATCATCAATGTCCAACCCTCATTTTTTTGCTAACTATGAAATCCTAGCATTGTGTTTTTGAACTTTATAATCGACTTCTTTCTCTTTAATTAACTTTAGATCTGTAGACCTCCCTTAACTAAAGAGAAAGAAGCAACACTAGTAGCGACAACGGGAACATCACACTCATGATCCATGTCATGATAGGTAGACTTCTCAGAATGTACTAGTACAACAACCTTCAGTAACCACACTTTCCTCTTAAAACTCGGCGCCTTGAGACAGAGTATCTCAGCGGGGACATCGGACTGGTGAGGAGAAGTGTGCTCGCTAGGGTGTGAACCATGTATAGAGTCAAACTAACCTCTCTTACTTTTCTTCTTCTGGAATTCCTTATGATCATTGGCTGATGGTACACTCGGACCCAACCGATACTTGGCCGATCTGTGCATTGTCAGTGTCGGAGTGGCAGTAGTATCACTTGTAGTGGTGGTAGCAGTACCGACACGTCTCCCTAAATGGAGTCTGGTGAACCCCACCGGTTTTAAATATACTTATATATCTAAGAATTCGACACTAGTATTAAAAGATATAAATCCTCAGCAACAGTGCCAAAAAATTGATCAGGAGCGTAATTTTAATTTTAGTAACAATTAAATATTATAATATTTTGATCGCAGAGTTACCTTTAAATGGAAGTATACGTATCGCTCAAGTAATACAGGGCTCCAGTGGAGTTCTGGTTAACGATCCCACAAGGAAAAATATTAAAGCCTATGGACTAGAATTATATAAACCAAGTTAGAATTACAACTAAATCGAATTTGCATATCTGTCACTAATATGCAATCGATTATATCTAAACTAATTCTACTAACAAATTACAAATACTGCTAAAATTAAGTTTAAATATATAATATCAAGAATCTTTCTCCTATGTTAAGATATTTAAGTGAAATGATAATTAGAATTATTTTTATATGTGTTGTGCCAAATAGGAGCATACCTATTTTTTACCATTTGGTCAAGGCATAAAGAATATTGACTAATCCTATGCTTGGTTACTGAATCTGCGGCTAGGCTGGGAGGATACCGGCTCTCACTTTGGAGCTCCACATTCCCCTCGCCTGAGGGCTAACAATCTACACCTCAGCACCCAAACGATAGGATCGAATTGAGGATTTTAGCCTGTCACTCTAAAATCTCGAATTCTACGTCCGTTTAATATTATTTCCCTATTTATTTTCACTTCTCCTTTCAAGGATTTACCCGTTTACCTTTCAAAGTGAAATGTGATACATACTAGTTAAGAATTCTTAGCCCACGATCCGATCTTAAGAATTCTTCACAGATTTTAACAATACAAATGATAAATTCGTATAGTAAAGTAAGTATAGGTATAGTATCATCACAACTTCTTTATAATTTGTTTAATAGACTAATACATATAATCATTTCAAAAAAACATCAAAACAAGGAGAAAGACAGAACAACTACTCAAAATTCATGGAAAGGATGCAATAAAACTTGGATTTCATATAATAAAGTAAAGTTCTACAAACTATAGTAAATAAACAGAACTTATCTCAAATTCCTCCCCAAGAAAACTCCTTGAAGTTCCTCTAGAATTCTTCCTTTCTTACAGCACATGGAATTCTCCTTCAAAACGGCAATGCATAAGAGATCTCTCACTTCCCTTCCACTCTTACAATCCCTCGAACAATTCCTCACAAAATCTCGATTTGAACTCACTACTCTCAAAATAAAAACACTATTGACTCACTAATAGACTCTGCAGAACACTTTGGACTCACTAGTAATCACATAAGAGACACTTTTTTCTGCCTAATTTGGTTCTTTTTAAAGTTGCAGAAGAGTCTCTAAGGGTTTTGCAGGCACCCCTTCGAAAATCATCCACATTTGACTTATTTCTGGAAAGAACCGTCGATCCCGCTATCGGCGGGCTCGAGCTCACCTTCGGCGGCCTTCTAGAAACAATACTTTTAAACAGGCCCCTTCATCGGCGGCCTCGATCTCCGCCGTCAGCGGCCTTCCTTGGAATTAATTCTGAACTCTCGGGAAAATCACGCTGTAGGCGTCATCGACCTCGCCGTCGGCGCTATAGGTCAATTCTTCATAATTTGGTCCTTTTGCTCCAAATTCGCTCCTTTTTGCATATTTTCGTTCCTTTGTCCTTAAATCTTCATACCTGTAGAAAAACACCAAAAATACCCTTCTTTAAAGTGCAATATCATCAAAATCAGTATAAAATAGGCATGAAAATCTTAACTTTTTTTCCTTGGGTCAAAATCACCCAAACTTAACATTTCTTGTCCTCAAGTAATCCTTAGTACTACATAAATGTTATGATTCATTGTGGTAAAGTTTTAATTCAGAAGCACTATAACTTTGATTTAAATAAATATTATAGTAAGAATTCTCATAAAAATTTTCAAATAATTAGATTAATTATGCAGGTATAAGGCTATCTAGTCATCAAGTTTAAGAGTTCTAGTTTTCTATTCATTTCAAGAATGACTATATGTTGCAATATTAATTAACGTAGAATATTTAGAAGATAGGAAATTCATGAAGAAATTATAAGTAAGAAACTAATCATAAATATAAGCTCAGACATGCTTCTAGTTTTTCTTTTAGGTTAATCCAAGTGAAGCCAATTTTTTATAAGGCATTTCCTCGAGCTTCTCCTCACTTATTTTCTTTTCTTTTTCTTTTCTTTTCTTTTCAAGGATTGTTTTTCAATCTTTTTTCTTTTTCTTTCTTTTTCTTTTTCAAGTGAGTATTACTATATATGGATAGCCTGTTAATAATTTTGAACTTCACTCTTCTTTTCTTAAATTTGAAACTTTCAAACATTTTTTACCTTATATGTACTTCATAGTTTTTACTTTATTGAATCTCAATCTTTTCTTTCTCAACTGAATTCTTAAGATTCTTAATATTTCAAAATATAGTTTTCCTTACTTTAAATAGTTAACTATAGTCTTATCCCCTTATACTAAATATCTTAATCTACAAAATTAATTTTCATTATCAAAAATATTTCTTTGAATCTTTTACAATATTCAGATAAAATCTAAATATAGTTATCGAAATTAAATTGTATCACAAAAATCATATTAATAATTTTTTAAAATATATTATTTGAGAACATATAGTAGTTCAGATTTTTCTTCCCGCCCCCAAACATAAAATTTATATAAAGAGAAGAAGTACATGGGTGAATGAAAAATTCTAAATATGAAATTCATACCTTTGCACTTTAGGCATTTGTGACTTCTATAAATTTGTAGGTTTTATTCAAAAATTCTAACTTCAATTGACCTGTAATATTAAAAACCTTTCTACACACGTAACAGTTTTAAAATTTGTTGAGGTAATGAAATTTTAAAACAAGTATATAAAACTAAACATAAAAAAAAAATAACTAACTACACTACACAGGACCTATGCATTTCACAACACAGAACTAACAATTTACTATCAGTTTACTAACAGTTCACAATTACAATTACTATCACAAATATCACAAACATCCAGAAATAAAAATTCAAACTACCAAACTATCACATATCACAGAAAATAAAGCATAGTCCACCAAATACCATATAAATCAAAGTACATCAAATAAAACTAAAAACAAACAAATACATCACATTCCATCTAAAATCTCAATCATCAAATTCCCATAAAACGTCCTCATCACACTGGTCGGCAGGAGGATTGGACTGATACTGAGTATACCTGGGGCACTCTGGAAAAATCACATCTGGCTCTCCTCGGTAGTATCTAGCCAGAGCATCGTAATATGCCATCTCAAAATCTGAATGCCTCTAAAGATACTCACTATCATGGTCATGTCTTCTCTCTAGCCCTTTAATCCTGTGATCAATTTTGTCCAACATTTCATCCAACTGTTCAAATCTTTTCCTCTGCAGGGTCATGACATTCATTAGATCATACAAAGTAGGGGGACTAGAGGTAGGAGGGTCATAGCTAGTAGAAGGGATATCTCTACTAGTTGAAGGTTCTTTGCTCCTACTCCCTGATCTCCATTCCTCATGGAATGCATAAGTCTTTATATTTTCTTTACTAATGGGTCTCATAGGATAAACCCATTCCTCATCATCTCTTGCTTCAACTCCAGATAATTGACAAAAATGCATAAATGAGGCCAGGATGCCCTAAATATCCACTTGTTTCACTCTTCGTATTAGCCATAATATTCTTTTAGATTATTCTCCCCACATTAATGCTTCGATTGTTCTAAATACAGAAATTCAGAACAGCTCTCTATCTAGAAACTTCACTATGATGGTAAGTAGGTAGCAGAGTCGAACAGATGAAATAATGCCATGCCTTAGCAGTGGCATTCATCATGGACAATGGAATGTTAATCCGTTCACGATTTTTAATCTTCCAAATACCCTTTCCATAAGTGAGAAAGTCGATAACATCATTCAACCGACCTTCCATTGTTCCAGATGTTTCAAACTCGCTAGAAAAATAGTCGTGAAGCTCGTAAAAAGTGTTAATGCGATTAGCACTAAATTCGACAGAAAATCCCCTTACTTGGACAGGCACGTCCTCAAGTTAAGTAAGATTGGAGTAGAACTCTCTAACAACTTCAATAGCAGCCTTGTTGGTTGTATAGCAGAAGTTCTCTCATCCACTCTCTTTGATTACTCTTTCCACCTCTTCTCCAGGATTCTCGAAAACTCTCTCTTGTATACACTTTTTACTTTGTTAGACTGAATTGTAGCTCGATTGTGCCTTCGCATTAACGAATAGAGTTTTGTCAAATTCAAGTCTTCTCTTTTGTCTTGGAGCCATAGTTCGATCTATCAAATCACAAAAATTCCAAACTAATCTCCAAAATAACAATACAATGACTTCTAAAGGGGGTTTAAAATAATCTAAATCAATTTCCATGAATTCCTTCCAAGTCTTTTCTCCACATTTTCAATTTTTCCAAAATTTCTTAATGTGGAAGAAATTCATGGTGAAAATAAAAAATTTTTACATAGGAGTGAAACTCTTAGCAAGGGAAGATGAAATCTGGTGTTAGATTTTATTGAAATCGATCCAAGATCACTCAAGCCCTAGGTCGAATATTTGGGTAAAAAGGGGAAGAAGATGATGAATTGTGGCATTTGACCGGTCAAAATCGCGGTAAATAGGTATTTTTTGCGATCGCGCCGTCGGCGGCCTCATTCGTGTCGTCAGTGGGCTCTATTGAATCAATTTCATATTCTTCTCGAGAAAATCACGCCGTCAGCGGCCTCGAGCTCGTCGTCGGTGAGATTTTCAAAAATTGATCATTGTTCAAATTTTTGTGATTTTGATCAATTTTAAACCTCATCGTCATTAGTTCGATCCTTTTTATCATATATTTAAGTGATTAAGTGATGTATTAACACAAATAAATGTTCACACAATAAAACTTCACAGTTATATATTAAATCCAAGTGTTTGCAACAAACAATACATAACACACATAAGTAGGTATTCTTTCAACCTAAATCCATCTAATCAGCGTCGCAATCCAAACCACAACACTCAAAATGCTGAAAACAAACATTTCAAATTTAATCTCATTTATACTGAGATTAAAAAGTAAATTAAAGAAATCAAACACACACACAAACATACAAACATTGTTCAAATCAAACACAACATAATCAAGTCTACTACTCTCTAGAACTAGTGCTAGTCTCTCCTCTTATATCTCCCATTGCTTGAACATGGACGAACAGGTTGTAAAAAGGTTGGAATGGGAATTCTTCAGTTGAATCTTTATTGATCAATCTCATCTTTCTCATAAATCGCACCAAACTCACTTTGAATTGCCCAGTATGATCAAAATGTTCTTTCATTCTCCAATCGATGTGATCAAAGAAATCAGACATGTTGCTAACTGTACTCGTTAAGTTTTGTACCTGATTATCTAGATTCTTGATTTTATGCAAGAGAATCGGTGTATTGTCTGCTACTAATGGTTGAACTGGAACATAATTCTGCGATGCTTGATCCATAATCAAGCCTACATCACTCTCTCCATCATTTGCTGAGATCATCTGAGTTAGGTCTAAGGGTTTCCTGGGTAGTAGTATCTTCTCCAAAACATCATACGACACTTGAAACAAACTGCAAATCGAGAAAATTGTGGAAATATGTCCAATCCCTTGGGATGATCCTTGAACGATCAGGCCATAAACATATTTCACAATAATCGATCCAATATCAATGGGCCATCCCATTTGAATGCAATAGTTCAAAATTGCACTTTCTTTCATGACTTTGCCAATTTTCATCATCAACAATAACTTGGCAGATATGAAAAAGTGCCAATGTTTCGAAACAGGATTTAAAAGTGTTGCAGAGAAACTACCATACCCGTTCTCTCTAATTTCCCAGTCATCGGTATCGTCCGTCAAATATTGGTATATTTAATTCATCTTTTCTCTCGTCGGCATGAAATTTAGATAATAACAGACTGGAACATTCTCAAGCATATATAACTCATTAATTCCTCCAAAATTGAATGTAATCCACCTACCTTGCACATAAACGCTCCTTGGTTGATTCCATGTAAATTGACATAGAATTCTTTAACCACTGGAACAACTACTACGGTAGTAGTGTAGCAAAACACTTCCCATCTTCTCCGCACAATCATTTCTTCAATTGATGATATAGGATTGCTTTATCCTCTATTGGCAAATTCTTTTTCTTTAATCAATCTTCTCTTCGAGATTACCTTATTGAAAAGTCGGTGCGCCTCCGCACTGATGAACTTTCTCCGGTTGTACACTTAAAATCTTGGGTTATCAATCGAATTGGAAGCCATTCAAGAAGGATTCGAGAGAGTATCCATTCATTTTTGGGAGTTTGGAGTGATAAGGAATCGTCCATAGGAGTTTATAAAGGTTGAATTCGCTAAAAACAACAAAAAATCGTCATTTTGAACACGAAAAACTGCCCAGTCACTGATTCTGCTGTCAGCGGCCTCGAAGGTGTCGTCGACGAGCCTTATGCAATTCAATACCAGAGCTCTCACTAAAACCCACCGTCGGCGACATCGAGCGTGCCGTCGGCGCCCTAGGCAAAAATTTGCATAAAAACGTCGTGGTCCAATACGTTCCAAATTTTCTCTATGGATTCAAATTCTATGATAATCAAAGGGTAAATATGAGTAGTAAGACTAAATATTACTACAAATTAATAATAATTTCAAACAAACACACAACTATTAAAGATAACTATGGGTTGCCTCCCATAAAGCACTTGGTTTAACGTCGTCAGCCCTACTTATTTAGGTATTATTCAGGTTGACTAAGCATTAAAACCTTTTTAAAATTTGGTATTTTACCTTCAAACTATGGTTTTAATCTATGTCCATTTACTTTAAATCTATTCCCAGTCTTAGGATCTTCAATTTCAACTGCTCCATAAGCATAAAATTGAGTCACAATAAAGGGTCCTAACCAACGGGACTTCAATTTCCCAGGGAATAATTTCAACCTTGTATTATAAAGCTAAAGTTTTTGCCCTAGTTCAAAGTTCTTTCAGTTAATCTTCCGATCATGTCTTAACTTCAGTTTTTCCTTATAAATTCTGTTGTTATTGTAAGATTCATTTCTTAATTCTTCTAATTCATTCAATTGTAACATTCTCTTCTCACCAGCATTTTTCAAATTATAATTGAATTATTTAATCGCCCAATAAGCTTTATGCTTCAATTCTACTGATAAGTGATAAGTTTTTACATATATAAGCCTGTAAGGACTCATACCAATAAGAATTTTATAAGCAGTCCTGTATGCTCATAATGCAGTATCTAGTCTAGCAGACCTATTTACTCTATTAGGGTTTATAGTCTTTTCTAAAATTTGTTTGATCTCACAATTAGAAACTTCAGCTAAACCACTAGTTTGAGGATGATAGGCAGTAGATAATTTATTAACAATACTAAACTTTTCTGGCAATCTTTGAATATATTTATTCCTAAAATGGGATCCTCCGTCAGTGATAATCACGCTCGGCATTCCGTATCTTATGAAAATATTTTTCATTAAGAATTTTGAAACACTTTTAGCATCACAATGAGGTAAAGCTTATGCTTCGATCCACTTTGATACATAACCAACCACAATCAAAATATATAAGTTCCCAAAAGGAATAAATGGTCCCATGAAATCTAATCCCCAAACATAAAAAATCTCAACTTCTAATATGAAATTCATAGGCATTTCTTTTCTTCTAGATATATTACCTACTCGTTGGCATCTATCACATGTTTTAAAATATCTATAAACATCTCTAAAAAAAGTAGGCCTATAAAATCCAGTTTGTAAAATTTTATATGCAGTTTTATTAATTCCAAAATATCCTCTAAAATCATAATCATGACATTTTTGTCTATTCAGTTTCTTCATAAGGCACACATCTCCTAAAAATAAGGTCATTACATTGTTTATATAAATATGGTTCATCCCAAAAATATGATTTTGAATCATGAACAAATTTTTTCTATTACTGCAATGTTAGCATAGGTGGTAAAATATCACTTACTAAATAATTTACTATATCAGCATACCAAGGTATTTTCCACTCATTAATATTATAAAGTTGTTCATCAGGGAAACTGTCTATTATTTCTTTGTCGGTGTTAGATAACTCATGATATTCCAGTCTCGACAAATGATCAGCAATTTGATTTTCAGTTTCTTTTCTATCAATCAATACAAAATCAAATTCTTGCATTAAAAGTACCCATCTAATTAATCTTGGTTTAGTATCCTTCTTTTGCATCATATATTTAATAGCTAAATGATCAGTATGCACAATACATTTAGTTCCAATTAAATATGATCTAAATTTATCAAAAGCATACACAATAGCCAGTAACTTTTTTTCAGTAACTGAATAGTTAATTTGAGCAACATTAAGAGTTCTACTAGCGTAATATATAACTTTTAAAATTTTATCATATCTTTGACCAAGAACAGCTCCAATAGCATAATCACTAGAATCACACATTAGTTCGAATGACTTCTCCCAGTCAGGTTAAACTATTACAAGTGCTCTGATTAGTTTTTCCTTTAATAAAACAAAGGCATTCAAGCATTTTTTGAGAAATTCAAATTTCTTGTTTTTTTTCTAAAAGTTGGCATAGAGGTTTGGTATTTTTGAAAAATCTTTAATATAGCGCCTGTAGAAACCAGCATGTCCAAGAAAACTTCTTACTCCTCTCACTGTAGTAGGAGGTGGTAATTTAGCTATTATTTGAATTTTTGCAGGGCCTCTTGATCTACCTAAAAATTATCCATTTTTAAGCCTTATTTATGATTCAATTCTTAAGAATATTATGCTTTAATGAAAGATATTTTCATGTTTTTAGATGTAGATGATTTAAAAAGAGACCAAGAAAGAAAAAGAAGGAAAAAGGAGCAAAAAGGAGTAAAAATGGAGCTTATGGAGAAAAATTTTGGAATTATTGGCCTAGCGCCAGTATCCAGCGCATAAGCGCCAGTTCGATACAGACGCTTGTCGGCGTTATTTTTAGGTTGTGTGATATTTTAAAAAGGGGTCGCCTAACAGAAGTTGTCGGCGAACTTTTAATTTAATTTAAATAAATAATTTGAAATAAGTAATATTTGATTTTTGAAAATAATTTTAAATTTGAAGATTTTAAGATATGAAATCAAACCGATCTCACATCCCAAATAGTTTATACAAACGAGCACCGCACCGCAAACCGTGTATCTATCCTTAAGGATAAACACATTGCTTGATGGTGGGGCTCGATTAAATAAACTAGAAGATTTGTGACATCCGTTTGGTCTGCGAACCAATTTTATAAGCCGACAAATTCCCCTGCTTAATATGAAAACATTAAACGAGGGTTTATATTACACGGGTTCTTTAAAATTCCCTATAAGGGCAAGCCCCTATAGTTAATTACATCTTAAGTGACGGGAATCACCTAAGAAAACTCTCGATAATAATCAATAATTCTGCTCTCAAGAATTTCAAAGTTTAAGTTTTCAAGGGATTGAATTTTGGAATTTCGATAGGGAATGGATCAAATTTGGAACATTTTATTTTAGGAATTCAAAGGAAGAAAAGTAGGAGAAATTACGGATTCGAAGTGAACTTCGATAACCTCCCGACTATCCTATTGTTTGGCTTGGATTTAGGAAAGTCCTAATGTTTATTTAGTGTTTTAATCTTGCCAATTTTAATTAATTAGGGCTTACATTTATATGATAGAATCATACAAACTGCACTGGAAGATATGAGGGTTTATGTCGTATCGGACGACTACCTCGGAAATCCTAAGACCGGTTAGGGCTTAATTTGCAATGCAAATGCCTAACGAAGAGTTGAGGATTTATGTTGCACTAGGCAAACTACCTCGAAGTCCTATGGTTTTGTTGTTTAATTCTAGGAAAATTTTGTTGATGTCGACACGAGTTTTGCTCGACGACGATGGCCGTGCTTGCCCACCATGCTCCGAACTCCTTGTTGTTGCAGAGGTTTAGTTGTAGAAGTCATAAATCGGGAGATGAGAGAAGTGTTTGGTTTAGAGAAGTCTTAGTTTCCAAGTGTTCTTTATGTTTTAATTAAAACGAGATCTTAAAGTTGATTAAACGAACCGATTAAGATCCCGCGGTTCGTCATCCCGACACCGTTATTTTCATCGAATTCACTTAGTCCAGATGAATTTGCTAAACTCAACTAAATGAGTTCCGCACTTTCATTTAGACCATGGGAAATCCCGTTAGCAACACGTGGGTTACATCATCCGAGGTATTCCCGATCATTCAATGAGACGTTTTAATTTAATTGTAATTGTAGTTTTGTGTTACGTTTGTGATTAAATTTTGAGTTGTCTTATATTTTGAAATGTTGTGGAGGTGAATTTTATCTTGTAGTGTCTTTTAATTTAGTTATGGGTTTCGGTTTTGGTTTTCGTCCTAAAGGTGTAGGTTTTCATGCAACGATTGTTTTATCATGCAAGAAAAGTAAAGTGCATTTGCAATAAAATAAATTGCGGGAAAGTGAATTATGATAAAATAAAAGCGTACCTGGAGGGTCTTCCCGTCATCCCAAGCTGCACTTAAAACACAGTTAGAATATTTAAGCAAGTTCCTAGGTAAAGCTAAGGTAAGGGTTATGGTTTTCTACCATGTTCCTAATCCTATAGCTAGTCATTTCCTATGACGTCTAGGTTCTTTGTGTTTTTGGTTTGAGGACGATTTTCTTCATCAAAGAATAACTAAGTTCAATTGTTCTTATAAATGTCCTATCATATTGAGGAAGTGCTTAGGAAGGATCCCAAACATCTTTTCAATATTTCTAGGATTGTTTTAAGTCCAAGAGAATTTAATTATGTAAATGAATCGATCGTCCGAGGTTTTTTCAAATTTTGTTAACTTGCTCAGTGAACTAGGATGTTTGAATATCCTTATAAGTGAAGTGTCATTTCATTTGATATTCCATTAGGAGTTATGATAATAAAAGCTCCTAAGGGCAAAATAGTATTTAATAGTTTGTGATTCAAATTTAAGTTCAAATTAATGACTTAAGTTTGGAATAGTGTTCAAATTATTTTAGGTTTATGTCTTAAGTGATGTTATTTAATTTAACTTAATTTAATTCAATTTAATTCAATTTGATTTGATTTAATTTAATTCAATTTAGCTTGATTTGATTTAATTTTTAATTTAATTTAATTTAATTTAATTTAATTTAATTTAATTTAGTTTATTTAATTTAATTTAATTTATTTATTTATTTTAATTAATTTATTTAATTTTATTTAATTTAATTTAATTCTATTTATTTAATTTAATTTATTTAATTCAACTTTTAATCTTAATTTAATTTAATTTAATTTTAATTTAATTTACTTAATTTAATTTAATTTTTAATTTAATTTAATTTAATTTTAATTGAAATTTTTGAAAGAGTTTAATGATTTAATTTTAGTTTAATGATTAAGTCTTTTAATATTTTAAGTTTGAGTTATCATTTTAATTAAGAGTTGAATATTAATGAGATGATTAATTTAGGGATTTTTAAATTAAAGAATAAATCTCTTCCTAATAATATCCCTATTTTAATAATTCCGATTTTGTTATTCTTCCAAATTTAATCAATTATTTAATTAAAGTTTAATCATTTTAAATTGCTTAATGGGTTTCTACCCTTTAATTATTTAAATTTCAATCATCCAAATCAGATTAGGATCAAATATTTTACTTGTTAATTTTTTATTAAACCTAAAGTTTTAATTAAGGGTTAAAATTTTAATTACCATTTTGCCCTTTAAGCCTAATAATTTTATAACTCACTAAATTGAACTCAAATGAACTTGAAATTTTTATGTGACTTCACTCATATGTCAATAAAGACATGAGAGGAGAAAATATGATTTTTCTGTATTTAATTTATTTATATAATTATTTTTAGTAGAAAATAGAGATTTTCAAGGAAAATTTGATAACATGACCAAGGGTAAGTTTCTGTCCTTAAGAAAATTAGGGGACATTCCTAATTACCAGAGGACCACTTGGACCAAAATTTGTGATTTTTTGAATTATATTTTATTTATTAGAATTATTTTAAGTTCTGAAGTATTAATTAATTTAAAATTAGAATACAAGTTGAAAAATGAATTTTATAATTTTTAAAATTCTCTCTGATATCAAGGATTCCAGAGAACCAAACTTTACAATTTTCTGATTTTTCTATGATTTATTACAATTATTTTAGTGAAAATGCTAGAAAATACATTTTTTTAATTTTAAAATTACCCTAGAGCTTTAAAATTTAATATCTCACTAAATAGACCTAGGAAAAATATGGGGTTTGTTCCTAAGTGATTAAAATTCAAAGTGTGACATTTTGGTGAATTTTATTATTTTTGTGATTTTTATTATTTTTTAATTATTAAAAAATATTAAAATAATATTAAAAATCAACTTTTTTAGAAAATTGAAATTTTAATTTTCTTAAACTCCCCTGATATCAGAGAGGCTCCAAAACCAATTTGGTGAATTTTTGAAAGGTATTTTGAAAGTTATGAATTTTTAAAGTTTAAAATGACTAAGTGGCTTAATCAACCCAATTAGTGGGGCTAAACAAGTCCAATTGACCTCAAATTTTTATGGTGGGTTCCTCTGATCCTAAAGGTCAGTGGAGAATTGATTTCAAGTCAATTTGATCTATGGTTAACTCTAATTAATTAGAGACCTATTTTGGGTGTTTAAGCCGATTAGGGTTAATTTGAGTGAATTAACTCAAATCCTATTTTTCCTAGGGTTCTCTGGTCATAAGGAACATCACCAAATTTTCCTAGAATTTATTACACAACATGCTATTTACTGGAATTAAAATACTCAAAACGGTGACATGAATTTGAAAAATCAATAACTCTTCATAGGGATGGCCTCCGACTTTGGAAAATTCGGGGAATGTTCCCAAATTCGGAGGCTTCAAAAGCCCTATAGTCTCATGCCATGGTGAATTGTATGAATGCATGGAGAATTAAATGTATGCAGAGAGTAAATAAATTACTAAAAATAAAATACTTGATGAAATTAAATGATTTCTTTTCCACATTATTCTCCTCTGTTCACTGAGCAAGAGGGTATTTTTCTTTTATTTTTCTGATTTTTCTACACAATGTTATGAATTTTCCAAGTTTAGGGAATTAAATAAATAGAAAATACCCCTAATTTTCTACTTATCCACGCGGCGCCAGCGCATCCTTAGCCTCTCCGAAGCGGTACGTGTCGCGCGCGTGATTGGGCGCCGCCATCCGAGTCGGCCGTCCCGGGACTCGCGGTTCACGTAACGTTCTGCGGTCCGGCGCAATCGATCCGTCCGCTCGATACACGCGCGATCCAATGGCTCCCGGTCATCGTCTACGGCCGGTGTGCACCGTGACCGTCAACCTTCTAACCCTAATTTCTCACTCGATTCTCGATGGATTTTCGTGTTCTTATGCTCCATGGATTCGTCTTGAAGAGACGAACGCATCCATACGGTAAACATGCATTGAAATTTACTCAAATGAAATGGAGAATCTCTGTAAGCTCGGGAAGAAGAATGAGTTCATACCTTTGCTCAGAGAAGTGAAGCTTCGATCTGAGAGTTGTTGCACCTTCGATTGGATCCTAGCAAGCTCCGGATGAAGTCTCCCGGTGCAGTGAATTGTGCTAGGTTGGACTTCGACCACAGCCGATCACAAAGCTTGGAGTCCGGAGCAACCGGGTGGCCTGGAGATGGGGCTTTTGTTGGTGGACACCTTCCCTTGGTGCGGTGAAGGTGTAGAACCAATCAATTTGGGGATTGGTCCACTGTGGAGAAGTGTCCTGGTTTTGGGTGGAATTTCAACTCTGAAATTGAGCTCACAGAGAAGAAATGGCAGGGGGATCTCACTGGGGATCAAGTGCTCTGTGTATGGGGAGGAGTCTGGAACAATTTTGGCGGAGTTTTGGCAAGGTTTGTGCAACTCTTCTGCTATGGCCGAGAGGGGGTGGTGTTTAAATAGGCATGGTCGGAGGCTCTCCCGGGGGGTTTAATGGTTGGGATCAGTTGCTTAGGTCGAGGAAGAACGGCCATGCTATCCATTTGGGTTGGGACAAGTCGACAATGGAGAATTTCAATGTTGGCTCACATGTGAGCTTTCGGCCATGGTGTTTTCCGGCGGTCGGGGTGGCGGCCGGCGAGCAAGGGTCACCCTCAGGGTCAGGTGGGTCAGGGCTGGGTGTTTGTGCAAGCAATTGTCAATGGCCAAGTGTAAAGGAGATGGCTTGGAATGGAATGGGGAAGAGGCCATTTTGGCTAGGTTTGGGTCAACCCATCCTTTTGGGCTAGGTGCACCACCCAAGGTCTGGTCTTGGGGTGAAAAGAGTCACTTGGGTCAGCTGCCATGTAGTGGTGAAGTCTCCATCCATGGTGAGGTGGCTAAGCATGGTTTAGTGTGTGACATGCTTAAGGTAAAAAAAGGTTTAAGAAGGATTAGGAAAGGGCCCCCTCTTCTTGCCATAAATGGACTAATGACAAGTCAAAGCCCTCATGGCTTCATGTGGCTTGAGGATGGCTTGTTCATGGCTCCATTTGGCTTGGGAAAAGGGTTGACTTGTTTCATGAAAAGGGTTTTAGGAATTTTTTGGTAATTTGATGGAAATTTGTATGGAACTTGATTTGGAATGATTTGATGATGGATTTAGGACTTAGGTATTGAGTTTAATTGAAAGTATGATGAGGGGAAATGTCATATGGGCTTTGGGACCAATTTTGGGCCTTTGGATGTGGTAAAGGATGGGCTTTTAAAATGGTTTAGGAAAGTGGGCTTTTGAATTTTAAAATGGATTTTGGGATGAAATTTTGGTAAAGGCTTGGGCCAAATAATTGTTGAGTTTGGTTTAGGGATGCTTCATGAGTGGTTTGAAACAAGTTTGAGGTGATTTGGGTTTGAATTGGGTTGGATATGGGCCTTTTTGGTAAAGAGGCTAAGGTGGGCCAAAATGGGTTACCATGGGCCAAAGTTGGGCTAGAGTTGAAATTGATGTAAAATTAATGTTGGGAAATGTTTATGGGAGTGTTTCAAAGAGGTTTTGGCTTTGGTTAGGTTTTGATTTTGGGATTTGGGCTCATTTGGGCTAGGTTTAGGTTTAGGTCAAAATTGGGCTTTTTGATTTTGGGTTGAATTTGAGTGGGGTTTGGGTCTAAATTTTGGGCAAATCATGTTAGTGTTTTGTTTATGGGGATGTTAAGGAAGGTTTGGAAAAGATTTGGGGTTAATTGGAGTTGAATTGGGTGAGTTTGGGTTAGGTTTGGGTCATAGGTCCAAATTGGGCTTTAAGGCCAAAAGTGAAATTGGATCCCAATGCCACTCAAATTGGGCTTGGATTGGGTCTAGATTGGTGTTGGGGATGTTGAATTGAAGTTTAGAATTGAATTGGACCAAAATTGGGGTCAATTGGGTAGATTTGGTTTGACATTGGGTTTACTTTGGGTTAAAATGGGTCAAATTGGGGGTTTTGATAAAAGTGGGGTAAATTGACAAAATTGGCCCATGGTGTAGTTGAACAAAATGAAATTGGGAATATTTGGGATTTTCTGGAATTTTCTGGAAATTTTCTGAATTTTTGGATTTTTGGGTCAAGAGGGGTATTTTGGGTATTTGGAGGGTATTGGGGGGTATTTTGGAATTTTTGGCATTTTTGGGTATGGATGATCAATTTAAGTGGTGTGGAAATGTTTGGGATTGATTTTGGAGAATTTTGGGTAATTTGGAAATTTTTGAGAAATTTGGGTAGTTTCAAAGGCATTTGGTAGGTTAGGCGGGGTGTAGGGTCCCGGGGGTCAAAAATTGAAAATTTGGAAAATTGAAGATTGGGTGGATGTAAGTGGAATAAAACCATTTTGGTTGAGCCATGAAGCCATATCAAGCCCACATGAGCCATGAAGGGACTCATCTGAGGCATTCACTATGTTGTTCCTAACCCTCTTAGCCAAGGGCTTAGGGGTTAAGGACCATCCATGTGAATCACCTACATGAGTCAGGAGGTCAAGTTGGCTAAGGGTGTGTTTTTTTTTTTAGGAGGTGTGTGAAAGTGTAGTGTGTAGGTGTAGTGTGTGAGTGTAGTGTGTGTGTAAGTCAGCCCTTTCACCAGACCAGGCCACCCAGGGCAGTCCTAAGGCCAAAGAGTCCTATAGGAACTCATCCTTTAAACTTCCACATTTGATTTCAACCCTCTAGGTGATTAGGGGTCTACGGTCGAGTTTGTGGAGTTTGCGGGGAGTTTAGAAGTGGTTTGAAATTCTAGGTGGTGGGTCTCAATTCTAGTCCTCTAAGATAGTCAAAGGAAAAGCCTAAGGCTAGATCCTAAGTACTAAAGAGAAGAAGAGAAGACCTCATCAAAAATGAGGTCAACAACGCTGTCAAGTTTTTTTGATGACTTTGGGTAGTTATTATGACGATGTTAAGCGGTTATTGGAGCTTATAGAAGACTGGAAATTACTCCTAATATATAGGACATGTGATACAATGTATTTGGACACAAGGAAACGGTCTGGATCGTGAAGAGGTGCGACCCAAGGTGAAGAGGTGCGAAAGACCTAGTCACGGAGTCCGGCACCAGATCCTGGCGCCTAGACGCGACGGTTACCTTCTAGAAGATACATTGAATTTGGATGAATTTTGAAGAGGTACCTTAAGCAACCCCTGGTCAAATTCAGAGCTCTATAAATAGGAGCCCATTCTACAGAGAAAATGGCACCAAAACCTCCCTCTTAGTACACATACCCATTTTAGTATCTTCTCTCTCATCTCTAGTTTTATTTAGTCTCTTCCATACTTAGGGTGTCACTTTATTTTGTATCTAGTGTGTTTATTTTGAGTGTTTATTGTGTTTCATTGCTGTTGGAGTCTTTCATCATTACTTTGGAGTCAGTAGAAGTCAGCAGATCACTCAAAGGAACACTTAAGATAAGTATTTGTACTTCGGTTCAAAGTTTTATAAATATGTTTTGTTGTGTTATTTAAATGTATTCTAAGTAGTTAGTTATCTTTCTCCTTTCAAATATGAAAAGATTACAAATTAATTAAATTTTGTAGGAGAATTAAATATAAAATATTTTAAAACATTGTGATGATATAAATACCTGATTTTAGTTTACTTTTTAAATTGGCCATTTAATTTGTTAAAACCTGTTTAAGAATTTTGAGACCTATCCGGAGATAAATTCTTAGCTAGTAGATATCACATGAATCCTTAAGTAATCGCAGGCTATACACGGATTGTTTAAGGTGAAGTGCAAATAAATAGGAAGATAATATTTATTGAGCATAAAATTAATTAGTTTTAAGAGTGACAGAATAAATTTTAATAATTTGGTTTATAGAAAGGTAACGGGTCACTGGTAGAGCCGACCATTGCCACCCTTAGACATCTAGTAGTGTGAGCCTAGATTAACCCATTCTACTAATTAAACATCCCGAGCCTATCTATAGATTAGTCAATGTTCTTTGCACTTGGACCAAAGGGTAAAGAATATGAATGCTTCTATTTGGCACAATACCATAATCTTAATTCCCTACAAAAGATAATTACTCTATAATTCTTGGACTAGTTGAAAAATGAGAAAGTCATTTTTATAATTGCATTGAATTTTAATTTCTGCTTACTTTACTTTACTGCTTATTTCTAACTTTCTTTTAGTAAAAATTATTAGTTAATTAAATTTAAATATATATATAAAAAAAAGTATATATAAATTGCATTTGAAAATTTCAAAATATTACTTTTATTTCTTTATTTTTATAAAATTCTCTATCCCTTTGGGATCGATAACCAGGACTCCACTAGAGCCCTGTATTACTTGAACGATACGTATACTTGCATTTAAAAGTGTGACTTTTACAATATTAAAATCTAAATATAAAAATAATAAAAGTAAACCTCGCGCGTCAAGTTTTTGAATCCATTTGCTGGAAATTAAATAATCTAAAAAGTGGTATCAAATTCTTGTATTTTAAAGCACATATAAAGTCGCATCGCTTCAAGTTTTTGGCACCGTTGCCGGGGATAGATTAGAATTTTATAAAAAGAGAAAAAAAACAAAAACAAAACAAAATAAAAATATTTTCATTAAATTTTTAAAGATTACTACCTTTCGATTCAGAATTAGAAACAACAATTGAAAGAATTAAAAAAGAAAAACAAATTTCAAAACATAAAAAATGGCTAACTTACATAATAATAATCAAAATCCAATCGAAATTAATGAACAAAATATTTACAAACCATTAAGGGAATATGCAAACCCTACGGCTGATGAACTTCATGTTAGTATTCATATTCCAGCTGTTGATGCTAATTATTTTGAGCTTAAACCTTCTATTATTCAAATAGTTCAAAACAATCAATTTGGAGGAACACTAATGAGGATCCAAATTTACATCTTGCTAGTTTTTTAGAACTTTGTGCTACCTTTAAATATAATAATGTTTCTGATGATGCTATTAGGCTTATACTCTTTCCTTTTTCCTTAAAAGATAAAGCAAAGATGTGGCTTAATTCATTAGCAATTTGTTATATTAAAACATTGGTAGATATGGCACAAAAATTCCTTGCTAAATATTTTCCTCCTTCTAAAACTGCTAAATTGAGAAATGATATTACTTCATTTACGCAATTTGATGGAGAAACAATTTATGAAGCTTGGGAAAGATTTAAAGAACTATTAAGAAAATGTCCTCATCATGCTTTACCAGATTGGTTAATTATTCAAACATTTTATAATGGACTTATTGGATCACTTATATCTATTATTGATGCTGCTGCTAGTGGTGCTTTAATGGCTAAGACATTTGAAGAAGCCTACACCTTAATTGAAGAAATAGCTAATAACAATTTTCAATGGCCTTCTGAAAGGGTTAATCCCAAAAGAATAGCCAGTATTCATCATAATGAAGCCTTTCTATTTAAGCTTCACAAGTGGCTGCGATATCTAAGAAATTAGATAATTTTGCTATTAATATATCGCATGTAAGTAATGATAATTCTGCAAATTCTGATGATTCTCAAACAATGGAAACTTTGCAAGCTATTGCTAGTAAAACTAATAACCCTTATTCTAATTATTATAATCCTGGTTGGAAAAATCATCCTAATTTTAATTGGAGTAATGGACATCAAGTTAATCCAAATTAGAACAATCAAGGAAATTCAAACAATAGACCAACTTTTCCTCCTCGTTATAACAATCAGTAGAAAAAGTTGTCTGTAGAAGAATTAATCTTGCAACTAAGCAATCAGCTATAAATTCAAAACACTGATATTCATAATATTGAGAATTAGATGTGTCAAATAGCTAATTTCATTAATTACAGACCTCAAGGAACACTGCCTAGCATTGTCAAAATTAATCCTAAAGGATCTAGAAAAGAACATGAACAAGCAAAAGCTGTACAACTCAGAAGTGAAAAGGAATTAAAGGAGAAAACACGGAATGAGATTGAAAAGAGAAAGAAGTTGAAGAGATTGAAAAACATAAAGATACGCTTTCTCCAAGTAAATATCAGACTGTTGTACCTATTGAAGTGGGAGTTGAAAGACCACCATCACCTTTTCCTCAAAGACTTAAACAGCACAAGCTTGACTATCAATTTTCTATGTTCTTTGAAATTTTTAAGAAGCTTACCATCAACATTACTTTTGCTGAAGCATTGGAGCAAATGCCAAGCTATGCAAAGTTTTTGAAGGATATTTTAAGTAAGAAGAGAAAATTTGAAGCTTATGAAACTGTTGCATTAAGTGAAGAATGTAGTGTAATAATTCAGAAGAAATTACCTCAGAAACTTAAAGATCCTGGAAGTTTCACTATACCATGTGCTATTGGAGAAAAATTCTGTGGAGAAGCCTTATGTGATTTAGGAGCTAGCATTAATCTCATGCCATTTTCAATCTTTCGAAGGTTAGATTTAGGAGAGATTTCTTCTACCACTGTAACTCTTCAGTTAGATGATCGATTGATCACTTATCCTAAAGGAGTTATAGAGGATGTTCTTGTTAAGGTAGATAAATTTATCTTCCTTATGGATTTCATTGTTCTAGATATGGAAGAAGATAAAGAAATACCTATCATTTTAGAGAGACCTTTTCTAGCTACCGGTCAAGTAATGATTGATGTGCAAAAAGGAGAATTAACGATGAGAGTTAATGATCAAGAGATAACATTCAATGTTCTGAAATCAATGAGGTATCCTGCAAAAGAAAAATGCTATTGAATGGATATTTTTGATTATATAATTGAAAAGCATTACCAAGAAAACTGTAAGGTCATTTCTAATGATAAAGATAAAGAATCTATGTTATATAATGAGTCATTAAATGAAGAAAATTTATCTGAAGAAACTCATTATATTCATGAAAATTGGGAAATTTTAGACACAACTAAAAATGATATACTTTTACCCTCAATTGAAAAAGCCCCTGAACTGGAATTAAAAATATTACTTGCACATTTAAAGTATGCATTTCTTAGAGATTCATCAACTTTAACTGTGATTATATCTTCAGAATTTAGCAAAGATCAAGAATAAAAATTAATAGGAGTTCTGAAGAATTATAAGAAAGGTTTTGGTTGGACTATTGCAGATATAAAAGGAATAAGCCCTTCAATCTGTGTGCATAGGATTTTAATCAAAGAAAATTGTAAACCTACTATTGAACCCCAAAGAATATTAAATCCAATTATGAAAGAGGTTGTTAAGAAAGAGATTTTGAAATGGTTAGATGCTGGAATTATTTATCCTATTTCGGATAGCCAATGGGTAAGTCCTATTCATTGTGTTCCGAAGAAAGGAGGAGTAACTGTCATTGTTAATGAAAAAAATAAATTAATCCCAACAAGACAAGTTACTGGATGGTGAATTTGCATTGACTATCAAAAATTAAACAACGCCACTAGAAAGGATCATTTTCCTTTACCTTTCTTGGATCAAATGCTGGATAAACTAGCTGGACACTCATATTTATGTTTTCTGGATGGATATTATGGTTATCATCAATTACCCGTTGCTCCTGAGGATCAAGAAAAGACAGCATTTACAAGTCCTTATGGAACATTTGCCTTTAGAAGAATGACTTTTGGTTTATGCAATGCACCTTCAACTTTTCAAAGATGTATGATGCTAATATTCTATGATTTGATTGATAAAGGAATTGAAGTATTTATGGACGATTTTTCAGTTTTTGGAACTTCTTTTGAATCTTGCTTGGAAAATATAATGAAAATTTTGAAGAGATGCGAAGAAACAAATTTAGTTCTAAACTGGGAAAATGTCAATTTATGGTCACAGAAGGCATTGTACTTGAATATAAAGTTTCATAAATAGGGATAGAAGTTGATCAAGAAAAAGTGAAAATTATTGCTGAACTACAACCACCTACTACTGTTACTGATGTAAGAAGTTTTCTGGGTCATGCTGGATTTTATAGGAGATATATAAATGATTTTTCTAAAATTGCTAAACCTCTTTACCATTTATTGGAAAAAGAAACTAAACTTGAATTTAATGAAGATTGTCTGAATGCGTTCAATATTCTGAAAGAAAAATTAATCACTGCACCTGTCATTGTTGCACCTGATTGGAATAAACAATTTGAATTAATGTGTAATGCAAGTGATTATGCAATCAGAGCAGTATTAGGACAAAAATATGAGAAGATTTTCAAAGTTATATACTATGCTAGCAAAACTCTTAATGAAACTCAAATAAATTACACTACTACTGAAAAAGAGCTTTTAGCAATAGTATATGCCTTTGATAAATTTAGACCATATCTTCTTAGAAAAAAATGTATCATGCACACTAATCTTTCTGCTATTAAGTATTTAATATCTAAAAAGGATGCTAAACCTAGATTGAAATCCCTCTAAACTTTATATTAGAAATCAAAATTTTTGATGTATGGGGTTTAGACTTTATGGGACCTTTCATACCATCATCTGGAAAGATTTATATTTTATTAGCAGTTGATTATGTTTCAAAGTGGATCAAAGCTATAGCTTTACCGAACTGTGATTCCAAAAGTGTTTCATAATTTTTTTAAAAAATGATTTTTACAAGATTTGAAATGCCCAGGATAATTATCACAGATGGAGGAAGTCATTTCAGAAATATAAGAATTCAATCATTGCTGGAAAAATTCAGAATTAAGCATAGAATTACAACTTCTTATCATCCTCAAACAAGTGAAATGGCTGAAGTGTCAAACAGAGAAATTAAAAGAATATTGGAAAGGACTGTTAATCCTAAAAGAACTGACTCGGTTGATAGACTTGATTCTACATTATGGGCTTATAGAACAGCTAATAAGACACCTATCGGAATGTCACCTTATCAATTAATTTGTTGTAAACATTGTCACTTACCTGTTCAACTGGAGCATAAAGCTTATTGGGCGATAAAGGAGTTCAATTATAATTCTAATACTATAGGAGAAAAATAAGTATTACAACTGAATGAAATGGAAGAGATAAGAAATGAGTCTGATGAAAATGCAAAAATTTATAAGGAATGAATGAAGAAATTGCATGAAAAAATGATTTCAAAGAAAATATTCGAGCCTGGATAAGAAGTATTATTATTTAATGCTCGTTTAAAACTTTTCCCTGGAAAATTAAAATCTAAATTGATGGGACCATTTATAATTGAGAAAGTATACCCTTATTGAGCTGTAGATATTAAAGATCCTAAAACTGGAAAAGTATTTAAAGTTAACGGATTAAGACTGAAGCCTTATATGAAATGAAATTAAATTACAAAAAGGCTCATGAGCTGAGTCTACCAAATTAATTCAATTAATTAGGTCAAGCCGACGATGTTAAACCAAGCGCTTTGTGGGAGGCAACCCATATTTATTAATTTGAGTTTAATTATTGCTATAAGGTTATGCCTTGGTCTTGATTGAATTTGTATATAACTTCTAGAAACATAAGTCTAACAAGTCTGTATTGGCTTAAGCTAATCATTTTCTTGAAGTATATAGAATTTGGACTTGAACCACTCCATGTCAAATGTGAGTAAAAAGGAGATCAAGTTAACCTTCGTTTGTGATTGTTTGTGATTTGAATTTTTCATAATTGTGTTTGTGTGTTGATCTTATTCATTTGTTAGACCTATTTTTACGACCAAAACTTTGCAAAATTTGACGATAGGCTAGTCGGAGTCGATCGAGGTTTCGGCGCCTAAGCGCCAAAATTTGGCACCCAGGCGCCAAAATTTGGCGCCTAAGAGCTAGAATAACTTGTGTATCGATGATCTGGTGCCTATGCGCCAGATTCCAGCGCCTAAGTGTCGCGGTTACAGATCGTAGAAAAACTGAAATTCTTCAGTTTTTCACACAAAATCTCTTTATATATAGCCTATTTTTCATCCCCAATCCAATAGAAACACTAATTTTGACCAGAGCAAGCCATTTTGGAGGAGTTAGAAAGGATTTGGAGGCAATGGATAGAGGAAATCATGGAAATGATGTAAGAGACAAATCTTCTAAAGATCCTCAGCCTTATTTTAATGGTTTTATTGTTGTTAGTCTGGAGAAAATGTTTAGTCGAATGGATAAGATTGAAGCGGAACATCAAAGTATTGGTAATCGTCTCCATGAGATGTACCACCAATACGAACACTTAGAATGGCAGACCGAACTTCAATTTGATCATATGGCTGCCTATCATGACGCTCAAGTAGAAATGTACGCAAAGAATAAGTGGATTGATGAAAAGAAGGCTTTGGAATTTCCAAGGGCGTTGGTGCTCTACCCCTTCAGTCCTAGCAAACTTCATTGCGAAAGAGATGGAAATTAAAGATCGGCGTTAATAGATCTTATATGTGTTTTAGGTGTGATCGAGTCTTGTTTTAGTGTGTTAAATATCTCATTTGTGTGTTTGCTTAATTGTTCAATGTGTGTTGTTGGATTTGAATATTTGTGTATTTGCTTAATTGTTCAATTTGTATTATTTATAAAATGATGAACCTTGATACAGTCTTGTACTGAAAGTTATTTAATTTGGAATGGATATTAGGATTTAGAATTGAAGAATTTTGATACATTTATGTGGATCTATACTACCATTTTAAATTGATTGTGAAAATATTTGGAGGTTATAAAATGGATTAATACTCTCATAAGAGTAAATAGAAGTCAAATTTGATAAGATTTGGTGGAAAATATATAATTTAAATTGAATTTTTGGAAAGGCGAGTCTGGCGCCGGTTTGGCCTGAACCCGAAAACTCATCTTCTTAAACCCCCCATGCCATTTTTGACGCCTAAGCTTCCTTTTCCACTGTTTTTCGCAAAAATACCACCTAGAGATCCCATTTAGAGCCAGATTTTCAAGTTTTTGAGCTTGAAATCACCTGATTTCTTCATCTCGAGGTCAGATCTACATTCTAATCTCATTATTTTTTGTTTTCACCATGGATTTTGCTCTCATTTAGAAAAACTAAAATTTTGAGAAATTTTTTGATTTTTTATGATTAAATCTATGAATTTTTAAGCTTTTTCAAGTTTGAAAAGCTTAAATTAGTTTATTTTCCAAGATCCGTTGAATTTATTTCATGATTTTATTTTCACGTTTAGATGGCACCCAAATCTAAGCGAGGAAAGGAATGAGAAAATTTTGATCGTAGCAAGTTCGTCACTGCTGCTGCACACTTCCGATACAATGATTTTGCACACTGCTGATGAAATTTATCTCAGAGCGAAATTTTTATAATCCTGGAGGAAGAATTGAGGAAACAATCGTTGCGCTCAACTGGCAACGATTCTGCTATTTCACTGTTGTTGTCATTATCCCGGTTGTTAGAGAATTTTATGCTAATTTCATGGATGCGAAGGAATAAGAGATTTTCTTTCGAGGATTTGGAGTAGGATTCACTCCTGAAAGCATCAACATTTTCTATGGTCTGCCGCCAAACATAGAGTGTTATTACTCAGGATTATCTCCATCTGAGGGAGATTTGGATGTGATCACTGCCTACTTGACTGGTAGTACTGGAGCCTGGAAGATTCGAAATGGAAAAAGGGTAAATTTTTCATCTTCTAAGCTTAACGGTGTTTCGAAGGCATGATACTACTTTATTTCTGCTCGTCTCCTTCCATCCAATCATCTGAGCGAAGTTACCAAAGATAGAACTATTCTTAACTACTACATTCAACAGAGGAAATCTATTGATGTAGGGAGCATTATTTATGATTCTGTGGAGGCTACTGCTCGTTCTAGCACTTCTATTGGACTTGGTTTTCCATCTCTGATCTATTCTCTATGTCAAAGTGCTGGAGTAGTTGCTTAGCTTTCTGAGGAAAAGCTCAAGTCGACAAAGCCTATACAAAGAGAAAGCGTCGGCATTTATGATCGACTGTGAGGTAAGAGTTCTACTGCACCTGCTGGTTCATTAGCTACTTCAGGTAGAGCTTCTACTTTTAGACCATCTACTTCTGCTGAGCCATCATCTACTTTTTGGGAAACCATGCATGATCAGTTTATAGAGCAGCAGCATGAGTTATTCTTAACTCACTACATAGTAGATACGATAGACAAGAAGATTGATCATCTTTCTGAGTATTGACAAAGAAAGAGTGATTACGATGTTGAGTATTCAGAGTCTTTAGTGAGATTTCTGAAGGGTGAGCACGATGTTCAGTTCCCTACTTGTCCCAGATTTTCACCATATGTTGATCCAAAGGATATGGAGTTTTCTTTTGGTGATGAAGATGATGAAGCTACAGACAGTGATTAGTAGCTTGACTTATCTCTAGAGATTGTTAAGTCTGTTTTTAGTGTGTTTCTTGTTTTTTGTGATGTTTATTGTGATGTTATTTGTTAGTGTTATTGTGAACTTTTTATGTTAAAACTGGTTTTTGAATATCTGATTTGTGTTTAAGATTGAAATGTGAATGAATTTCTATAAAAGTTTATTTCTGTTTTAGCCTACTGTTTAGTGTTCGTGAATAGTTAGTAAATTTGCATGTTCAAAAATATATAAAAAAAAAGAAGATTTATTTTTATAAATTAACTCATGCTCTGCACAACTTTTTCTATATATGCTTAATCATTTATGTTATATTCATATTGAAGCATGTGTAGAATTAGAAGTTAGATTTTCCTTACTACATCATTATTGTACTTAGATTAATTCCGGTTTATTTCTTTCTCTCATGCTTTAGAAAATTTCATAATTCATATTTATACTAAAGCCGAAGTTTGAGGGAAGGGAAAACATTTATCAAATTTAAATATTATTTGTCCTTTAAGAACTAATATTTTCTTTAAAAATATATTAACATAACATAAGAATTGAAAAATTTGTTTAAGACTACCTAAATTTTTGAATTTATAAATAATTTCGTAAACTTAACTAAAATTTCAAAAATTTTGATTAATTTTAAGAATAGAATTATTTAACATCAAAATTTTTCTATTTATAGTAAAGAGAATTGTATTTTTAAAATACTAAGGAATCAAGATTATTGCTTGAAAAAAAAAGATTGAAATAAGATTCGAAAAATAATAAATTATTAATGTCATATTCATTAAGTAAGAATGTATAAGTTTTTGAAAATAAATTAAGGATAGTGAAGTTCAAAATCTTTAACAGATTATCCAAAAATAGTAATTCTCACTTAAAAAAAAGGAGGGGATTGAAAAACAATCGAGAAAAAAAAAGTGAGGAGAAGCTTGGGGAAATGCCTAATCAAAAATTGGCTTCACTTGAATTATCTTATAGTAAGAAAACTGATTACATTTTTAACTTCATTTCTATGTACATATATTTTTACTAGAAAAGTATTTCATGAAAATCTTTTTCTTGTAAATATTCTATGTGACCATGATATGATAAACTACAATTATTCTTGAAATAAATGAAAATTTGGAAGTCTTATGATTTGGTAGTTAAATATTATTAAATTCTTAAAATTAAACTTAATTAGTGAAATTTGGTTAATGATTTGCTAAAGCATTTATAAAACCAAAAATTATAAGGAATCTTAAATATTTTAACTTCATTCCAAAAGTTATCTATTTATGTAATTAAAAGGGTTACTATAGGATAAGTAACATTTAAGTATTGGGGAATTTGATCTACCTAAAAAATACCCATTTGTATGCCTTATTTATGATTCAATTCTTAAGGATATTATGCTTTAATGAAAGGTATTTTCATGTTTTTGGATGTAGATGATTTAAAAAGAGTCCAAAAAAGAAAAAGAAGGAAAAAAGGAGCAAAAAGGAGCAAAAATGGAGCTTATGGAGCAAAATTTTGGAATTATTGGCCTAGCGCCAAGGCGCCAGAATCTGGCGCCTATGCGGTAGAATCTGGTGCCTAAGCGCCAATTTGATACACATGCTGTCAAGTTTTTTTGATAACTTTGGGTAGTTATTTTGACAGTTTTAAGTAGTTATTGGAGCTTTTAGAAGACTGGAAGTTACTCCTAATATATAGGACATGTGATACAATGTATTTGGACACAAGGAAAAGGTCTGGATCGCAAAGAGGTGCGACCCAAAGTGAAGAGGTGCGCAAGACTTGGTCACGGAGTCTGGTGCCTAGGAGCCAGATCCCGGTGCCTAGGCGCAGTGGTTACCTTCTAGAAGATACATTGAATTTGGACGAATTTTAAAGAGGGGCCTTAAGCAACCTCTAGTCAAATTCAGAGCTCTATAAATAGGAGCCCATTCTTTAGAGAAAATGGGACCAAACCCCCCCACCTCTTAGTACACATACCCATTTTAGTATCTTCTCTCTCATCTCTAGTTTTATTTAGTCTCTTCCATACTTAGGGTGTAACTTTATTCTGTATCTAGTGAGTTTATTTTGAATGTTTATTGTGTGTTATTGTTGTTGGAGTCTTTCATCATTGCTTTGGAGTCAGTAGAAGTCAGCGGATCACTTGAAGGAACACTTCATATAAGTATTTGTACTTTGGTTCAAAGTTTTATAAATTTGTTTTGTTGTGTTATGAGTAGTTAGTTATCTTTCTCCTTTCAACTATGAAAAGATTATAAATTAATTAAATTTTGTAGGAGAATTAAATATAAAATATTTTAAAACATTGCTATGATATTAATATCTGATCATAGTACTTTTTAAATTGGCCATTTAATTTGTTAAAACCTGTTGAAGAATTTTGAGACCTATCTGAAGATAAATTCTTAACTAGTAGATATCACATGAATCCTTAGGTAATCGCAGGCTATACGCAGATTCTTTAAGGTGAACTGCAAATAAATAGGAAGATAATATTTATTGGGCATAAAATTAATTATTTTTTAGAGTGACAGACTAAATTCTAATAATTTGGTTTATAGAAAGGTAACGGGTCATTGGTAGGGCCGACCATAGCCACCCTTGGACATCTAGTAGTGTGAGCCTAAATTAACCCATTATACTAATAAAACATCCTGAGCCTATCTATAGATTAGTCAATGTTCTTTGCACCTGGACCAAAGGGTCAAGAATAGGAATGCTTCTATTTGGCACAATACCATAATCTTAATTCCCTACAAAAGATAATTACTCTATAATTCTTGGATTAGTTGAAAAAGGAGAAATTCATTTTTATACTTGCATTGAATTTTAATTACTACTTAATTTACTTTACTGCTTATTGCTTACTTTCTTTTAGTAAAAATTATTAGTTAATTAAATTTGAATATATATAAAAAAAAGTATATATAAATTTCATTTGAAAATTTCAAAATATTACTTTTATTTCTTACTTTTTATAAAATTCTCTATCCCTGTGGGATCGATAACCAAGACTCCACTAGAGCCCTGTATTACTTGAACGATACGTATATTTGCATTTAAATGTGTGACTTTTACAATAATAAAATCTATATATAAAATTATAAAAGTAAACCTCGTGCGTCAAGTTTTTGAAGCCATTTGCTGCAAATTAAATATTCTAAAAAGTGGTATCAAATTCTTGTATTTTAAAGCATATATAAAGTCGCATCGCATCACCTACTTCCATGCCATTTTTTGAAATTTTATGTCCTAATACAATTCCTCCTGCAACAATAAATTGACATTTTTCCCAATTTAGAACTAAGTTAGTTATTTCGCATAGCTCCAAAACTTTTTCAAGATGATTTAAGCATGCATCAAATGATATTCCAAACACAGAGAAATCATTCATAAATACTTCTATTCCATTGTCTATTAATTTACTAAAAATAGACATCATACATCTTTGGAATGGTGCAGGTGCATTACATAGTCCAAAAGGAATTCTTCTGAAAGCAAAAGTTCCATAAGAACTAGTAAAAGTTGTTTTATCTTGATCCTCAGGAGCAATAGGTATCTGATGGTAACCAGTATATCCATCCAGAAAATAGTAGTACTTGCGTCCGGCAAGTCTATCCAACATTTGGTCTAGGAAGGGAAGAGGAAAGTGATCTTTTCGGGTGGCGGCATTTAATGTTCTATAGTCAATACAAATACGCCATCCAGAAACTTGTCTGATAGGTATTAATTCATTATTTTCATTTTCTTCAACAGTTATTCCTCCTTTCTTGGGAACACAATGAATTGGACTTACCCAAGTACTATCCAAAATAGGATATATAATTCCAGTATCTAACCATTTTAAAATCTCTTTTTTAACTACTTCTTTCATTATAGGTTTCAGTCTCCTTTGAAGGTCAATTCTTAGTTTATGTTCTTCATTTAATAAAATTAAGTGCATACAAATCGAAGGACTAGCTCCTTTAATATTAGCTAAAGTCCAACCAAAAGCTATTTATTATTTATTTAATGTATCCATTAATTTTTGTTCTTGAATTTCATTTAAGTCTGAGGATACAATTACTGGTAATGTTGAAAACTCTCCTAAAAATACATACTTCAAATGAATTGGAAGATTCTTTAATTCAATTTCAGGGGGTTTTACAACAGATGGAATTAATATTTCATTTTCTAGTGCAGTTGAGTTGAGTGTTTCAAATTTTTCCTGAATATAACCAACTTCTTCGCTTTCAATTTTATCATAATTAACTTTTTCTACATCTTCTTTTTCTTCATAATTTTCTTTGAAATATTATTTTCTAAGATAATCACATATATCCATTCTAAAACATTCATCATCTTTTTCTATTGATGGATATTTCACTGACTTTGAGATGTTAAAGTTACTTCTTGATCATTTACTCTCATAGTCAATTGCCCTTTTTGAACGTCTATCATTGCTCTTCATGTAGCTAGGAATGGTCTTCCTAAAATGATTAGATATTCTTTATCTTCTTCCATATCTAGAATGATAAAGTCCACAGGAGAAATAAACTTATCAACCTTTACCAAAACATCTTCTACAACTCCCTTAGGATGTGTAATAGATCGATCAGCTAACTGTAGAGTTACAGAAGTTGGTGATATCTCTCCAATTTCTAATCTTTTAAAAGTTGATAGATGCATCAAATTTATGCTTGCTCCCAAATCACATAATGCTCGCCCATAAAATTTTTCACCAATAGCACACAGTATAGTGAAACTACCAGGATCTTTAAGTTTTTCAAGAAGTTTTCTTTGAATTATAGCACTACACTCTTCACTGAGTGCAACAGTCTCATGATCTAGTAACTTCCTTTTTTGTTGAGTATATCCTTCATAAATTTAACATAATCAGGCATTTGTTTTAAAGCTTCAGCAAAAGGAATATTTATTGAAAATTTTTTCAAAATGTCTAAGAATTTAGCAAATCTTTTTCCTTTATCTTTTTGCTTTAATCTTTGAGGAAATGGTGGAGGTGGTTTTGCAACAATGATTTTCATAGGTTTCGGAGGAAAATCAGGATATAAACATTCATTTTCTCCTTCAGTTTCTTCTTTTTCCTTTTCAACTACAGTTTCTTTTTGAACTCTTATTTCTAACTCTTTTCCACTTCTCAATTGAATAGCTTTAATTTGTTCTTATCCTTGATCTTTAGGATTTACTTCAACATTACTAGGTAAAGTTCCAATAGGTCTATTACTTAATGTAGAAGCAGTTTGTCCTAACTAGTTTTCTATGTTTTTATAGCATTTCCTTGATTTTGTAATTGATTACCTATATTCAAAACTAATTCTTCCATAGACAACTTCTTCTCCTTAAATTATGAATTATTATAAAAATCTGGTAGATTAGAAGGTCTATAATTGGAATTACCTTGATTGTTTATATTTCCTAATGGGTTTACTGGATTGTTCCCCCACTAAATATTAACATTATTATTTTGATTATTCAAATTAAAGTTTGGATGATTCTTTCAACCTAGATTATAATAGTTTGAATAAGGATTATTTTGTCTATTATTTATTACATTTATAGTTTAATATGAAGATTGAGCATCTACTATTTGTCCTAATGAATTTTCTTCTAACACTGGAAGTGTTTGAGAACGATTCATTCCGTATTGATCTATTTTCTTTGAAAGACCAGTAATTTGAGAAACTATCATAGTTAAAGCATCCGAATCATGAATATTGGCTACTCTATTAGGATTTTCCCTTTCAGTAGGCCATTGAAATTTATTGGTAGCCATTTCTTCTATTAACACATAGGCTTTTTCAAAAGGTTTAGACATTAGTGATCCACCAGCAGCATCATCAATTATAGATCTAAGAGATCCTAATAATTCATTAAAAAATGTTTGAATAACTAACCAATCTGGTAAAGCATGATGTGGACATTTCCTAAGAAGTTCTTTAAATCTTTCCCAAGATTCATATATCGATTCTCCCTCATACTGACTGAAAGATGTGATATTGTTTCTAAGCTTAGCAGTCTTAGATGGTGGAAAATATTTTGATAAGAATTTTTGTGAAATTTCTCCCCAATTTCTAATAGATCTAGGTGATAACAAATTTAACCAAGCCTTAGCCTTATCTCTTAGCGAAAAAGGAAAGAGTCTAAGTCTGACAGCATCATCAGACACTCTGTCGTATTTAAAAGTAGCACAAAGTTCTATGAAACTTACGAGATGTAAATTAGGATCTTCATTTGAAGTCTCACCAAATTTATTGTTTTGTACCATTTGGATAATTACAGGTTTAAGCTCAAATGAATTAGTGGCTACATTAGGATTTTGGATAGTTAAGTGAATTTCATCTAATGTAGGGTTAGCGTAATCTCTTAATGGTCTAGATTGATGTTCATTTTCTATTCTTTGGTTGTTTATTTTTTTTCCATTGTTTCAGAATTTATAGGTTCTTTTCTCAATTTTCTAATTCTCCTAACAGTGCGTTCTAATTCCGAATCGTAGGGTATAAGAATTTCAGAACCAAATTTTCGCATACAATCAAAATCTGTACACAATAAAATAGTTAACTAAATAAGTTGCAATTCTATAAAGGTTTTCTAATAGTCCTAAATTGTCTGTTACTTTAATTATGTTTTCCCTAGCAATGGCGCCAAAAACTTGATCCCCGCCAGTTTTAAATATACTTATATATCTAAGAATTTGACACCAGTATTAAAAGATATAAATCCTCAGCAACAGTGCCAAAAACTTGATCAGCAGTGTAATTTTAATTTTAGTAACAATTAAATATTATAATCTTTTGATTGCAGAGTTACCTTTAAACGCATGTATACGTATCGCTCAAGTAATACAGGGCTCTAGTGGAGTCCTGATTATCAATCCCACAGGGAAAAGTATTAAAGCCTACGGACTAGGATTATATAAACCAAGTTAGAATTACAACTAAATCGAATTTGCTTATCTGTCACTAATATGCAATCAAAAATAAAGTTCTTATATCTGAACTAATTCTACTAACAGATTACTAATACTACTAAAGTTAAGTTCGAATATATAATAGCAAGAATCTTTCTCCTTTGTTAAGATATTTAAGTGAAATAATAATTAGAATTAGATTTATATGTGTTGTGCCAAATAAGAGCATACCTATTCTTTACTCTTTAGTTCAAGAATAAAGAACATTGAATCTGCTGCTAGGCTAGGAGGATACCGGCTCTCACTTCGGAGCTCCCACGTTCCCCTCGCCTGAGGGCTAACAATCTACACCTCAGCACCCAAACGATAGGACCGAATTGAGGATTTTAGCCTGTTAATCTAAAATCTCCAATTCTACGCCCGATTAATATTATTTCCCTATTTATTTGCACTTCTCCTTTCAAGGATTTACCCGTCTACCTTTCAAAGTGAAATGTGATACATACTAGTAAAGAATTCTTAGCCCACGGTTAGATCATAAGAATTTTTCTTAGATTTTAACAATACAAATGACCAATTCGTATAGTAAAGTAAGTTTAGGTATAGTATCATCACAACTTCTTTATAATTTGTTTAATAGACTAATTCATATAATCATTTCACAAAAACATCAAAACAAGGAGAAAGACAGAACAACTACTCAGAATTCATGGAAAGGATGCAATAAAACTTGGATTTCATATAATAAAGTATAGTTCTACAAACTATAGTAAATAAACACAACTTATCTCAAATTCCTTCCCAAGTAAACTCCTTGAAGTTTCTCTGGATTTCTTCCTTCTTACAGCACACAGAATTCTCCTTTGAAACGGTAATGCATAAGAGATCTCTCACTTCCCTTCCACTCTTATAATCCTTTGAAGAATTCCTCACAAAATCTTTATTTGAACTCATAACTCTCTAAATAACAACACTAATGACTCACTAATAGACTCTTTAGAACACTTTGAACTCATTAGTAATCATGTAGGAGACACTTTTTTCGGCCTAATTTGGTTCTTTTTAAATTTGTAGATGAGTCTCTAAGGGTGTTGTAGGAACCCCTTCGAAAATCATCCACATTCGATTTATTTATGAAAAGAACCGTCGATCCCGCCGTCGGCCGCCTCGAGCTTGCCATTGGTGGCCTTATAGAAACTGTACTTTTAAATAGGCCCCGCCATCGGCGGCCTCGATCTCCTTCATCAGCAGCCTACCTTGGAATTAATTCTGAACTCTCAGGAAAATCACGCCGTAGGCGCATCGACCTCGCCGTTGGCGCCCTTGGTCAATTTTTCATAATTTGGTCCTTGCTCCAAATTCGTTCCTTTTTGCATATTTTCATTCTTTTGTCCTTAAATCTTCATACATGCAAAAAAAAACCAAAAAAACTCTTCTTCAAAGTGCAATATCATCAAAAGTAGTATAAAATAGGCATGAAAATCGAAAACTTTTTTCCTTGTGTCATCTGGCAGGAACACTGACTAATGGTGCCTCAGACAAACTGTGTACCGGTCGATCGAATCTCTCTTTTCTTAAAATTTCATTCTTCATTTTAGGGGATATTACACATCTCATTCTCTTGAGGAGCTTGGCAACATAATGTCCTACTTTCTCAGCTATGCTCTAGAAAATTGTGCAAACTCGGGTGACGAGTGTGGGCCACTCCCTCAGCTCATCACGACCACGTGGTAATGGTAGAGTAGCAGCAATCCGGTGGAGGCTCTCATGTCCTACAGTATCAACCAATTCGTGAAACTGACTCCGTCAAAGTAGCGCAGTGGTCTCTAATAAATCGAGTTCCTCCAGCTAAGGAAACCAAGTAGTTGGATTTATGCTGATATCTTATATGAGGAGCCATCTTATGAGACAGATTAAATAACATGGACAAGTAATCAAAAGCCAAAATGAAAATGTAGGGGGAGAGTGGATCACCTTGCTTAATCCTTCTAGAAGCAGTGAAGAAACCATGGCAGTCTCCATTAATGAGAATGTTGTAATGGGAGTTGTGAAGCCATCTGTTTATCAAGGAGAAGAAGTCATTTGGAAAACTTCTGACTTTAAGTATCTGAAGAATAAATTCCCAATTGAAGGTGTCATAGGCTTTAGCTATGTCCAGTTTAATAATGAGATTAGAACCTCTACAAGGTCTGTCAATTTCTAGCAACATTTCCTGAGCAAGCAGCACATTATCAATTATACTCCTCCCTTACACAAAAGTTGATTGGTTAACTGAGATTAAGCCATATAGCATTGGTTGCAATCTGGAAACAATTATTTTACTGAAAATTTTGGAGAACACAGTGGTTAAACTGATAGGTCTGAAATCCTTCCAAGAAGCTTTTCTGCTATCTTTAGGAATGAGTACAATAGTGGAAACAATGACATACTTTGACAAATTAGTGACCAGGAAGAAACTATGAATGGCCAAAGAGAGGTCCTTTTTTAGGAAATCCCAAAAGTTCTGATAGAAACCTGCAGTAAAGCCATCAAGGCCTGCTGTTTTTGAGGGATCCAAAGAAAAGACTGCTTTTTTTATTTCATCTTCATCAGGTGAAGCAGATAAAACTGATCCAGTAAAGTTGGATTCAAGTCTGGGTAGGATTTCAGCAAGATGTAATTGAGTAATTGTAGGGCCATAGTTGAAGAGTTGATGGAAGAATTAGATAGCAGATTCAGCAATAGCCTTGGGCTCGATCGACCACTCCCCACTCACCCCTTTTACTCTAGTAACTGCATTCAACTTCCTTTTGTAGTTTATGACTGCATGATAGTATTTGGAGTTCCTATCCCCTTGTGAGAACCAAAGACAGGTAGCTTTTTTTAAAAAAAACTGTTCTTCCAAATCAATTGCATTCAGCAGATTATGGTTTGCTACCACTAATTCATTATCACTGATTCTGCCCTCAACATTGGCCAACTCTAATTGCATCACTAAATCTTCTGCTACTTTAACCTTAGAATGTAAGTTACCAAAATCCTCCCAATTCCGGGTCCTCGGTTTCTTAGCCGACCTTTTTGTAGCAATTTGAACTTCGAACGAGATTATTAGTGAACTGGGGAGGGGTTCCTGCCAAGATGATTCCACCACACTGCTGAAGGAAGGATGTGCTGACCAGACATTTAAATATCTGATTTGAGATCTACCCTTGTGACTTTGAAATGTCATCTTGATAAGTAAGGGGGAGTGATCAGATCCATCCCTTGGGAGATGAACAATTGTGGTGAAGGGAAAATAGTTAATCCAAGCTAAGTTAGTAAGGAATCTATCTAATCTTTCCCAAATATTGCCTCTTTTCCAGGTAAAATCAGAACCTTCATAGCCCAGGTCAAACAGTTTAGCTCTCGATATATTATTAGAGAAGGTAGTCATTTTATTGATATCAGGCACCCTTCCACCTTTCTTTTCACTGGGGTTTGCAATGCTGTTGAAAACCCCTCCTACAATCCAAATGGATGATAAACTAAGGCTGATCCGGTGAAGATAGCTCCAGAGTTCCTCCCTATCTGATTGATTACACCCTACATAAATGAAAGTTGCATAGCCTGCCACCTGATCAATTTGAAAGGAGAAGTGAAGGAATTAAGGATGGTCCAAAATGACATCAACCACCATTTCTTTTCCACTAAAAACCCAGATTTTGTTGGTTCAGTTGGCCACCAAATTGAAGTGAGGAAATTTGTTTGTAATTCATTTAATATTATAATAGAAAAATATAAAATCAAACTGATCTCACATAAGCAATAGTTTAAATATTTGAGCACTTCACCACAAGCAATATATCTATCCCAAAGAATGGACACATCGCTTGGTGGTGAGGCATGATCAAATAAACTAAAGAATCCATGACATCCGTTTGGTCTGCGAACCATTTATGTTGACTGACAACTTCACGTATCTAATATGATGCAACTAGATAGGGTTTATATTAATTCGTGGTCTTTAAATTTCTTGTAAAGGAAAGCCCATATAGTTAATTACATCTTAGATAACTGAAGTCACCTAAGAAAACTCTTGATTTAGATCAAGAAATATTATTTTCATGACTTCCAAAAGGTAGGATGTTTAGGGTAATGTGGTAATAGGAAATCCAATAGGTGATTGGCTCAAATTTGGAACAGTTTTATAGGAATCCAAAGGGAGAAAAATCTTGGGGAAAACACAGCTCCAAGAGGAATCTTGGTGATTTCCCAAACTACCCTATTATTTAGCTTCAATTTGAGAAAATTATTTAATGTTTAATCTTGCCAATTTTATTATTTAGTCTTACATTCACTTGATACTGCTCATGTGAATAACCTGGAAGATAGGAGGATTTATGTCATATTAGATGACAACCTCAAAATTCTAAGATGAGTTAGGGCTTATATTGCACGAAGTGCAAAGGCCTAAAGGGATAAAGTGAAGATTTATGCTGCACTAGGAAAACTACCTCGAATTCCTATGACTTTTTTTATTTCTAAGTTATTTTACTATTGAAGATGACTGTGTTGCCTGTGCGGCTTATTTTTAGGTTTGTGGTGTTGTATTTTTGAAAAGAGGTCGCCTACAGAAATTGTCGGCGAATTTCTAATTTAATTTAAATAAATAATTTCAAAAAGTAGCATTTGATTTTGAAAATAATTTTAAATTTGAAAATTTTAAGATATGAAATCAAACTGATTTCACATCCCGAATAGTTTATATAAACGAGCGCCGCACCACAAACCGTGTATCTATCCCGAAGAATAGACACAATGCTTAATGATGGGGCTCGATTAAATAAACTAGAAAGGTTTGTGCCATCCGTTTGGTCTGCGAACCAATTTTATAAGCCGACAAGTTCCCCTGCTTAATATAAATGAATTAAGCGAGGTTTATATTACTCGGGTTCTTAAAGTTCCCTATAAGGGCAAGCCCCTATAGTTAATTACATCTTAAGTGACGGAAATCACCTAAGAAAACTCTCGATAATAATCAGTAGTTCTGCTCTCAAGAATTTCAAAGTTTAAGTTTTCAAGGGATTGAATTTTGGAATTTCAATAGGGAATGGATCAAATTTGGAACATTTTATTTTAGGAGTCAAAGGAAGAAAAGTAAGGGAAATTACAGATTCGAAGCGAACTTCGGTAATTTCCCGACTATCCTATTGTTTGGCTTGAATTTAGGAAAGTCCTAATGTTTATTTAGTATTTTGATCCTGCCAATTTTAATTAGTTAGGACTTATACTCGTATGATAAAATCATACAAATAGCCTCGAAGATGTGAGGGTTTATGTCGTACCAAACAACTACCTCGGAATCCTAAAACCAGTTAGGGCTTAATTTACATGATATGATCATGCAAATGCCTAACGAAGAGTTGAGGATTTATGTTGCACTAGGAAAACTACCTCGAAGTCCTACGGCTTGGTTGTTTAGTCCTAAGGAAAGTTTTGCTTATGTAGATTTCAGTTTTGCTGACGACGATGGCCGTGCTGCCCACCATGCTCCAAACTCCTTGTTGTTGCAGAGGTTTAGTTTTAGAAGTCATAAATCAGGAGATGAGAGAAGTGTTTGGTTTTAGAGAAAGTCTTCATTTCCATGTATCTTTAATGTTTTAATTAAAACGAGTCTTAAAGTTGATTAAACGGAGCCGATTAAGATCCCACGGTTCCGTCATCCCAGCACCGTTATTTTCATCGAATTCACTTAGTCCAGATGAATTTGCTAAACTTAACTAAATGAGTTCCGCACTTTCATTTAGACCGTGGGAAATCCCGTTAGCAACACGTGGGTTACATCATCCGAGGTATTCCCGATCATTCAATGAGACGTTTTAATTTAGTTGTAGTTGTAGTTTTGTTGTTCTGTTTGTGATTAAATTTTGAGTTGTTTTATATTTTGAATGTTGTGGCGGTGAATTTTATCTTGTAGTGTCTTTTAATTTAGTTATGGGTTTTAGTTTTGGTTTCTGTCCTAAAGGTGTAGGTTTTCATGCAACTGTTATTTATCATGCAAGAAAGGTAAAGTGCAACACGAGTAAATGAATTGCAGCAAGATAAATTGCAATAAAATAAAAGCGTACCTGGAGGGCCTTCCCGTCATCCCAAGCTGCACTTAAAATACAATTTAGAGCATTTAAGCATTTATAACAATTTCCTAGGTAAAGCTAAGGGAAGGGTTATGGTTTTCTACCAAAGTCCTAATCCTATAGCTAGTCATTCCTATGACGTCTAGATTCTTGTATTTTAGTTTGAGGACGATCTTCTTCATCAAAGAATAACTAAGTTCAATTGTTCTTATAAATATTCTATCATATTGAGGAAGTGCTTAAGACGAATCTTAAACATCTTTTCAATATTTCTAGGATTGTTTTAAGTCCAAATGAATTTAATTACACAAATGAATTAATCGTCCGAGAGTTTAAGTTTTGTTGTCTTCCTCAGTGAACTAGGACATTTGAATATCCTATGAGTGAAGTAACACTTCTTTTAACTCTCCTTTTAAGAGTTATGACATCATGAGCTTCCGAGGGCAAATGGATGTTCAAGTGGGTTGTGATTTAATTTTAGTTAATGGATTTAAGTTTGGAATAGTGTTCAAGTTGTTTTAGATTTATTTTGAATTCTTTATGTCTTTATATTTAATTTAATTTAATTTAATTTAACTTAATTTAATTTAATTTAATGTGGTTTAATTTAATTTAATTTAACTTAAGTTAATTTAATGTAATATGATTTAGCTTAATTTAATTTAATTTGATTTAATCTAATTTGATTTAGTTTTAATTTAATTTAATTTAATTTAATTTAATTTAATTTAATTTAATTTAATTTAATTTAATTTAATTTAATTTAATTTAATTTAATTTAATTTACTTCAATTTTTTAATTTTAAAGGGATTTGTTTTAAATAATTTAACTTTAATTTAATTTAATGATTAAGCCTTTTAGCATTTTAAATCTTAAACTTGGATTATCATTTTAATTAGGAATTAAATATTATTGGGATGATTAATTTAGGGATTTTTAAATTAAAGAAAAAATCTCTTCCTAATAATATCCCTATTTTAATAATTCCAATTTTATTATTCTTCCAAATTTAACTAATTATTTAATTAAGGTTTATTTCAATTATTTTAAATTGTTTAGTAGGTTTCTACCCCTTAATTATCTAAATTTCAATCATCCAAATCAAATTAAAATCAAATATTTTACCTATTAATTTTATTAAGCCTAAAGTTTTAATTAAGGGTTAAAATTTTAATTACCATTTTGCCCTTCAAGCCTAATAATTTCATAACTCACTAAATTGAATTCAAATGAATTTGAAATTTTTATGTGACTTCACTCATATGTCAATAAAGACATTAGAGGAGAAAATATGATTTTTCTGTATTTAATTTATTTATATAATTATTTTTGGTGGAAAATATGGATTTCCAAGGAAAATTCAGTAATATGACCAAGGGAAAGTTTCTGTCCTTAAGAAAATTATGGGACATTCCTAATGACCAGAGGACCACTTAGACCAATTTTTGTGATTTTTTGAATTATATTTTATTTATTAGAATTATTTTAAGTTCTGGAGTATTAATTAATTTAAAAATAGAATATAAGTTGAAAAATGAATTTTATAATTTTTAAAATTCTCTCTGATATCAAGGATTCCAGAGAACCAAATTTTACAATTTTCTGATTTTTCTTTGATTCATTATAATTATTTTAGTGAAAATGCTAGAAAATACATTTTTTTAATTTTAAAATTACCCTAGGGCTTTAAAATTTAATATCTCATTAAATAGACCTAAGAAAAATATGGGGTTTGTTCCTAAGTGATTATATTTCAAAATATGACATTTTGGTGAATTTTATTATTTTTGTGATTTTTATTATTTTTAATTATTAAAATATTAAAATAATGATGAAAAATCAACTTTTTTAGAAAATTAAAATTTTAATTTTATTAAATTCCCCTGATATCAGAGAGGCTCCAAAACCAATTTGGTGAATTTTTGAAAGGTATTTTGAAAGTTATGAATTTTTAAAGTTTAAAATGACTAAATGGCTTAATCAACCCATTTAGTAGGGCTAACCAAGTCCAATTGACTTGAAATTTTTATGGTGGATTCCTCTGATCCTAAAGGTCAGTGGAGAATTGATTTCAAGTCAATTTGATCTATGGTTAACTCTAATTAATTAGGGGTCTATTTTGGGTGTTTAAGCCAATTAGGGTTATCTTAAGTGAATTAACTCAAGTCCTATTTTTCCTAGGGTTCTCTGGTCATAAGGAACACAACCAAATTTTCCTAGAATTTATTTCACAACATGCTAATTTTTGGAATTAAAATACTCAAAACAGCCACATGCATTTGAAAAATCAATAACTTTTCACAGAGATGGCCTCTGACCTTGGAAAATTCAGGGAATGTCCCCAAGTTCAGAGGCTTCAAAAGCCCTATGGTCTCATGCCATGGTGAATTGTATGAATGCATGGAGAATTAAAACAATGCAGGGAGTAAATAATTAATTAGAAATAAAATACTGGACAAAATTAATTAATTTCTTTTCCACATTATTCTTCTCTGTTCACTGAGCAAGAGGGTATTTTTATTTTATTTTTGTGATTTTTCTACACAAAGATATGGATTTTTAAAGTTCTGGTATTTAAATAAATCAGAAAAATCCCTAAATTCCTACTTATCCACGCGGCGCCGTGTCAACCTCGGCAGCTCCGAAGGGGTACGTGTCGCGCTGTGATTGGGCACCGCCATCTGAGTCAGCCGTCCCGGGACCCGCGGTTCACGTATCATTCCCTGGTCCGGCGCAATCTGAACCGTCCGCTCGATACACGCGCGATCCAACGGCTCCTGGTCATCGTCTACGACTGGTGTGCACCATTGACCGTCAACCTTCTAACCCTAATTTCTCACTCGATTCTCAACGGATTTTCGTGTTCTTATGCTCTATGGATTCGTCTTGAAGAGACGAACACATCCATACGGTAAACATGCATTGAAATTGATTCAAATTAAATGGAGAATCTCTCGTAAGCTCGGGAAGAAGAATGAGTTTATACCTTTGCTCGGAGAAGTGAAGCTTCGATCCGAGAGTTGTGTCACCTTCGATTGGGTCCAAGTAAGCTCCGGATGAAGTCCTCGGCTCAGTGAATTGTCTAGCTATGAAAGTGACCACAGCCGATCACAAAGCTTGGAGGCTGGAGCAACTGGGTGGCCTGGAGATGGGGCTTTCAGTGGGAAACTTCTCCTCTTGGTCCAGTGAAGGTGTAGGACCAATCAATTTGGGGATTGGCTCACTGTGAAGAAGTGTCCTGGTTTTTGGGCTAAAGTTTGAGCTCAAAATTGAGCTCAGCTGGAGGGAATTGGGGCTGGAATTCAGTGGGGATCAAGTGCTCTATGTGTGGAGAGTGATCTGGAGTGATTTTGGCAGAGTTTCCTTAAGGTTAGGTTCAGCACCTCCTTTGGCCGAGAGGGTGAGGGGTTTAAATAGGCATGGCTGGAGGCTCTCCCAGGGGGAGTTGAGGGCTGGGATCAGCTGCTCTTGGCATGTGAAGAACGACCATGGTGGCCATTTGGAGTGAGGCGGCTCGGCAGGTGAGAATTCCAAGTTTGGGCTCACATGTGAGCTCTCGGCCCGGTGGTTTCCGGCAGCTGTGGTGGTCGGCCGGCCGGGGTTTGGTCACCCTCGAAGCTCAGGTGGGTCAGGGCTGGAGGCTTGTGCAGTCAATTGGGCCTTGCCATGTGTAAAGGGGGTGGCTTGGAATGGAATGGGGAAGAGGCCATTTTGGCTTCAATTTGGTCAACCCATTGGTTTGGGTTGGGTGCACCTCCCCATGGTCTGATTTTGGGCTGAGAGGATCAGTTGGGTCAGCCAAGAGAGGATGGTGTGGTCTCTATCCAAATAGTTTAAGTTAATTTTGGGTTATAGTGTTGCATTAAAGAGGTTAAAATGGCTTAAGGAAGGCTTAGGAAAGGACTCCCTCCACTTGCCATTAATGGCTTGGTGACAAGTCAAACCCCCATGGCTTCATGTGGCTTGTCTATGGCTTGCATGTGGCTTGCATTTGGCTTGAAAAAAGGTTGACTTGTTTCATGAAAAAGGGTTTTAGAAATATTTGGCATTTAGGGGGTAATTTGACATGTGGCTTGATTTGGAATGGTTTAATTGATGATTTTGAAACTTAGGGGTGATTTTGATCAAATGGATGATGAGGGGAAGTGTCATGTGGGCTTTAGGATGATTTGGGCTTTTGAATTTTGAAGGAAATGGGCTTTTAGGAAGGTTTAAGGGAAGTGGGCTTTTAAGTTTAAGAATGTGTTCATGGATGAGAATCTTTGTAAAATTTTGGGCCAAATAATTGTTGGTTTTGGTTTAGGGATGTTTCATGAGTAATTTGAAATAGATTTAAGGTGGTTTGGGTTGACATTGGGTTGAATTTGGGTTTATTTAATAAGTGGGCCAATGTAGGTCAAATTGGGCTAACTTGGGCCAATGTTGGGCTAGGGTTGAAATTGATGTAAAATAAATGTTGGGAAATGTTTATGGGAGTGTTTCAAAGAGATTTTGGCTTTGTTTGGGTTTTGAATTTGGGGTTTGGGTCTATTTGGGCTAGGTTTAGGTTTAGGTCAAAATTGGGCCTCTTGATTTTGGGTTGAATTTGAGTGGGGTTTGGGTCTAAATCATGGGCAAATCATGTTAGGGTTTTGTTTATGGGGATGTTAAGGAAGGTTTAGAAAAGATTTGGGATTAATTGGAGTTGAATTGGGTGAGTTTGGGCTAAGTTTGGGTCATGGGCCCAAATTGGGCTTTAAGGCCAAAAGTGAAATTGGATCCCAATGCCAACCAAATTGGGCTTGGGTTTGGTCTAGATTGGTGTTGGGGATGTTGAATTGAAGTTTAGAATTGAATTGGACCAGAGTTTGGGTCAATTGGGTAGGTTTGGTTTGACATTGGGTTTACTTTGGGTTAAAATGGGTCAAATTGGGGGTTTTGATAAAAGTGGGGTAAATTGACAAAATTGGCCCATTATGTAGTTGAACAAAATGAAATTGGGAATATTTGGGATTTTTTGGAATTTTCTGGGAATTTTCTGAATTTTTGGATTTTTTGGCTAAGAGGGGTATTTTGGGTATTTGGAGGGTATTGGGAGGTATCTTTGGACTTTTTGGTGTTTTTGGGTATGGATGATCAACTTGAGTGGTGAGGAAATGTTTAGGAATGTTTTTGGGGATTTTGGGTAGTTTAGGTGATTTTGCAAATTTTGGGCAATTTCAAGGGCATTTGATAGGCTTGGCGGGTGAAGGGTCCCGGGGGTCAAAAATTGAAAATTTGGAAAATTAAAGATTGGGTGAATGTAAGTGGAATGAAATCATTTTGTTGAGCCATGAAGCCATATCAAGCCCACATGAGCCATAAAAGGGACTCATTTGAGGCATCCACTATGTTGTTCCTAACCCTCTTAGCCAAGGGCTTAGGGGTTAAGGACCATCCATGTGAACCACCTTCATGAGTCAGGAGGTCAAGTTGGGTATGGGTGTGGTTTTAGGAGGTGTGTGAAAGTGTAGTGTATAGGTGTAATGTGTGTGTAAGTCAGCCCCCTTCACCAGACCAGGCCACCCAGGGCAATCCTAAGGCCAAAGAGTCCTACGGGAACTCATCCTTTAAACTTCCACATTTAATTTCAACCCTCTAGGTGATTAGGGGTCTACAATCAAGTTTGTGGAGTTTGCAGGGAGTTAAGAAGTGGTTTGAATTTCTAAGTGGTAGGTTCCATTTCTAGTCCTCTAGGATAGTCAAGGGAAAACCTATGGCTAGATCCTAAGCACTAAGGAGAGAAGCAAAGAAAAGACCTCATCAAAAATGAGGTCAACAAATGGACCCCCAATAGGTGTGGTGTGCTGACGGAGCACACCGCGCGTATTGGCGTTGACCGAAGAGATCAACAAAACCAACACAGATGTCCAAGTGACAAACTTAGGACGAAGTAGAAGAATTTCCACTGGGGAGTGTCAAGTGTATCTCCGAGACTGGAGATCCCTGAACTCTCGCTGGGGAAAAGGAAAAGGAGGTGAATCCCAAATCACATGATCTGGGGGAATTTCGATTTAAATTTTGTTTCATTTCATGTTCAAGTCATGATGTGTAAGTTTAGATTTTGAGTTTTAATTTAGATTGAAGTTTGATTTAAAATCAACTTGAGGAAATTTGAATTTGAAATTTGGATTCGAAACGAGGTTCCAATCCCGGGATTGTGGAGAAAACTGGAATCGGGGTACCAGCCGCAGAATGAGAATCGGAGTTTAAGTGTTGATTGAAGGGGATGAGAATCAGAATTTAGGTACTGATCTCGAAAGTTTAAAGAGAACTGGAATCGGGTTCTAGTCTCGAAGGTTTAAAGAGAACTGGAATCTGGTACTAGTCTCGAAGGTTTAAAGAGAAATGGAAGCTGGTTCCAATCTCAAAGGTCTAAAGAGAAATGGAAACTGGTTCCAATCTCGAAGGTCTAAAGAGAAATGGAAACTGGTTCCAATCTTGAAGGTCTAAAGAGAATTGGAAACTGGTTCCAATCTCGAAGGTCTAAAGAGAATTGGAATCTGGTTCCAATCTCGAAGGTCTAAAGAGAATTGGAAACTGGTTCCAATCTCGAAGGTCTAAAGAGAATTGGAAACTGGTTCCAATCTCGAAGGTCTAAAGAGAAATGGAAACTGGTTCCAATCTTAAAGGTCTAAAGAGAAATGGAAACTAGTTCCAATCTCAAAGGTCTAAAGAGAAATGGAAACTGGTTCCAATCTCAAAGGTCTAAAGAGAAATGGAAACGGATTCCAATCTCAAAGGTCTAAAGAGAAATGGAAGCCGGTTCCAATCTCAAAGGTCTAAAGAGAAATGGAAACTGATTCCAATCTCAAAGGTCTAAAGAGAAATGGAAACTGGTTCCAATCTCGAAGGTTTAATGAGAATTGGAAACTGATTCCAATCTCAAAGGTCTAAAGAGAAATGGAAACTGGTTCCAATCTCGAAGGTTTAATGAGAATTGGAAACTGATTCCAATCTCAAAGGTCTAAAGAGAAATGGAAACTGGTTCCAATCTCGAAGGTTTAATGAGAATTGGAAACCGGTTCCAATCTCGAAGGTTTAATGAGAATTGGAAATGGATTCCAATCTCGAAGGTTTAATGAGAAATGGAAGCGGTTCCAATCTCGAAGGTTTAATGAGAATTGGAAACCGGTTCCAATCTCGAAGGTTTAATGAGAATTGGAAATGGATTCCAATCTCGAAGGTTTAATGAGAATTGGAAATGGATTCCAATCTCGAAGGTCTAAAGAGAAATGGAAACTGGTTCCAATCTCAAAGGTCTAAAGAGAAATGGAAACTGGTTCCAATCTCAAAGGTCTAAAGAGAAATGGAAACTGATTCCAATCTCAAAGGTCTAAAGAGAAATGGAAACTGGTTCCAATCTCAAAGGTCTAAAGAGAAATGGAAACTGATTCCAATCTCAAAGGTCTAAAGAGAAATGGAAACTGGTTCCAATCTCGAAGGTTTAATGAGAATTGGAAACTGATTCCAATCTCAAAGGTCTAAAGAGAAATGGAAACTGGTTCCAATCTCGAAGGTTTAATGAGAATTGGAAACTGATTCCAATCTCAAAGGTCTAAAGAGAAATGGAAACTGGTTCCAATCTCGAAGGTTTAATGAAAATTGGAAACCGGTTCCAATCTCGAAGGTTTAATGAGAATTGGAAATGGATTCCAATCTCGAAGGTTTAATGAGAAATGGAAACTGGTTCCAATCTCGAAGGTTTAATGAGAATTGGAAACCGGTTCCAATCTCGAAGGTTTAATGAGAATTGGAAATGGATTCCAATCTCGAAGGTTTAATGAGAATTGGAAATGGATTCCAATCTCGAAGGTCTAAAGAGAAATGGAAACTGGTTCCAATCTCAAAGGTCCAAAGAGAAATGGAAACTGGTTCAAATCTCAAAGGTCTAAAGAGAAATGGAAACTGGTTCCAATCTCAAAGGTCTAAAGAGAATTGGAAATGGATTCCAATCTCGGAAGTTTATTTATGTGAAGAGGGACCCAGTCTCATGCCATCAGAACCAAATCGAATAAAGTTCGTGGCTACGTGTTAATAGGCCTAGTCGATCTCCATACAGGAAGAAAGGTATGCTACAAAAGTCGAAATGATTTCGATGTGACGAGAAAAGGTTTAGGATTCTGAAATTGAAGTGTGGGTCTCTTGTGAGAAAGAGTTGTCCCGACAGAGAATTTCAAAGCTTCTTGAGATAAATTTCGATTTGGGGTTGATTTGAAATGTTTGAAAAGATGAGTTTAGAGTGGGATCAGATTTGAGATTCATTTTCATTTTGTTTGTCCTTTTAACTTTCCAAAAAAAAAAATAATAAAAATAAAAATTTTAGCTGTGTATTTAATGTTCATGTGAATTTTATTTAGCGTTCACGTGGATTTTGAAATTATTTTTATGTTTGGATTTTTAAGGAAAAATAATTCTCATTTATTATTTATATTTTTATTTTCTTCTTTTTTGTTCTTTGTTCGAAGTTCGTTTAACTTTAATGGCGTTTCCCAGTCAGTTTGCACAAAAGAGGTGAAGGCCAAAAATGTGACATGGTCACTTTCATTCCAATCATGTTGAAGATACATCATACAACTCGATCTGGAATACATCTCATACAATCCATGTAGACTCAAAACGGACTATGTATGATCTTTGTCGATCCATCCAAAAAGGTATCTATGAAAAATCCATGTCTGAATAGTGAGGTACATGGTCAATAACATCACCTTCCAAGCCATCCTTGGCAAGGATGCCGTATAGATGTACGTTGGAGGTGTGATATTTTCCATGCAACTCACAGCTCGTAAGGTCGGAGGCTCTCTAGCTCCGGGTCCGGCCGGAAGTGGTAAGGTGCTTTCCCGTCATCCATCCTTCCGAAAGTAACCGAGATCCGCTTCACCGGTACTCCCGGTATGCAATGTTTAGCGACGTCCGCTCCGTTGCCCTTCGGCATCATGACGGAACCTACCGGTAATGGTATCTTTACCGGCCCTCGGAACTCACCCGGGCTCGCTATCCGGAGGTCGGATCCGAACATGATGTTACACTCATTCGAAAAGAAACCGTGCGGAAAGGTCTAACAAAGTCGTGATGATCTATGTGCGGGGGAATGCGATCACCCTTCTTGTAAATGTTAATGATGCAACTCGTTGGGTATGCAATCCGCTGGCAGTACCTTCCATGTTGTCATTCTTTTTACCATCCTTTTAATGACTAATGGCATTGGATCTACCTGGCCATGACGGAGTATCCCTGGTGGGTTTCCCTTCCTGTCTTCTGCGAAGTTGTAGCAACACCCACATTGTATTGTAATTCTCCCCTTCCCTGGCATCCATCTCCGGGGTTCTGAGTATGTGTTTTCTCTTAAGCGGCCTGCTCGGCCCATCTTTTTCAAATCCCGGATGCAGTCCACGATTTGTTGTTGTTCGTATTCTGAGAATACGTCTGTATGTAACTCGAGGCCTTCTAGTATGTTGATCCTCCCCGCCTCCGATTCTCTCGAAGTATTCAAAAGTTTTCTTCGGACATTCCGTATTCTTTCTAGCTCTTATTCGGGATAATTTGCAAATGGCGAGGCTCGGTGACGTATCGTGGGATATATGGCTCAATCCCTTCACGTTCTCCTGCATACCTCGGCTCCTCGGGGATGATGTCCGTCGGGACATCCCCCGGGGTTGCTTCTGCAACAAGGTCATGCAATACCGGTGGCTTCATTTGGTGGCGTAGTAGCCTTCTTTCTTCTGTTCTTCTTGAGATTTCTCTGGTTTCTTCTGTCATCCTGGGAGCTGGCCTCCTTCCTTCAGGTTCCTGGCGAACCGGTATCCTTGAAGTATATGCACTGGCAGTAGCAACTCGTCTCGTCACGCCGGTCCGCTCGCTAATTTAGTTAACATCTTGCGGATACGACGATTTTTATTTCTTCGTTGAGTTGCCGTGAGAGTAGCTCTTCGTACTTCCCGAGTTTCGTGGGCGCGGCGCCGACAAGCTCGCCCTCCGCCGTAGCGACTACGCGATTTGATTCTCTTGTCCTCTTCGGTGTCCGTTTTTCTTTTCTTCTGCCGGATTGGTGGCTTGGGTCACCCACTTTCATTATCGTCTCGATCGGGCGGTTCCTCTCGATCAATCGGGACCCGACTCACTTTCCTCGTATTGCGGACTCGCCGGTGCGAAGTCTGAGTCAATCTCTATTATCGCTCCATCTTTCACCCTCTTTTCGTCGAGTGCAAGGCTTACGCCATTTCTAAAGTTCAGGACCAACCGCCCGTTGGACATTTCCCTGCGAAAAGACAAGGAAAAGGATCAGGGGCTGTACTAAGAACAAGAACATTAAGAAAATGTTTATTAAAGACAATTTTTTTATTTTTATATTTTTAAATTCAACAAGAATGAAGTGGGAAAAGATCAGGAAAGAGATTTTGATTTGGAAGAGAGAAAACAAAGAAAACTTTATTATCATGATTTTATTTATTTTAGCACATTTTTTATTATTTTGGGTTCGGACCCAGTCATAAGTAATTACTTTACCCGTGTTTCTAGGGATGGAAAATTCATTCCTTCGAAACATCAGGTAGCGTAATACTTTTTCAAGTATCGTCCATTGATCGGAAGCATATGTCGTTCCCCTTAGCAATTCACTAGCTGGTAGGAGCCTCCTGAGTAGACTGTCTCAACTACAAACGGTCCCTCCCAAGTGGGTTCAAATTTTCCTCCTATCTTGCGGTGTGCAAGAATAGGTCTTTGAGAACCGAGAACTAAGTCACCAACTTTGAAGGTTCTTGGGCGGACTCGATCTGTCATGGGCTTGAACCATCTTAGCTTGGTATAGTTCTAAATTTTGCTGCGCTGCAAGTCTTTTCCCTTCCAGGCTTTCCAATTCTTCTAGTCGTAATTTGGCATTCTCTTCTGTCGTGATTTTGTTTGCAACTGCAATCCTGAGTGAAGGAAGCTGGACCTCTAAGGGTAACACTGCCTCGGACCCATACACCAGAGCGTAAGGTGTAGCTTGAGTAGGAGTTCTGAAGGTTGTCCGGTAGGCCCATAAGGCTTCTAACAACTTCTCGTGCCAATTTCTCTTATTATCGTCCAAAGTCTTCTTTAAAATTTGAACGAGAGTTTTATTAAAAGCCTCAGCAAGGCCGTTTGCTCTTGGGTAGTAAATTGTTGAATATTGCAGTCGATTCCGTGTCTCCTTACAAAATTGTTGATTTGCGTGCTTCTGAATGCTGACCCATTATCCGAGATGATCCTGCGCGGCACCCCGAAACGGTAGACAACTTGGTTCTTGAAAAATTGTAGCACGTGATGTGCCTTCACTTCTCTAAGTGGAACTGCCTCTGCCCACTTGGAAAAGTAATCTGTGGCCGCAAGAATGAAGCGATGTCCTTTTGAAGATGGTGGTTCTATTGGACCCACTATATCCGTGCCCCAACATTCAAATGGCCACGACGCAATTGTCGGATGTAGCACATTTGGGGGTTGGTGTAGAACCACTCCGTGCACTTGGCACTGGTGACAGCTCTTGGCGATTTTCATGCAGTCGGTCATCATCGAGGGCCAGTAGTACCCTAGTCTTTTAATTTTCATTTTCATCTTCGGACCCGACTGGTGAGCGCCACGCAGTCCCGAATGCACCTCTTTAACGATTTCACGAGCCTCGGACCCGCTCGGGCATCTTAGCCACATTTGATCAAAAGACCTTCGTATAATGTATTGTTTATTAATGCGTAGGACGAGTTCTTTTCTTGATCCGATGGGCTAACGAACTATCGTCCGGTAGTTTTCCCGTTAGCGGTGTAGTTCATTAATGGCTGTCGCCAATCTTCTCGTGTTTTTCGTCACTCGCTGCAATTGATCCTTTTTCCTTTTCCGATTTGTGTATTGTGTCTATGTCGAGCCGTGATAGGACTCGACGTCCGTGAACCGACACTTCCACCGATTCATCTTGCAAACGAGCAAATTCTTTTGTGAGACGGGCTAGCGCATCCGCTAAAGCGTTTTCCTTTCTAGGAATTTTGTAGATTGTCACATTTGGAATCTGTTCCAACAGCTGTATGGCATACTGGAAGTATTGCTCGAGTCTTGGTTTTAAAATTCTGTATTGTCCGGCGATCTGTTGAATGATTAACTGCGAATCCCCGTAGATGTTGATGTCTCGTTATACCCATTTGAATAGTTAATTCCAGATCTTGTTATGAGGGCTTCGTATTCTGCTTCGTTATTTGTGCACGGCTCTGTCAAGTGGTAGGAGTATCTTAACATCCCCCGCTCCGGTGTTATAAAGATTAGTCCGATCCCTGCCTTACCGGGTACTATCACTTGCGATTCTTCGTCTTTGTGTGCTGAAGATGCTCCGTCGAAATATAATTCCCAACGTCGATCATCAGGGTCTTCTAGGTTCATTATTTGTTCATCTGGCAAGTCGTCATTGAGAGGCGATTCTTTCGGCAAAGGGTGTGCTTTGCGAGGAAGTCCGCTAAGACTTGTCCCTTTACGGCACGAAGAGGCACGAAAGTTATATCGAATTGCAATAATATCATTGACCATCCGGCAAGTCTGTCGGAAAGCGTTGGACGGGTCATCAAGTATTGCAACGGATTAAATTTCGAGATCAGGTTGACCTTATGAGAAAGCATGTAATGCCTGAGCTTTTGAGCGGCGAAGATCAGGGCCAAACAATGCTTTTCAATTGCAGGATACCTTATTTCCGTCGGCAGTAAACGACGGGTTAGGTAGTAAAGAGCATTTTCTTTACCCTCATCATTGACACAGGCTAACGGGGCTCCGAGAGAGTCGTCTAAGGCCGCGGTATAAAGTATTAGCGGTCTACCCGAGGCCGGGGCTGCTAAGACAGGAGGTGTCATTAAATATTGTTTAATGTCCTCGAAGGCCCTCCGGCATTTCTCTTCCCAAATAAATTTGGTGTCCTTTTTAACTAGTGCCGAGAAAGGCCGACACCTACTGACAAGTTTGAGATAAAGCGTCGAAGATATGCCGACTTCCCTTGAAAAGATCGTAGTTGTTTTAAGGTTCTAGGAGGTGGCATCTCTAAGATAGCTTTAATATTTTCCGGGTCGATTTCAATTCCACGATGTCGGACAACGAATCCTAAGAATTTCCGGAGGTGACGCCGAAGGCGCATTTTAAGGGATTCATCTTAAGGTTAAATTGTCTTAATCGTTCGAAAACAATTCTCAAATCATACGAGTGGTTTTCCTTTACTTTGCTTTTGATGACCACATCGTCCACGTAGCACTCGACTTGATTGTGGATGAGATCATCAAAAATTCTTGTCATTGCTCTCTGGTAGGTTGCTCCTGCGTTCTTCAGTCCGAATGGCATCACTGTATAGCAATATACCCCGATCGGCGTTACGAATGCTCGTAAGTTTTTCATCTTCTCGGAGCCATTTTTATCCGGTTGTATCCCGAAGATCCATCCATGAATGAGAATATTTCATGTGTCGAAGCAAAGTCGATCATTAATTCCGGGATCGGTAGAGGGAATTCATCTTTTGGACATGCCTTGTTTAAATCTCCGAAATCCACACAAATTCCGATCCGACCATTCTTCTTCCCGATCGGTACTACATTGGCTAACCAAGTCGGGTATTGTTCTTCACGGACAAATTTGGCGTCTATTAGCTTTTTAACTTCGGCTATGACTTGTTGTTCGATTTCTAGACGCATTCTTCCGGGACCTTGTCCGACTGGAACGAAGCGGGATCCACCCCTAGCTTATGGACTCGCGACCTGCGGAGCTAAACCCGGCATCTCGTCGTAGCTCCAAGCAAAACAGTCTTTGAATTCCATTAATAACTTGATTATTTCTTCGGAGTCTTCTTTATTGAGTAAGGAGCTAACAAAGGTAGGTCTAGGTTCTTCGCTAGTACCTAAGTTAACTTCCGTTAACTCATCTATCGTAGATTTGATCTCTTCTTCGAATTCTGGTGGAGCGTTTCCAATTTGCAAATCTTCGAGTTCTTCTGCAGTTTCCATGCAGTTTTCATTAGACTCGCAAGTGACAACCAAGCAAAATTCAGTATCGTTAACTGATCCTACTGTGCCGAATCCGAGACCATGTTTTGAGTTGGGTGGACGACCGGAGTTATTCCATAAATTTTCAAAACGTTGTGATTGACCTTTTGTCCATTGTCGAGGTAAGAAACCACGCTGAATTAAATTTTGAACACAGGGAGAGTACCATTCAAAAGGCAATTCCATTAATTCTGATGAAGTAGCATCTTCAAATTGTACATTATTTTCAGTTTTGGAGGAAGGAGCACCACGGTAGAATTTGATGGGCTTTGCACCACCGCTACATACCTCTTTGACCTCCATACCCTCGATCTTATTAGAATGGATCGGGGTCAGGGTCATAGTATGTACATAGTGGTTAATCTTCTCGTACATCGATTTATATTCTTCGTTTCTTTCATCTTCGAGAGGGATTCGAATTGCGGCTTCTTCCGACTTATTGTCGCTGCTTCTTGTTTGATTTCTTTTTCTTCTTCGGAACTATCTTCCCGATCAACATTAATGGCTGGTTTCCTCCGTCCAATCGTCCTAATGTCTCCGCCACGACCTCGTCCCCCGCCTCGACCTCGGATGCGAGTTGTGGAGAAACCTTCACCATCTCGCCGTAAGGGAGTGGTGAGTGACTCGTTGGACTAGAATTTCAGGTTCTTCGTCGTCCCAAATTTCTTTTGCTTCATTTGTTATGGTATCTCTGGAGAAGATTGTTTTCTTCGGAGGTGCATAATAAGCTGCATCTTCATGGATTCCGATTTCATGTACGGAGAACGGTTGTAAGTCACCTTTAATACACTGTTCCCCTCCATCGTAGTATTTAATGCATTGATGTTGAGATGATGGTACCATCCTGTTTTCATGTATCCACGGTCGGCCCAGTAGAGCGTTGAACGACGTTTCTGAATTAATTATGTGAAATTTCGCGGTTGTCTTTGCTAAGTCACCGGTCTTCATTAGCAGTGTTATTGATCCGAGGGCTCTTTCTCCTTTCTGGTTAAATCCTCTTAATAACATTTTGTCCGCTTCGAGCTCGCGAGCATCAATTTCCAAGTATGCTAGCGTTCGAAGATTCATTATATTGATTGATGCTCCTGGATCCACCAATACTGCGGAGAGTGTAAATTTTCCGATTGTAACTGAAATGTACAATGGTCGGTTGTGGTCTGCTGTCCCAAGTAATAGGTCGTCGTCCGTGAAGGTAACACCTCGCTGTTCCTTTAACGAGCAAACCTCATCTAAGGACTCTCCGGCCATTTGAGCTAAGCAAATTACTGGATCAAGTAAGGCCTTGATCAGAGCTTCTCTCATCTCCTTTGATAAGATGAGAGCGTCGTAGATGCTCGGCTTGGTCGGTAGTTTCCTAAGATGGGCTAGCACGTTGTAATCCACTTTCTTTTCATGTGCCTCGTTTTCTTCTCGAATGGGTATTTCTTCTGCCGGGGTTGGTTCTTCCTGAACAACCACCTGCTTTCCTTTGTCCTTTGAACCCATTCTCGGAGGTAGAACTCTTCCACTTCTTAAGTTGACTTATGTGATTTCTTCTAAGTTTATCATTGAGTTTGCTGATGTCTCTTCCTGATTTGGAATGACAAGTTCTTCAGGATTAGCTTCGGAGTCTGAAGGCTCTAACTCTATTGTGATTGGAGTTCCTCGAAATTCGCAAATAGATTCGTTGCTTGTTGAACTCTCGTAGCCTTTTTGGTGGATGTCTTCTTCATCATTGTGATCGTCGAGATTGTGTATGATTTGAGAATTGTTATTTGTATCGGAATCGACGTCCGGATTAGGTCGATCGTCGCTAGTTACGTAATCGTTAGAAACGGTCGAAAACGTAGCCAACGCCATAACCCTCATCATTATAAGATCCCACCGAAGTGGGCAGATAATCATACAGAGTCAGAGGTTCGAGGGATTTCTCCCCCGAATCGGAAACAACTATCCTAGGATAAGCAGCCCCTAGTCTGGCCTTAGGTGCCTTGGTCTTCTCTTCTTCGTCAATTTTCTTCTTTTCTTCAATTGTCTCTTGTTGAGGTGGTTCTTCTATCGCAAGTGATAGCGCCGGCTTGACAGTTTTCGAACTTTGAATTGAAGCTCGCACCGAAGCGGTTTGGATGCGATCCAAAACCTTCTTCGAAGACTTTGTCCAAGCGGTAATCCATCCATCATCAGTCGCATAGGGATCTATCGAAACAATGAAATCCGTTGAGATAACATTGACGGAACCTCCTTTCTGGGGTTCCTTCATGTATTCTTTCGGGATCGTTATATTCCCTTTCCGAAGATTGTCGTTGAGCCAACTTTTGAAGGTAATACAATCTTCTATCTTGTGTCCAAGCATCCGGTGGTAAGGGCAAAAGTTGGGATCACCTTTCTTGTCGACTTTTTCTGGTCTTTCAGGCTATGGCAGTTGGAAATCTGGAGTCTTCATTAGGCTGCGGAACATTTTCGGCACTGCCTCATTCTTGAATGGATATTCCCTGCTCAGGAACTCCCTAAAAGTACGTTGTGGACGAGGCGGTTGTTCATATTGTTGAGATGACTGATAGCTGGGTCGGGGTTGCTGGTAATTCTGTTGAGTTTGCTGCGGCCGTTCTGACGATATTTGTATCGGTTGCTTGCCTTTATCGACTGCCGCGACGATCCCGGACTTCTTTTCAAAAGTTTTCACGGGCTTCTGTTTGTCTGTTTTATCGGTGAAACTCAATTGCTTCGCCTCCTCTTGCAAGCTTCCGGCCTTGCTTAACAACTTCTCGAAAGTCTTAATAGTAAATCCCTTGAGGAGAAGTGCTATTGGGCCATGGATGCTTTTTAGTAAAATGCCGATTGCATGCTGTTCTTGTAACTGTGGCTCACACTTCATACTTAGGTTCCTCCATCGAAGTATGTAGTCCACCAAGGTTTCATTCGGCTTCTGCTTCTCTACCACTAAATCACCTATAGTGATGTGGTGCTGAGCTCCGGCAAATCGCTTGATGAAGAGGTTCTCTAATTCTGAAAATGTCTTCACCGAACCGTTTGGTAATTCCGCATACCAATCAAAGGCGATCCCTGACAGGCGCTAACAAATTGTCGGAAGAGTAAAGCATCACTTCCGCCGGCATTGCAACAACTGGCACGAAAATGTGCAACATGCTGCCGAGGGTTTTCGGTTCCATCAAAGGTCTTGAACAGAGGTGGTACAAAGCCTTTCGGATATTGGACAACATCGAATTCTTCGGGGTAAGGTCTACCCGTCCGAATGGATGTCCCGCTCTTTGATTGTGCCAAGGCTTCTCGCACCTGCTGTTCCACCAAGCTCTTGATATCCTTTTCCGGAATCATACTTGGTGTTGTATCCTTCTTTAATTGATCGTCCCCGTTGACGGATGTAATCTCCTTTCCTCCGTCTACAATGTGAATGACTTCCGGGGTGTTTCCCTTTGGGGTTGAACTCGACTGCGGAGAGTGGCTAGGGCTACGACCATCTCTTCCATCCTTTTTGCCATCCGGGCGATCGTATCATCTTTCTCTTGAAGCTGCCTCCTCATTACTTCCGGCTCCTCTCTTTCTGCGGCTGCAGGAGCACCTTGCGAAGCTGACGAAGCTCGTGTTTCTACCATGTTAATTTCTGCATACTCATCATCCATGAACTCTGACGAGTCAACTTCATCTCCGAATTTCTCTTCTCTTTCCCTTGCTAATCGCCGAATATCAGTTCTTAGCTTTTCCATAGCATCTTCTAGTGGTCTTTTCTGTATATCCTTGCAGGTGTCATGTGATAACTGTCGAGTTTCTTTCTCATGAGTTCCCTTTACTGCGGTAGCACTTTCCTCGGACTCAAGTCTCCTGACGAGACTTTCCTTTTCTGGTCGTTGTTTCGGTCTTAACTGGCCGGTAGTGGGACGCCATATCATCCTTCTAGCAGCAGAAGGCCTAGGACCGGATGGTCCGTCGACCTGAATGCTGGAAGGTGGTATCCTCCCTGATCTGTAAACCTGAAACAACAACAGGTGGGCTAGCCTTCATTTTCTTATTTGGTTCTTCTGCAGCGATAGCAGATTCTACTCGCGGCCCAAGACGAGATTTGGCTGGCACCCGCCCTATCCTTCTTAAAATTTCCGACACAGGGCATCTTTCCTTCTTCGCTAACTTTTCAATCACAGTCTGTAATCGGGCAAGTGGTGTAACCCTAGCCCTCTTCTTTCTGTTGTCGCTATAGTATGCGGGTCGAGGTAACGTAGAAGCAATCCTGCGGACATTTTCCTCGTCAGCTGCGGCGGAAAGGGGATGGAATCTGCTCCCTTCCAAAAGGGGTGTATACTCAGACAATGGTATGTATTCGGGTAGTGGTGTGTACTCGGGAATTTCTTCTAGGAAAGCGACTTCAGCGGCTCTGGCCTTCCTGGCAATCTTCCTGCCTCTGTTTCTCCTCTGAGTCCGTGTTAGGGGTGGAACCCTTGAGCTGGACCCAATTTCAAAAACGAAGGTCTTGCACGGAAATCCGTACCCTCCACGGTAACATGCTCGTTACAAATTTGAACTTCCTTCCCCTTCGGTTTGGCGGGAGCCGGGGTAGGTGCGGAGACGACTAGACCAGGTGGGGGTAGAGATAACGGTCCTTCTATGGACGGCGGTACTCCTCTCGAGCTGGAACCCTTTACGGAGGAGGAAATTCTTGAGTTGATTTAAGGTTGAATTCAATCATGGGTTTCTCAGTTTCTGACACTTTGTCCATTAGTGCGAAAAGGGTAACGTCAGCGATCTTGACATTTGTGTTCTCAAATCCTTGTCCAAACCGGATGATCCCATTGTCGGGTAGCTCATCCCTGTAAACAGCGAAGTCCAGTCCATTGGTGAAGGAGAAAATCAGTTTTGGGGCTTCCATTTCTGCAAGGTAGATTCTGATTGTCAATCCCAAATTATGCTTCTTCTCATCAGGACGAAAAGAAAGGAAACGAAAAGTGTCCGAACACATTCTTGTTCATTTATATTTGTTAAAAGAGTCATTCATTAGAGGGTTTGTTTATTTAGAACGGAATGTTCGAAGGTGTAGAGAAGGTAATGAATTTGATTCAGAATTAGAAAGGAAAAGAAAGTCTTATGCAAGACTTCTCGACTCGAAGGGTCACTCCTAAACTAACACCTATTGGGGTCCACCCCACCTCAGAAATGAGGTAAAAGGATCTCGGAACCTCTCTGTTTAGGGGTGTCTAAACAGTGGCTCCTAGATCCGAGAGAATGTTGGCCATACTCGTTCAAGCTAGAAATGAACATAATATTCCAACGGAAAGAAGGGTAGTTTGATCCATTAGGGACATGGATACACTACCGATTTTTGAAAGCAGAACTATTTGATTAAAATGGAGAGAGGAACTATTCCCCAGCGGAGTCGCCAGAAATTGTGAGGCTTATTTTTAGGTTTGTGGTGTTGTATTTTTGAAAAGAGGTCGCCTACAGAAATTGTCGGCGAATTTCTAATTTAATTTAAATAAATAATTTGAAAAAGTAGCATTTGATTTTGAAAATAATTTTAAATTTGAAAATTTTAAGATATGAAATCAAACTGATCTCACATCCCGAATAGTTTATATAAACGAGCGCCGCACCACAAACCGTGTATCTATCCCGAAGAATAGACACACTGCTTAATGATGGGGCTCGATTAAATAAACTAGAAAGGTTTGTGCCATCCGTTTGGTCTGTGAACCAATTTTATAAGCCGACAAGTTCCCTCGCTTAATATAAATGAATTAGGCGGGGTTTATATTACTCAGGTTCTTAAAGTTCCCTATAAGGGCAAGCCCCTATAGTTAATTACATCTTAAGTGACGGAAATCACCTAAGAAAACTCTCGATAATAATCGGTAGTTCTCGCTCTCAAGAATTTCAAAGTTTAAGTTTTCAAGGGATTGAATTTTGGAATTTCAATAGGGAATGGATCAAATTTGGAACATTTTATTTTAGGAGTCAAAGGAAGAAAAGTAGGGGAAATTACAGATTCGAAGCGAACTTCGGTAATTTCCCGACTATCCTATTGTTTGGCTTGAATTTAGGAAAGTCCTAATGTTTATTTAGTATTTTGATCCTGCCAATTTTAATTAGTTAGGACTTATACTCGTATGATAAAATCATACAAATAGCCTCGAAAATGTGAGGGTTTATGTCGTACCAAACGACTACCTCGGAATCCTAAAACCGGTTAGGGCTTAATTTACATGATATGATCATGCAAATGCCTAACGAAGAGTTGAGGATTTATGTTGCACTAGGCAAACTACCTCGAAGTCCTACGGCTTGGTTGTTTAGTCCTAAGGAAAGTTTTGTCGATGTAGATTTCGGTTTTCGCGACGACGATGGCCGTGCTGCCCACCATGCTCCGAGCTCCTTGTTGTTGCAGAGGTTTAGTTTTAGAAGTCATAAATCAGGAGATGAGAGAAGTGTTTGGTTTTAGAGAAAGTCTTCATTTCCAAGTGTCTTTAATGTTTTAATTAAAACAGGTCTTAAAGTTGATTAAACAGAACCGATTAAGATCCCACGGTTCCGTCATCCAAGCACCGTTATTTTCATCGAATTCACTTAGTCCGGATGAATTTGCTAAACTCAACTAAATGAGTTCCGCACTTTCATTTAGACCGTGGGAAATCCCGTTAGCAACACGTGGGTTACATCATCCGAGGTATTCCCGATCATTCGATGAGACGTTTTAATTTAGTTGTAGTTGTAGTTTTGTTGTTCCGTTTGTGATTAAATTTTGAGTTGTTTTAAATTTTGAATGTTGTGGCGGTGAATTTTATCTTGTAGTGTCTTTTAATTTAGTTATGGGTTTCGGCTTTGGTTTTCGTCCTAAAGGTGTAGGTTTTCATGCAACTGTTATTTATCATGCAAGAAAGGTAAAGTGCAACACGAGTAAATGAATTGCAGCAAGATAAATTACAATAAAATAAAAGCGTACCTGGAGGGCCTTCCCGTCATCCCAAGCTGCACTTAAAATATAATTTAGAGCATTTAAGCATTTATAACAATTTCCTAGGTAAAGCTAAGGGAAGGGTTCTGGTTTTCTACCAAAGTCCTAATCCTATAGCTAGTCATTCTTATGACATCTAGATTCTTGTATTTTAGTTTGAGGACGATTTTCTTCATCAAAGAACAACTAAGTTCAATTGTTCTTATAAATATCCTATCATATTGAGGAAGTGCTTAAGACGAATCTTAAACATCTTTTCAATATTTCTAGGATTGTTTTAAGTCCAAATGAATTTAATTACACAAATGAATTAATCGTCCGAGAGTTTAAGTTTTGTTGTCTTGCTCAGTGAACTAGGACATTTGAATATCCTATGAGTGAAGTAACACTTCTTTTAACGCTCCTTTTAAGAGTTATGACATCATGAGCTTCCGAGGGCAAATGGATGTTCAAGTGGGTTGTGATTTAATTTTAGTTAATGGATTTAAGTTTGGAATAGTGTTCAAGTTGTTTTAGATTTATTTTGAATTCTTTATGTCTTTATATTTAACTTAATTTAATTTAATTTAATTTAATTTAATTTAATTTAATGTGGTTTAATTTAATTTAATTTAACTTAAGTTAATTTAATGTAATATGATTTAGCTTAATTTAATTTAATTTGATTTAATCTAATTTGATTTAGTTTTAATTTAATTTAATTTAATTTAATTTAATTTAATTTAATTTAATTTAATTTAATTTAATTTAATTTAATTTAATTTAATTCAATTTTTTAATTTTAAAGGGATTGTTTTAAATAATTTAACTTTAATTTAATTTAATGATTAAGCCTTTTAGCATTTTAAATCTTAAACTTGGATTATCATTTTAATTAGGAATTAAATATTATTGGGATGATTAATTTAGGGATTTTTAAATTAAAGAACAAATCTCTTCCTAATAATATCCCTATTTTAATAATTCCAATTTTATTATTCTTCCAAATTTAACTAATTATTTAATTAAGGTTTATTTCAATTATTTTAAATTGTTTAGTAGGTTTCTACCCCTTAATTATCTAAATTTCAATCATCCAAATCAAATTAAAATCAAATATTTTACATATTAATTTTATTAAGCCTAAAGTTTTAATTAAGGGTTAAAATTTTAATTACCATTTTGCCCTTCAAGCCTAATAATTTCATAACTCACTAAATTGAGTTCAAATGAATTTGAAATTTTTATTTGACTTCACTCATATGTCAATAAAGACATTAGAGGAGAAAATATGATTTTTCTGTATTTAATTTATTTATATAATTATTTTTGGTGGAAAATAAGGATTTCCAAGGAAAATTCAGTAATATGACCAAGGGAAAGTTTCTGTCCTTAAGAAAATTATGGGACATTCCTAATGACCAGAGGACCACTTAGACCAATTTTTGTGATTTTTTGAATTATATTTTATTTATTAGAATTATTTTAAGTTCTGGAGTATTAATTAATTTAAAAATAGAATATAAGTTGAAAAATGAATTTTATAATTTTTAAAATTCTCTCTGATATCAAGGATTCCAGAGAACCAAATTTTACAATTTTCTGATTTTTCTTTGATTCATTATAATTATTTTAGTGAAAATGCTAGAAAATACATTTTTTTAATTTTAAAATTACCCTAGGGCTTTAAAATTTAATATCTCATTAAATAGACCTAAGAAAAATATGGGGTTTATTCCTAAGTGATTATATTTCAAAATATGACATTTTGGTGAATTTTATTATTTTTGTGATTTTTATTATTTTTAATTATTAAAATATTAAAATAATGATGAAAAATCAACTTTTTTAGAAAATTAAAATTTTAATTTTATTAAATTCCCCTGATATCAGAGAGGCTCCAAAACCAATTTGGTGAATTTTTGAAAGGTATTTTGAAAGTTATGAATTTTTAAAGTTTAAAATGACTAAATGGCTTAATCAACCCATTTAGTAGGGCTAACCAAGTCCAATTGACTTGAAATTTTTATGGTGGATTTCTCTGATCCTAAAGGTCAGTGGAGAATTAATTTCAATTCAATTTGATCTATGGTTAACTCTAATTAATTAGGGGTCTATTTTGGGTGTTTAAGCCAATTAGGGTTATCTTAAGTGAATTAACTCAAGTCCTATTTTTCCTAGGGTTCTCTGGTTATAAGGAACATCACCAAATTTTCCTAGAATTTATTTCACAACATGCTAATTTTTGGAATTAAAATACTCAAAACGACCACATGCATTTGAAAAATCAATAACTTTTCACGGAGATGGCCTCGACCTTGGAAAATTCGGAGAATGTCCCCAAGTTCAGAGGCTTCAAAAGCCCTATGGTCTCATGCCATGGTGAATTGTATGAATTCATGGAGAATTAAAACAATGCAGGGAGTAAATAATTAATTAAAAATAAAATACTAGACAAAATTAATTAATTTCTTTTCCACATTATTCTTCTCTCGTTCACTCGAGCGAGAGGGTATTTTTATTTTATTTTTGTGATTTTTCTACACAAAGATATGGATTTTTAAAGTTACGGTATTTAAATAAATCGAAAAAATCCCTAATTTCCTACTTATCCACGCGGCGTCGTGTCAACCTCGGCGGCTCCGAGAGGGGTACGTGTCGCGCCGTGATTGGGCACCGCCATCCGAGTCGGCCGTCCCGGGACCCGCGGTTCACGTATCATTCCCCGGTCCGGCGCAATCCGAGCCGTCCGCTCGATACACGCGCGATCCAACGGCTCCCGGTCATCGTCTACCACCGGTGTGCACCCGTGACCGTCAACCTTCTAACCCTAATTTCTCACTCGATTCTCAACGGATTTTCGTGTTCTTATGCTCTATGGATTCGTCTTGAATAGACGAACACATCCATACGGTAAACATGCATTGAAATTGATTCAAATTAAATGGAGAATCTCCGTAAGCTCGGGAAGAAGAATGAGTTCATACCTTTGCTCGGAGAAGTGAAGCTTCGATCCGAGAGTTGTGTCACCTTCGATTGGGTCCAAGTAAGCTCCGGATGAAGTCCTCTGGCACAGTGAATTGTCTAGCTATGAAAGTGACCACGGCTCGATCACAAAGCTTGGAGGTCGGAGCAACCGGGTGGCTCGAAGATGGGGCTTTCGGTGGGAAACTTCTCCTCTTGGTCCAGTGAAGGTGTAGGACCAATCAATTTGGGGATTGGCTCACTGTGAAGAAGTCTCCTGGTTTTGGGCTAAAGTTTGAGCTCGAAATTGAGCTCGCTGGAGGGAATTGGGGTCGGAATTCAGTGGGGATCAAGTGCTCTATGTGTGGAGAGTGATCTGGAGTGATTTTGGCAGAGTTTCCTTAAGGTTAGGTTCAGCCCCTCCTTTGGCCGAGAGGGTGAGGGGTTTAAATAGGCATGGCTAGAGGCTCTCCCAGGGGGAGTTGAGGGCTGGGATCAGCTGCTCTTGGCATGTGAAGAACAGCCATGGTGGCCATTTGGAGTGAGGCAGCTCAGCAGGTGAGAATTCCAAGTTTGGGCTCACATGTGAGCTCTCGGCCCGGTGGTTTCCGGTGCGTTGTGGTGGTCGGCCGGCCGAGTCGGGTCACCCTCAAGCTTAGGTGGGTCGTGGTCGGAGGCTTGTGCGATCAGTCGGGCCTTGCCATGTGTAAAGGGGGTGGCTTGGAATGGAATGGGGAAGAGGCCATTTTGGCTTCAATTTGGTCAACCCATTGGTTTGGGTTGGGTGCACCTCCCCATGGTCCGATTTTGGGTCGAGAGGATCGGTTGGGTCGGCCAAGAGAGGATGGTGTGGTCTCTATCCAAATAGTTTAAGTTAATTTTGGGTTATAGTGTTGCATTAAAGAGGTTAAAATGGCTTAAGGAAGGCTTAGGAAAGGACTCCCTCCACTTGCCATTACTGGCTTGGTGACAAGTCAAACCCCCATGGCTTCATGTGGCTTGTCTCATGGCTTGCATGTGGCTTGCATTTGGCTTGAAAAAAGGTTGACTTGTTTCATGAAAAAGGGTTTTAGAAATATTTGGCATTTAGGGGGTAATTTGACATGTGGCTTGATTTGGAATGGTTTAATTGATGATTTTGAAACTTAGGGGTGATTTTGATCAAATGGATGATGAGGGGAAGTGTCATGTGGGCTTTAGGATGATTTGGGCTTTTGAATTTTGAAGGAAATGGGCTTTTAGAAAGGTTTAAGGGAAGTGGGCTTTTAAGTTTAAGAATGTGTTCATGGATGAGAATCTTTGTAAAATTTTAGGCCAAATAATTGTTGGTTTTGGTTTAGGGATGTTTCATGAGTAATTTGAAATAGATTTAAGGTGGTTTGGGTTGACATTGGGTTGAATTTGGGTTTATTTAATAAGTGGGCCAATGTAGGTCAAATTGGGCTAACTTGGGCCAATGTTGGGCTAGGGTTGAAATTGATGTAAAATAAATGTTGGGAAATGTTTATGGGAGTGTTTCAAAGAGATTTTGGCTTTGTTTGGGTTTTGATTTTGGGGTTTGGGTCTATTTGGGCTAGGTTTAGGTTTAGGTCAAAATTGGGCCTCTTGATTTTGGGTTGAATTTGAGTGGGGTTTGGGTCTAAATCATGGGCAAATCATGTTAGTGTTTTGTTTATGGGGATGTTAAGGAAGGTTTAGAAAAGATTTGGGATTAATTGGAGTTGAATTGGGTGAGTTTGGGCTAAGTTTGGGTCATGGGCCCAAATTGGGCTTTAAGGCCAAAAGTGAAATTGGATCCCAATGCCAACCAAATTGGGCTTGGGTTTGGTCTAGATTGGTGTTGGGGATGTTGAATTGAAGTTTAGAATTGAATTGGACCAGATTTTGGGTCAATTGGGTAGGTTTGGTTTGACATTGGGTTTACTTTGGGTTAAAATGGGTCAAATTGGGGGTTTTGATAAAAGTGGGGTAAATTGACAAAATTGGCCCATGATGTAGTTGAACAAAATGAAATTGGGAATATTTGGGATTTTCTGGAATTTTCTGGGAATTTTCTGAATTTTTGGATTTTTTAGCTAAGAGGGGTATTTTGGGTATTTGGAGGGTATTGGGAGGTATCTTTGGACTTTTTGGTGTTTTTGGGTATGGATGATCAACTTGAGTGGTGAGGAAATGTTTAGGAATGTTTTTGTGGATTTTGGGTAGTTTAGGTGATTTTGCAAATTTTGGGCAATTTCAAGGGCATTTGGTAGGCTTGGCGGGTGTAGGGTCCCGGGGGTCAAAAATTGAAAATTTGGAAAATTAAAGATTGGGTGAATGTAAGTGGAATGAAATCATTTTGTTGAGCCATGAAGCCATATCAAGCCCACATGAGCCACAAAAGGGACTCATTTGAGGCATCCACTATGTTGTTCCTAACCCTCTTAGCCGAGGGCTTAGGGGTTAAGGACCATCCATGTGAACCACCTTCATAAGTCGGGAGGTCAAGTTGGGTATGGGTGTGGTTTTAGGAGGTGTGTGAAAGTGTAGTGTATAGGTGTAATGTGTGTGTAAGTCAGCCCCTTCACCGGACCGGGCCACCCGGGGCAATCCTAAGGCCGAAGAGTCCTACGGGAACTCATCCTTTAAACTTCCACATTTAATTTCAACCCTCTAGGTGATTAGGGGTCTACAATCAAGTTTGTGGAGTTTGCAGGGAGTTAAGAAGTGGTTTGAATTTCTAAGTGGTGGGTTCCATTTCTAGTCCTCTAGGATAGTCAAGGGAAAACCTATGGCTAGATCCTAAGCACTAAGGAGAGAAGCAAAGAAAAGACCTCATCAAAAATGAGGTCAACATTGCCCACTATGTTTGATCCAAGCACCTTGTCATAGCATGTTTAGTTTTAGAAGTGTCAAATTGAAGAGATGAGAGAAGTGTCATGTTTTGGGGATGTTTAAACTGAGATGTCTTAATGTTTTATTACGGGAATATTTAAGTTGATTATGGCAACACCGGATAGGACCCCATGGTTCCCTTGTTCCGGCACCACCATTTTCTTCGGATTCACTTAGTTCAGATGAATTTACCAAATTCAACTAAATGAATTTAATACTTTCATTCAAACCGTGGGAAATATTTTTAGCAATCGTAGATTGCCTCATCTGAGGGATTCACAATCATCCAAAGAGATGTTTTAATTTAGTTACAATTGTAGTTTTGTTTTGTTTATTATTAAATTTTAAGTTGTCATAAAATTTGACTATTGTGCCGGTAAATTTTATCTTTGTTTTGTTTTAAATTTAATTTTGGTTTTGGTTTTGTAGCTATCCTAAAAGTTCTAGTTTTGACATGCAAGTTTTATAAGAAGAAAATTGCAGTAAGGTCAAGTAAATTGCAATAATATAAAAGTATACCTGCCGATTCTTCTCGTTCCTCTACCTGAAGGTTTAGCCTTGCAATGCATATATATAACTTTGTGGGAATTAAAGCATGCTTGCACGAAAAGAAGAGAAAGCCTATAGATAGGTTCGTCATGGGCCTACCGTGTCCTATTTCATAACTTTGTGGGTCCTATTTGCTTAAGTGTATAGATGATTTCTGAAGCATTGCATAATAAGTTTAATCGTCCTCCAAGATATCCAAAAGGTTATGAGAAGGACCCAGGGGACCGGGCCCTATAAACCTCACAATCTTTTGAAACGTTTCGAGTTCATTCAAACTTATTATGTTGCTTGATGACTCATCCCTATCATACCTTTTGTTCAATGAACTAATTTTTTAAACAACCCTAAGAATGGGGTAATTATCACTTGATATTCTATTTGTAAATTATGTGAGTGAAGGCCCTTAGGAGCAAATTGATTTATTAAGAATTTTAGTCAATTTAATTCTATAATTGGGCTTGTAGTGTTTCAAATATGTTCACAATTAATCTTATCATATTTTCTAATCCATATTAGTCAATTTCGATTATGCTTAGCTCACTACCAAGCCCTTAAGACTTAATGGGTATATTTTCCATTTTGGGGAAATATTAACTTATGTGATCATGATTCTTAATCCTTACCAAAGCATTAAATTTATCATTAAACACCAACTAGAGGTATTAGATTGATGGATTATTAACTTCTAAAGCCAAACCTCTAACCGTGAGATCATTTAATTTTGACCATCTTCCAAATTTAGATAATTAAAGAAATTGCAAGTTTACTTTTTCTGTGACAAAGGAGAAGTTAGTCTCTACCACTTATCCCCTTATGTTTTAATTATCCAAGAATGTCAAATATATTATTCATTGCCCATTTTACGATTTAATTAGTCCTAAATATTTAATTAAGGCTTAAGCTCTTTAATTACAATTTTTCCCTTTAAGGTCTTTCACCTCATAATTCGTTAAATTTAACTCAAATGACCTTGTAATTTTTATGTTACCCCACTCATTGTTCAATTAAAACAACAGATGAGAAAATTTAGTTTTTCTAATTTTAATATAATTTATATATTTATTTACATGCAAAATAGGGATTTTCAAAGATAACTTAATAAATTAATCAAAACACAATATTTATTCTTAAGAAAATTACTAGAGGTTAACCTAGACCAGTAGACCACTTAGACTAACTTTCATGATTTTCTGAATTTAATTTTATTTAGTAAGATTATTTGTTTTTTTCGTATTATTAAATATAAAATATTATTTATGTTGAAAATTAAGTTTAGTATTTTTCATAAACTTCACCGAGATCAAGGAACCCAGAGAAATAAATTTTATATTTTTTGTATATATTTTAATTATTAGAATTATTTTAGTGAGAAATTAAAAAAAAATCCATTTTTAAGCTTAAAAATTATTTTTAACCTTATTAAAATTAATATCTTCACTTAAGAAATTAGGAAAATTATTTTAATGGTTCCTAAATTATTAAGAGACCAAATGTGACATTTAGGTGGATTTTAGTACTTTTGTGATTCTCATTATTTTTAATTAATTTTAATAATTTTTAACTATTTTTAAAATTCAAAAATAAGCCTAAAAATGAAGTGTTTATTTTAATTGTCTTTTTTTATTAAATTCTCATAGTCATAAGGAACTCCGAAAACCAATTTTGTAATTTTCCAACTTATATTTTAATTATAATAATTATTTTAATACCAAAATTACCTTTTAATTTAGAAAATCAAATTAGGTGATCAAATTACCTCCAAATGACTTGAAATTTTTTATAGGAGCTCCTCTAAACCTAATTCATAGTGGAGAGTCAAAATTAAGTTATTTAAATTTATATTTAACCCATTTTTTTATTTCATAATAGGGGTTAAATTGCCATTAGTGCGATTTTAGATGAGTTAAATCAAGTTTATTCTTCCTTTAGTCCTCTGGTCACAGTGAACCTAATAAATTTTATTTTGCATTTTTTTTATTAAAATTTTAATTTTTATAATTTTTGTACCAAAACAGAGGGGATTAAATTAAAAATTAGGGATCTCTGGCTAAAGATGCACCCTGACCTTGGTAAAATCAGGGAAAATCCTTAATCAGATAGTCTTTATGCCCTCCAAACCTCATGCCATGGTGAAATGTCTAGAACTAATTAGGACTTAAATATGATTTATATTATTTAATTAATTAAAAATAAAATACACATCAAACAAACATGAAACCATTTCCACATTATTCTCCTCTGTTCACAGAGAAACAAGGTATTTTTCTTTTATTTTTAGGAATCTTCTACACCAAGTTATGGATTTTTAAAGGAGGACTGATTTAATTAAATTATTTAAATCCTATTTTCTCACTTAAATGACTCAGTGACACACCATCCTACTGCGCTCCGAAAGCACACGCGGCTCGCTTCCATTCGACGCAGCCAGCTGAGTCACCACGCTCTTTTTAAGCTGTGCTTATGTTTGGTGACATCCCAACCATCCATCTGATACACGGGCCATCCAACATTCACGAGTCTTCGTCCCCAACTGGTCTGTCTCATAAGCTGTCCACAATAAAACCATAAGATCTTAGCCTAGACTCAACCAAATTGCATGCGGTTTATTTCCATGGACTCATCTGACCTAGACGAACCTATCTATACTGCTAACCTAGCCTGAAACTAACCTAACATGGATGAAAAATTGAAATAAGCTCAGAAAGAAGGTGAAGTTCAATACTACTGTATGAGAGGGGAAGCCTCAATCAGATGGTTGGAGATGCTTCAGAGGAGTCCACGAAGATCACATATGAATTATCTTGCTATGGTGAACTGCCTAGACCCAAATTTGATCAGAACAATTTTCCGGTGTTAAACAAACTCTGGGTTAGGACAACTCTATGATGGGACTTCTGTGAGGGATCTTCATCTTTCAGTGTGGGGATGGTTTAGAGTCAATCAATTTGGAGTTTGTTGCACTGTGGAGCTGTGATGGAGTTTGTCCTAGTTTCGACTGAAATTTGAGCTCGAAAATTGAACTTGGGCAGTGGGGGTTAAGGCTGAAGAATGGTTAGATTGCACTCAATAGGTCTAGAGAAAGCTCTGGAAGAAATTAGACAGGGTATACCCAGGAAATTTTAGCAACTACACCTTTGGCCGTGGAGAGCTCTATGTATTTCCATGGAAATTATGCTGAACTCAAGGCTTGGCAATGGGTGCACTGAGCTGCTTAGGTGGAGTGCTCAACAGCTGCAGTGACCAATTAGAGCTAGACAGTCATGATGGGTAAGTTTGGGTTTGAGGGGGAGAAAGTGTCTCTCAGTTTTGAGGTGCTCCGGCGACTAAGCTGGCCGACCAGGCTAGGGAAGGGTGGCCAGAAGTCAGGTGGTCCAGTAATCAGTTCATCAAGGTATTAAATTGGCTTAGTGATGGTTTTTGACAAAGATACATATGGTTTAGCTAGTTAAGGAAGGGAATCCCCTAATTTAGGGGACTCTTGGTCCATGCCCCCATTAGGTTTTGCTAAGAGCATCTAGGTCAGTCTCTAGGGTCCCCTTGATGGCTGTGGGAGGCTTGGCTTGGTCATTTAGGCTACGTTTGGTCACATTTGGGTCATGGGTTCAATTTAAGGTAACTTGGGTCAATGTTGGGCTAGGTTGGGTTTTACCTTGGTTTGGTACAAATTTATTGAGCAATATGGTGTTGATGATTGTCATTAAGGGTTTAGAAAAGGATTGGAGTGATTATGAATTGATTTAGGGGGTGAATTTGGTAAAACTTGGACATTTGGTTAATTTGGGCTAACTTGGATTAGGCTTGGGTTTAGATTAGGCTAGAGCTTGGATAGGGTTTAATTTGTGGTTCAAATTGATGTAGGTGATTTTCATGAAGTGCTTTGGATAGGAATTGGGTGTAAATTTTTGGGTTAGGGCATTCAATTTTGTGAAATTTAGGCATGTGACACATTTGGGGCAAGTTTGAGGATTTTAACTTGGGTTGGATTTGAGTGAGGTTTGAACTCAAATGAGTGTAATGTGTGGGAATTTTATGAGGAGTTTATAATTCAATTTTGGGGAAATTAATTTTTGCTAAGGGGTTCAATTTGGGGGATTTAGGTCATATGGCCAAAATCGGGGCATTTTGGTTTGGATTGAAATGTGTTGAAAGTGAGTCAAAGAAGACTTGGATTTGGTTTAGAATGATATTAGTCATAGTGAGTTTGAGTTTCGAATTAAATTTGGGGGAGATTGAGGTCAATTGAGTGGACATTATGGGTGATTTGGGCATTTTAGGCTTAAAGGAGCAATTTGGGGCTTTTGGTCAAAATGGGTCAATTTGGTCAAATTGGGTCAATTGAAGTGGTTTAAATTTATTTTGGAAACATTTGGGGTGATTTTGGAATTTTTAGAAATTTTTGGAATTTTTTATTTTGGAGGGGTATTTCGATAATTTTGGGTATTTTGGAGGTATTTTAAGAATTTTAGTAAATTCGAGGTGTTTTAGATATTTTGGGTGGTAAGAAATGTTTTGGGATGATTTTTGGAGAAAATTGGATAATTTGGCATTTTTTGAGCGTTTAGGTAAAATTAGAGTTTAAGGGCAATTTGGTAATTTGGAGGAAGTTTAGGGGTAAGGTGGTCCAAGGTTAGAATTTTTTGCAAAAATGGGGTTAAATGAGAATTTCAACCTATTTGAGCCATGAACCAAGAGAGATCCCAGTTTGGATCCTCCATGTGTTGGTTCTAACCCAAACCCTGGCCTAGGGCCAAAGGCTTAAGGAACCACAAATATGAGTTTTCAAAAGAGTAGGGGGCAAGTGTGAGGAAGTTTGGTATGTTTGGTTTAGGGTTGTTAGGTAGTGAGTGTAAGTGTAAAGTGGGTGTGAGTGTGTGTGAGCCTGACCCAGACCAGACTACCTAAGGTGAGCCCTAAGGCTTGACCATCCTATAGGGAGCTCCTCTTGAGCTTCTTGATGCTTGATCTCATCCTCCTAAGTACTTAGAGACTTTAAGCATTCGAAAATCCAAGTGAAGCAAAGAAGAATTTTGAATTTTTATGAGGTAAGGGTATCATCACTAGTCTTCTAAGATAGTCACCAGGTAAGTCTTATGGCTAGACCATAGGCTACTTAAAAAAAGACTATACCTCAACAAAAATGAGGTCAACATTGAGTTAGACATAATATAATTGAAGCTAGGTCCAAGTCATGTTAGACCTAGGGTTACGTCTAATGTGAGTTAGAACCAATAAGATGTTTGATGTTTGGGAATAATTTGGGTTAAACAAAAAAGGGATGATTGATGTTTGGGTTTAATGCGTGTTAAACCCAAAAAGGTTTGTTCATATTGGGTCTAATTTGGGTTAGACCCAATGGGATGGTTGAAGTTTGGGTCTAATGTGGGTTAGACCCAACAGGGTTAGAGTGTTTTAGGTCTAGTGTGGGCAAAACCTAAAGTTTAGGTTAGTTCTAATGCGTGTTAGACCTAAAAGGTGTTACACTTGGTCTAAGTTATTTTAGACCTAGGATTTAGGTTAGGTCTAATGTGGGTTAGACCTAAAAGGTTGGACTAGTTCTAAGTTAGGTTAGACTTAAGGTTTAGGTTATCTAATGTAGCTTAGACCTAAAAGGTTTGTTTTGGTCTAATTCACGTTAGACCTAAGGTTTAAGGTTTAGATTGAAGTTTGGGTTTAACTTGACTTAGGTCTGAAGGACTGAGGCTAAGACTAACTTGGGTTAGACTTAAGGTTTAAGATTAAAATTTTCTAGATCGAAAAGATTTCAGCTAGGCCCAGGTTAAGTTAGGCCTAGGATTTAGGTTAGGTCTTAGGTGGGTAAGACCTAAGGTTAGACTAGGTCTAAGTTGGGTTAAACCTAGGGTTTAGGTTAGGTCTAATGTGGGTTATACATAAAAGCGGGGATTAGGTCTACTATTTGTTAGACTTGAAAGATGTTCAAGTTAAATTTAGGTCTCAATTGGATTAGACCTAAGGGACTAAAGATTAACTTGGGTCTAGTATGGGCTGCACGCAAGAATAAATCAGAGTTCAATATGAGCTAGGTTAAATCTGACCATGTTTCAGACTTGACCTCAATTGTATTGAGACCAATTGTTGGTTGACTTGGGTTAAGTTAAGCTATTTTAAGCCTAAAGCAAACTTTAGATCAAATTGAGTTAACCCAAGCTGATTAAGGGTAACTTCTAGGTTAGAGGGGTAATCATGTTGTTAATTCCTTAAGACTAGGGCCTTGGGGTTGGTTTAACATGTTAAATCAAAGTTTGGAGCAATTTAGGCTAAAGCGTAAATTTTCAAATTTGCATTTTTTACCCCTAGGTTCCTAATCTTAATTTTTGAATTTTTTAGGGCAAAATTTACCATTTTATAAATCAATTTTATCATCCTAAATTTCCTGTTAATTTCCATTTTAATATTCCATTTTCTATTTATTTATATATATATTTTAAAATAATTATAAATTTGGTAGTAAATTGTTCATTTGAATTTTAGGGAAGGCCTTTGACCTTAAAAAAATTAGGAAATGTTCCCAATGGTGGAGGGAATAATCCATAAAATTTCCTTATTCATTAAGGTTTAACTTTAGTTTTTAATAATTAAAATACTCTTTAGAGTACTTAAATAATTAAAAATCAATATATACTTAATTTTTTTCAATCTTATTTTCATTTTTTTCCCCGCTATTCACTGAGTCTAGAGGTATTTTAAATTTATTTTTATGATTTTTCTACTCCAAGTTATAAATTTGTAAGGTTTTATTGAATTTTTTTAATTTAAATAATTCAGAAAAAATGAATTATTTAGTTAACCACGTGGCAGTCAAATCAACCCTAGCGGAGTCAAAAGTCCACACATCTTCCTCCAATTTGATGTGCTTTCCATGCGGGCACTAAGGTAGGCAGTGGATCACTGTTCTCCTTCCTCTCGGTTTAGTGTTTCGACTTGATCTGCACTGTCCTTTTCAAATACATAAAAATAGACAACACCGGTTCAAAATTCTCACGAGACAGAGAACCAAGAATCATCTATGATCTAACCTTACGATCACGCTCGATTCTCAACCAATTAACCCGGGTTTTATTCCTACAAGTTTATCTAGTGGAGACAAAGCAATCGATACGGCTAGGTGGACATGCATTATTCATTTCTTTCATAAAATACCAAACCCGAAGGTAATTTTAGGGATTTTGACCCATACCTTATCCAAAGTGGTGTGGCCTTAATTAGGCTTTACAAAGATGATCGCCTTGACTTCATGAAGCCCCTCCTTATTTGACCTGAAATTAGCTCTAGTTTTAAGCTAGGCCAAAGGTGGCTCTGGTTGGTGTTGGGATATGTTGGTCTAGGTTCATGTGCAAGTTAGGGTCATGTGCAAGTAGGTGGGGTGAGTCCTTGCAAAAGTGAAGTCAACAAATGGACCCCCAATATGTATGGTGTACCAAACATGTATGTTGCACATATTGGCATTGACCGTACTGGCTAGTGAAATCCATATAACACTTCAACATGTGTCAGAAATGCTCTGTGGAGTGGTCAGTTCTAATTCAAAATTGTCACTGAAGATTCCCAGTGCAAAAAAGGCACAAGCTGGTCAGCAATTTCTAAGGGGAATGTTGTTATTCCATGTCAAACTCACTGGGGAAAGAGGTGTTGGGATCCAACAAAGGGTCTCAGTAACCTCAATGGGTCAATGTCATGTCCTTATCTCAATAAGAAAGAATGTCAATGGAATTATATCCTAAATAAGAGGAGAACAAGTAGACTAGAGGAAAGTCATGATTCTGTGTCAGAAAGGATGTAGATTCTACTAGCAGAGGAGAATGGATGTCATATTCCATTAAATAAGGTCTTATACCAAATCTCAAAGAGTGTCGAATGTCGAGTATTGGTCTTATTAGGAATAAATTTTGGTGGAATTATATTCTAACTAAGAGGAGAACACGTAAGCTAGAGGAAGATCGTGATTCCGTGTTAAGAGGGTTGTAGATCCTAGTAGCAGGGGAGAATGGATGTTATATTCCATTAAAAGGAGGTCTTACACTTGAGAGCGTAGCATTTTCAATATTCAATGAGATGTATAGTGGGTGGTTGTACTCGGTCATGCCCAATAGTAGATCATCATTGGAGAACGTGACCTGCTTTAGGCTTCCAACGATTAAGCCTCAACTGAAGAAGTACTAGCAAGCTGAGCCAAGTAGATCTCAGAAGCCAAGAGAGTTTTCACTAATGACTCCCTTATTTTCTTATAAAGGATCAGGAAATCAAAGATGCTCAATTTTGCTAAAATGATTTCTCAAATGTTCTAGGATGTTGTAGTCTACCCAATTGTGAAAGTTGTCATCATTTTCTTGAATTAGTCTTTATTGTACTTACAGAATTACTTCCTCTGGTATGACCACTTGTTTTCCTTTTTCTTTGAGAATTGTTCTTAGAGGACGGAATTTTCAGCTCCACAAATTCACTTCAGATATTTCTTCTTGTCCTTGTGCCGAACTTGGCATTTCTTTTGAGAGCATTTCATCTGACTCTTTCGAATTTGACTCTAAAGATTCCAATTCTATGGAAATCGGTGCACCTTGCAACTCAAGAATAGCATTATCTTCAATTTCACTATTTTTATTATCGTTATTGTTGTCATTTTAAATTTCATCAAACATGTCGAGATCATGTATGATTCAAGAATTGTCTACATGATCAAAACATAATTGGTTCTTTTTCTGAAGTGTAATCATAAAAAATAGACAAAATATAACCAAAATCAGAAGTCTTTGTAGTAACTGTCCCCAAATGGATAAAGAAAAAGTCATACAAAGTCAACGAATCAAGGTATTTCTTTTCCAAATATGAGATAACAAATCTTGGAGAATGTGTAGGAGTAAAAGGAACAAGAGATACAAAGCGACTAGCAGCCTATGCTGGGAGGGTCTTTGAGCCTATCAGATTCACTTTCCTATTTATTTTTCTTTTCTTTTCTTGGTAGCGGGGGCTTCAAAGTTGAAGTTGAAGCTAGAATGGCTTGCATCTTGTTAAGGATTTCTTGGAAGATCTGACTTACAACACATCCCATCCATCTTTGTTCTTGTAATGATCGATAGTAATGAATTCACCAGTCAAGATTACATTGATCGAACCCTTTTTAGGCTCATTTAAGTACTCCTATGGAATGACTATGTTCCCTAACTAAGAGTTGTTTTACGACCTGTCCTTGAAGACAAAAAAATCTACAATCTTGTGTATGAGCATCTAGTGGTAGGAACAATAATTGGGATGATCTTTCATATCAACTTTTCCTGACATCTTAACTTCGGGCAGCCTGAATTAAGTTATCTTTAATAGGCTATGGAATATCTTTTCTATGGCTTCCATTTTGAATGGATACTCTTTATTTATCTGCTTGGCCCTTGATTTCTTTTATGTCCTCTACTAAGTCGATTGTGAAATTGCAGCTGTAATGACTGATGTGGGTTTGGTGTGTTGGCATTTTGACGTTACATTTTCTACTATGGTTGCACCTGCATCAGTTGCCATCCATTCTTAACTGTTCAGATACTTGATGATTTCTTTTCTAATGCTCTTGCTATCTTTAATTTTTTGGTTCTTTCTGTCACACTTAGCTACTTTGCTTCCTTCTAGAGATTGGTAGCTTTGCTAAAAAACTTTTCGAATGTCTTTATGGAAAACCCCATAAGCATGAATGTTATCAGTCCGTGGATGCTTTTGAGCAAGATCTTGATGGCGTGTCGTTCTTAGAGTTGAGGCTCAAACTTTATACAAAGATTCCTTCACCAGAGGATGTAGTCCTTGAGAGTCTTCCTAGCATCTATTTTTCTACGACCAAATTACAGACTGTAATGTAGAGATGGGCTCCAGCAAAGCATTGTATGAAAATATTCTCAAGTTAGGTGAAGTTTTGATTGACCCATTGAGCAGGTCAGCATACCATTTAAAAGCTACACATGTATGGCTACTGATGAACTAGAAAAACAAAAGAACGTCATTACCTCCTGCTTGGAAGTGCGGAACATGTTGTCAAGGTTTTTCGGACCCATCAAACACCTTGAAAAGAGGTACAAAGCCTTTAGGATACTAGACCAAATTAAATTCTTCTTGATAGAGTCTACCTCTTGGAACAACTAATCCATCACTCACCTGAGCCATTATTTCTTTAAGTTCTGCTCGATAAGCTCACTAATGTCTTTGTTTAGGATCCCTTAATCTCCTTGTTTAGGATCCCTCTTTGACTAGAATCCTTTTTCTTTTGATTTCATTCCTCGACCACCACCGATTCTCTTTTATCATCTAGAATGTGGACTACCTTCAATCAGGTGGTCTCAACGGCTGGCGACCGTGTCACTTTTGGTAAGCTGTGCAAATTTGCTAGTGTGGTCATCATCCATTCAACTTAATTCTTGAGATGGTTGATTTGTTCATCTCTATGTTGTACGATCTTCTATGGCTCTTTTGTTAATTCCTCATTTCTTGGTCGAGGCACCTTTCGTGTAGATGAGGTGGCTCGAGTCTCCACCATGTTGATTTCTATAAACTCCTCTTCTATGCCGTTGGGAGGGTCCCTTCTTTGATCCTAAATTTTGACTCGTAGCTTAGCTTATTTGTTTCAATCTGATCTCAATCCGTGCCAAAATTTGAATCAATTTTCAAGTGATTAACGATGTTCGAGCTAAACTAATAGCCATAAATGTAATCCAACTAAAATAGGAAAATATTTGGCAAAACTTTTAATTACTAAACCCTAAAGCCTAACTGTATTCTTCAAAGAAAATGAAAATAAAAATGAAAATAAAGATAACAATTTACATTCCTCTGTCATTCCGAGTAGCATAGAAATATAAGGAGGAGAAAAATGAGAGTCTTCGGTCATTGTAAGCTATTATCCCACCACCGGGTTCACAGCTAGCTCCTATTCCAACTAGCTTAGGGATGAAGGTGATTGTTTAAGATGAAACAGAAAGGGAATCAGGTGGTGAAGACGTGGGCAGAGGACATAGGGTTTGGGGAGAAGCGAGGGTTTCTTGTGGAGAAGATGAGGGTCGCGAGAGAGATTAGGTCAAGACTAAGGGGGAAGTGATTTCAGGCGGAATATAAGATTAGTTCTGATGATCTATCAATGGCATTAATTGTATTAGTTATTAAAACTATTATCGATTGTTGTTTCCGTCACTTACTAATAAAATGTGTCAGTTAAAACACCGCAAGATGGTCGATTCAAAAATAACCAGAACTATAGCCATCGATTAATATTTTCTTATAACCAATGGTTTATTCCGTCGGTTATAATTAAAAACAGTCGAAAAATAAAATATTGTTGGTAAGCGACAATTTAGGTTGTAGTTATGTCACTGCATATAACCAAGATAAAAAATCGTTACAAAATTTTCGGTAATTTTTCGACCTATAAAAAGTAGTTAGTTTTTTCTGTCGGTTTTAGCATTTGTTGTTGTAGTACTAGTGAAATCATTAATGTTCTCCCAACTTGATCCCACTTGTTTAAGTCTCTGAAATCAGGCTCTGGCCTCATCCTCCTCATTCTCAGGGTAAAATTTCTTTTTGAGCTCTTTTTTAAAGTATCAATTGTTAATATGGTGTAGATGTCTTTCTTTATGTTTCATCGCTTTTTTCTCCACCATAGCATAGTGATTTCGAAGAGATAAATTGTTGCAAATTGAATCTTTGTTCCTTACTCAATGATACACGTTTCTCCAATGTATTGTTTAAGTCCTCATAAAAAGTTGTCTACTTCTTTGGAATTGCAAAATCCTCCAAAAATCTTAGGCTTTAGCACTTCGATAAACTTAGTTTTGAATGTCCGGTGATGGCTAATGTAGCTAGTGCATTCTTGCCTAACGACACATCTCCACTCATCTCCTCCAAGATGGCTCGTAGGCTGCTCATCTTTTCTTTATGAGATCATTATACATCATGGAGCTTGCCCATTAGTTCTCATATCCTCACCAATTGTTCTTTCAGGTATTTCTCCAGTTGGAGTATCATTCCTCTGATCATTGAATAAATGGTGTCCCCCTCCTCAAGACCATCCACCTTTTGACCTGGATCCTCTATCTTAGCCTTCATGTCATTTCATCGCCTTCTCTATCCGAGCAAGGTGCAAATCAAATCCATATATGAGCTCTTTAGACCACCCATGTGGTTTGGATGCAACGGGATCTCATTGCTCCACACAACTCGTCCTTGTTGAGATGACTCTGCATTACTAGGCTTAGACTCCAGTACATGCTCTTTGAGACTCTTTGTAATGCCTTTAACCTTGGCTCTAATACCAAATGTCACAGACAAATTTCTATCAAGTCACCCGTGGAGCTTTAGTGCTCTTCTTAAGCACAAATTAGTCTAACCGTTGCAACACTTAGACTTGGAAGTACAAAACTCTCTAGGAAAGAAGTAAGGATAAGTTATTGAAGAATGGAACACTTCACTAAAGAATGAGATTACACACTTGGCTGGTTAGAAAGCTTGGATGATTACAAATGAGGGGGGGTGTCCTCTATTTATAGTCCTCCTTCAAGTCCTACAAGATACTCTTGATTATATTAAACTATAGTTTCTTCTAAATGTTTTTATATTACTCTTTACATATACATGATTTTAGAAATTTTCGGACTATCCTAGAATTCTCTTGATGATTTCCTCTTCAAACTTTTTTTTTGGAATGATATGAAACCTTGTAGAATTCCTTTGATTATTCTCCTTCTTTCTAATTTTTTTAGAATCTTCTTTTCTATGGCTAAAAGGATGAGGATTTTTTTACTTAGATGGTGGTACGTGAAAGTAAGTTGTTGATCTTTCATCCGCTACCATCCCATATTTATGAAAAAGGAAAACTCTCTTCGTCAAGAGAATGTTGTTTCATAAGTAAATGACTGAAATCGCCAACTTAGTCTCTCAATGGATTAAAAGATGTGCATCTGATATTTTCTTTCTTTTTTTTTTATTAAACGCGAGATTTTAATTTAACAAAAATTATTTTACAATATAATCTTTTCCGCAAACAAGGTTTAACATTCCTGATACATTTCCTACCAAAAAAAAGTTGATTACTTTTTCTTTCTTCGCAGCTATAAACATTGTCTTAGTTGTTGCTTGGACTTCCATGAATGTGCTCCTGCCCCCTTGGAAGCTCCATCTCCATAGATTTTTCTGCAAAATAATTCACAACTCTTTCTAATCATTATATCCATTAAATACACTATAATCGACCACATCTAATGAGAAATGAATAACATTTATACCTCCACAGTTATTTGAAACTACACTAATCTCAATGCCATCATTTGAGAAAACATTCTTCATAGTGCCAATATCAAAAAAAGATGGGCTATGATTCTTGTTGTCTCCATTAAATTGTGAGGGATATAGGTGAAAAAAATAAAGTGTTGTCGCTGAAACAGCACCGATTACAGGGGCTATAAAGTAGATCCAAATCTTTTGAAAATTCCATGCTACGATTGCTGGACCAAGAGTTCTTGCTGGATTCATTGAAGCTCCAGTAACTTTTCTGTAATTTCATTCATATCTTAATAAATTTAGAAGATCAAAAGAGAAAAAACTTATATACAAAGGGACTATATGCTTGATGTAATTTTATTTACGCACCCAGCAATCAAGGCAAGAAAGAAGATAGTAATTCCAACAGCCACTCCACCAAGCTCTTTAAACTGGAAAAATAACAAGTATGAGTGATCAAATGAAGTACTACTAATACTATAAGGCATGTTATTAGAACTATATTCAAGAAAACAATTAACAGGGGCGGAACCAGTCTCATTTTTTAGAGGGGGCAAACTGTCATCCTAGACCTATCATGGGAGGGGATAGGGTAACAGGGGCAAAGTAATATTTTAGAACAGGTAAAACTAATATTTAAAGATGGGCAAAAGACCAAATTGCCCTCCAATATAAAAAAAATATTTGAATCCGAGGGGGATAATTGTCCCACCTCAACCGTAGGTGGCTCCGCCCCTTGCCATTATTAAACTAGTTAAGAACATATACATAGAACATAATCTTGAAAAAATAGAGGAAATTATGTGAACTTACCCCTCTTGGATCTATTCTGGAACTACAATTATTCAAGACATAGATGAAAGTGATAATGACCTCCAAAACTAACACCTTAAGATCACTTGCGGGATTCAGTGCAGCTGGTTGGGTTAGCATCAACTCCGCATTTTCCCCTTCAAAAATCCATTTTAATGTTAAGCACGCCATTGCGGATCCTAAAAACTCGCCCAACATATAAATTGGAACCTTCAAACAAATGATAAATATAAGTAATCATATAAATATATGAAGAAACAATTAAAATAGATGAGCATAAATTGACTTGTAAACCTGCTTCCATGGGAATTGGCCGGCAATAGCATAAGCGAATGTGATAGCCGGATTGATGTGAGCGCCAGATATATGTCCAAACGTGTATATATTTGCCGTAACTATTCCACCCCACGCAAGACAGACGCCTATAAACGTAATTTCGCCTCGCTTTTCCATATAAAGCGACGCACATCCAATGAACATAAATGTGTACGTTGCAAGGAATACTGAGAGCAACTGTTAATTGTTCCCATAGTCAGGAGATGGATTTATGAAGTAAATATTCATTATTATTGCTTCAAAGTGACAGAGATTTACCTTTTGGTTTTCTGGAAGAAGACCCACTTTGCTGGGCTTTACTGGAGAGTTCTTCATTGTAAATGGCAACCTGGAGCTTTGAAGAACTAGCTAGTAATGAGAATCATGATACATATTCATATATATTTATATATATGTTAATAGGGGGGGATATGTCACTTAGTATGGTCAATCCTTGGCAACTTTAATTTTTCCCTTTTTTTTAATTTATCTCTTAGACTGGTATTAGTAGTAGTTATCGGATCACGGGAATATTTTCTATGAGCATTAGAGAAAAAAAAATCATTTTTTTTAATTTAATTATTGTTTAGAAGATTAATAATTTAAAAAATTATAAACAAGTCCGAGTCAAACATTCCAGCTCAAATTTTTACATAAACTGCTAAAGGTGGGGCAAGTGAATCTTGGCGCGAATGCTCTACCAGAATCTAATATTACGTGTTAAAATTTTGTTATATTTTTTAATTGGTTAGTTTAAAATTAAGAAATTCTGCAGGTTTTTTGTCTTATTGTTTTACAAAAATAAATCTTGATTATATGGTTAGTTAATTAGTATTTTTTTTTTCTTTCAAGAGATAATTACATATATATATATATAGAACTTGAAACATTACTATTTACAAAATCTAGCACTCAAGTACTATTTTTGAACTACCGAATTGTTGCATTTACGGGTGTTAAGCTCAAAACATTTAGAATTTGATAAAAATGAAAAATTCTAGTCGTGGTTTTATCTTGACTTATGATTTTTTAGTTAATTTGAGCACTGGATCGAAGAGGAAATTTCAATATCTTTTTTTCTCTTCGCTTTGCTTTGTTGTTTTATAACTAATTTTAGGTGCATAAATAAAATGAAAATTTTTAAATTTTATTTTCAAATAAATCAAGTTTACTTTTGATATTTTGAGAAATAAAAATGAAATTAAAAGATGCCTTGATATTTTAGTCACCGTTTCTTATAAAAATGAGACTAATAGATATGATTAATAGCCTTATCTATATCTCTCTATATATATATTTATAACATAAATATCAATCATAACTACTCAAAAAAATATAATTGAAGATAAAATTACTAAAAATACATTTTACACAGATTTAACATATAATAATATTTATTATTTAATCACAGGATTAAGAGTCCAAAGCTGAAATAACCTAATCAAGTAAACGATCAAATATTGTATGCCGTCTGGCGATGATTTGTAATTTCTTATCAAACAACCTAAATTATCATGAAGAAAACAGAGCAGTTATTCAAGATTATTATATGTATTCTATACCATTGCATTCGTAGCTCTAATGGTTTTTTTCCCTTAATCTTTCAAGTGGAGGTCTATTATTCGTACTGCATTCTCCTGATATGCGCGTTTGATTCATTTGCATACGTCGTATCATGCAGAGTTAATTTTTGCATTTCCAAATGGCAGCCTAGAAGTAAAATTTTCTTTTAAAAAATGTTGGAGAATATTTTATTAAGGTAGTTTTTTCTTATTTTATTTTAGTTGTCTTCTCGCATGACACATGAAATTTTATCACCCTAAATTAGTATTCCTTGGAATACCCTAATAGCGATGTTTATATATAGAAAATTATATGGTTTGTTCTTCAGCCTAAAGCATCAGATAGAATGAAATTCATGGAGACTTTCTCATTATATGACTCACACGGTAGCTTGGTCTATATGTACACATAGTTGGAATTTTCTAGCAGTCTAGTATTACATAAATGTTATATGATGGTTACAGATTTCATTTGCTTTTTACCTTTATGATTTTAGACTGAAATAAATTTTGTTGAAGCCATTCAGTTTTGATAATCATTTCCAATCAAGATGATGGATCCTGGAAAGAACTGGAAGCTTGGATTTGAATAAACAAAACTGATGCTTGGCAGGAACTTTAGTGAAGATATCGGTTGATTGATCCTGCATAGTGATGCAATGGATTTTATGTTGGCCATATTGAAGACGATCCTAAATTAAGTTGTAATTGATTTCGATATGCTTAGTTAGAGCATGAAATATAAGATTGTTGGCGAATGTCATTGCAGCGATATTGCCAAAATAATACTTTTGTTGGTTGTAATTGTTCGACACCTAGTTCTTCAAGAAATCTTCTGAGCCACAAAATATCGACAATCGCAAGTTCTAAGGCTCGATATTCCACCTCTCTAGATGGTCGAGCAACTCTCTGTCGCTTCTCAACTGTCCAAGATACAGGAGCTTGGAGTAGAAATGAATAAAAATCAGTTATTGGTTTTCGGTTGACCGAATCACCTACCAATCAGCATCTGAGTATAGTTGTAGACAGTTTTCCATGTGCTATGGTAATTCCTAGGTCAAGTGTTCCCTGTAGGTACCACAATAGGCGTTTAAGAAGCTGGTAGTGGTGAGTTTTTGGTTGATGCATTTGCAAACAAATTTTATTCACATCAAATGAGATATCTAGGATAGTTATCGTGAGGTAATGCAAGGCCTCTACAATCATCCTATACTTGGTGGGATTTTCCATATGTGGTGGTTTGTTAGATGTATCCATATTCTTACTTGGTAAGGGATTTGAGACCAGTTTGTAGCCCATCAAGAGCATTTCCTAAAGAATACTAGTAAGATAGGCTCATTGACGAGAGAAAATATATTATGTTGCCCTATACACTTTAATGCCAAGGAATTTGTGTACCTCACCTGATTGTTTAAACTTAAATCTATTGGAGAGGTTGGTGGTGAACTCATGTATTGCAGCAAAACTATCTCCAATGATTTACGTATAGGGGAACAAAAAATGTCATGCGCAGCCTATTGCAAATGGAGGAGAGAAGGATTAGCTTTATTAATGGTAAAAGCCAACTACTCAGAGATGTGGTGAACCATTGTCTAGGAGAATATTTGAGACCACATATAGCCTTCTCAAGTAGATGACGTGATGAGGAAATTGAGGATTTGTAAAGTTGATCGGTTGTTGCATATATATAGTCTCAAAAAAATTACCATGCAAGAATGCATTAGTGTTGCCAGACTGATGAATTTGTTAATTCTTGTTAAATGCAATCATCAAGAATGTTCTAAATGTTGGCATCAATTTTTGATTTCATGAGTGTAAGATCCCCACCTGCATAATTCGGGATGGTCTGTGGTTTGTCTGAAGCATCCAGTAGTTCAAGACACTCACCTGGGAACCTCTAGCATTTGTTCGAGGTAAGAAGCTAGGGTTAGAGGCGATTCAGCCTTACCTAGGAGAACTTGCCATCAAAAAGGCTCATTTAGGATGTAGGATATATTCGGTGCTTATCCTAGTGATTATAAGTCACCGAACGTCCGTCTGGAGCCTCTCGTGGCCAAGGGAAGAAACGAAGTCATCCTTTGTTCCCTTGCTTTGGATATTGTACTTTCCTAAAGAAAGCCTTAGGATAGGATTTTTTGTGTGTGGCCAAATCCTTTCATGGGGTCAAGTGTTTCCTTGTGAACCCTAGGCTCCTAGCGTGTTGGAGTCTTGATCTCCCCTTGCTTTATTTTTCCCCAATCTTCTTTGGAGAGATTGGGTTTTGGGTATTGTAAAGTGAGAAAAGTTTTGTAGCTAGCTCACTTTGAAAAATCATGAGGGGTTGTGAATTGGAAAAATATTTGTCGCTAGCCCATTCCAAAAAATCAAGGAAAATTTCCCCTTCGAGGACCGGTAGGTGAAACACCACACACACCTAGCCAATACAAGAGGCAGCTATGCCACGCATCCATGTGCTAACCCTAGGTTTCCTACGTGAGGATATTAGCATGAGTGTGGCTAGTTATCGAGCATGATCACATGCTTTGAATGGTCATATGCATGTGTGTCTTGCATGAAGCATCTTGCACTTACATGTTGTCTTGACTGGCCACACAGACCCGGTCAGCATCATTTTGTGGCTTGACCAGCTGCCCAGCCCGGAAGACATCACATTCTACCTCGACCGACTTCCCCAACCCAATTGACATCATTCTTGCCTCGACGGACGACCCTAGCCAGGTTGGCATCACTTTCGCCTCGATCGGTCACTCAAGATTAATTTTCATAGCGCTTCAGTTCAATTTGTTGCCCCAGCCTGATCGACTGATCACTGTGGTCTAATCGGCTGCCCTGTCCCAGTCGACCGATCACTTTAGTCTAACTGGTAAACCAATCACTTTGGTCTAACTGGATGCCCTGGATCAGTCAACCGATCACTTGCATAGTGCATGTCTTGCATGTTCATGTGTCTGATTGCTTGCTTACATGGTGTATCGTACCCCGTATGTGTTTGTCATTTGCATGTGGCATTTTTTAGGTTCTCCCTTTGAGCACCCACTCTTTCAGGTCACTTCCTCCTCAGCACACCCATCCTTCGGGCCTCTATATCCACGATGCTCACATCCTTTCAGGTCAATGCCTCCAAGGCACATCCATTTATTGGGCCTCAGCTTCCACGACACGTACACCCTATCACATCACCATTTCTACGGCACGCCTATTACTTTGAGTCACTACCTGCATGACACACCCATCTATTGGTTTTTTTCCTCAACGGCACCACCATTCCTTCGGTTCACTTCCTCCATGATACACCCATCTGTAAAACCTCTACCTCTAAGGCACGCCCATTCCTTTGGGTCACTGCCTCTACGATACACCCACCTCTTGAGAACAATGCCTCCACAGCATACCCATCTGGCAGGTCACTGCCTCCACAACACGCTCATCGGACGGGCCTCTACCTCCACGTTATGCCTATCCTTTCGGGTCACTGCCTCCACAACATACCCATCCGTCAAGTCACTACTTCCACAGCATAACCACCCTCACCACTTCTATCATACGCTTGTTTGCATTTACATTTGCATGTGTGCATGAATAGTGAGCCAGGCTCAGTAGGCGAGTGAATCATTGTCGGTCGTGATGCCTTAACAAGCATTACTTGTTCAGATGATCCTAGAGAGCATTGCGAGTCAAAGCATCGGGATTGACACGAGTACGTCTCTGCTAAGGATCCAAAGAACCTAACTCGTTCACCTTGCATGTTATGGATTAAAAAGAAAATAAATATTTTTTTAATTATTACATTAGCTATAATTTTAAAATTATGCATGTAGCAAACTAGGTTCGTGTGAAAGGTCAACTCTTTTCAAAATCAATCATTGGTAACACCCTTTAGATCCCTTGGATCTTTAGGATTGGGCGGGTGTGGCGACCCAGTCAAAGTTAAACATACCTCGAGACTTACCCTGCACATAGATATTGATTAAGACACTTCTCATTAGATAGTGTGTTAGGCTAGAATTTAGAATGTTAGGTAGGTTTTTTTATGCATCTGGATCTTTATCTTTGTTGGTTTGCTTGTGCTAGCTATGCGACTTTTTTGTGTTTGCTAGCTGTGCGTCACTTTTGTGCTTTTTGGTGTGCCCATGTGATTATTATTCATGATAGTATATTAAGGCATTCTTCTAGAAGGAGTCGTGCCTATATAAATTCACACACCGGTACAATAAAAGGGGGAGCATGTAAAGATTTCTACTAGCCCCTTGTTTACATTTGCTGCTTAGTAGTAAAATATCAGAAAATTTCCCACTGACGATTTGCAATTAATTCTTTGATCGCACCTCTAGGATTTTCAAAAGCTTTCTCTTGAATACACTTCTTATTACTAAGAAATGTACTAAAGCGGGAATAAGCCTTGAATTTTACAAATTTTCTCTCATCATACTCAAATTTTATCTTTCCTTTTCCATTTATGGAGCCATTTTTCTAAAAATATTAAATTAATCCAAATCAATTTCAAAATTACAATGTAATAGGCTCCAAAGTAAATTTAACTAAATAAGAACTTCAATACCATGGAAAATCATCAAATTTTCTCTAATAATCTTAAAGCTTCAAATCTTCCTAATGTAGGAGATTTCCAAGGTGAAAATAAAAAAATTTAGTTTAAAGTGAAGCTCTTACAGAGAGAAGATGTAATCTGAACCTTTCCGGCCACAAAATTGCTTCAAAATACAAATGCAAGTGAGCCCTAGATGTGAAATTGGCCTTGGCTGGAGGTAGAAGACGATGGTCTGGGTAAAAATGGTGGGTCACAGGGTTAATTCGCAAAACTTGAGGGTTTAGGGCCTTTTGTCTGTAGGGCGCAGTCTGGTACTAGTGACAGCGCCGTTCGCCGCTATTTTCGATTAAGTAGGCCAAACTCTCTGACTTTTAGCACGGACCGACGCTGGTAGCTGTGCCATTCAGCGCCAGTTCAAAATTTGGGCTTCCAACTTTCGTTTGCAATTCTGATCTTTTTAAGCCAGCATCGATGTTTAATTAATCCATTTAAGCATTGAATAACGTACTAAAGTCATGGCAAACAATATTTTTTTTTACACAAACAAAACAAAACATCACTTTGATATATAAAAAATCCAAATTATAATACAAATAAGTGACTCTAAACTCTACACATCATCAAGCCACAAAGCACTAAATTTCAGTGTCGCTCACAATCACGATACACTAATGCTGAAAACTAAACAAGAAAGCAAGTTCAAGCTTAACATTCAAGCAAAGCAAATTAAGTAATAAGTTCAAACACATAAACACATAAAAGCAATAATCAAGTCTCTATTCTTTCTCAAAACTATCATCAACTCTTATATCTCCAATTGATTAAATGTGAACGAACAAATTGTAGAATGGATGAAACCAGAATTCTTCAGTTAAATCCTCCTCAATCCAACCCTTTTTTCTCATCAAACGTATCAGAATTTTTTTAAGGTACCCAAAATGATCAATGTGTTCCTTCATTCTCCAATCCAGGTGATCAAAAAAATCAGATATATTGTTGATTGCATTCATCAAGTGTTGCACTTCTTTCTCTAATTTCTTAATCTTCTTCAAAATGATCAGTGAACTTTCAGGAAATTAAGGAGGAATAGGTGTTGAACTCTGAGATGGTTGATTTTCAATGATACTAAAGTCATTCATATCTCAAACTGCCTGGTTACTATGTTCGTCTGTTGGGTCTATAGGCTTCCAAGGTAGAAGTACTCTCTCAATTTTCATATGGCACTTGTGATTGACTGCAGAGGAGAAATATGGAGGAAGGATGTCCAAGCCCATATCTTGATCTGAGTACGATCAATCCCAAAACAAATTTCACAATTATAGAACCAACATCAATAAGCTTCCCCATTTGAATACAATAGTTCAAGAAAACACATTCCTTGGTTACTTTATTTATTTTCATAGTTGAGAGTAATTTTGCACATATAAAATAATGCAAGTGCTTCGACGTAGGATCTTGCAGTGTGGTCGAAAAACTCACATACCTGTTATCTCTTATTTCCCAACCATCACTTTCATCCTTCAAATATATGTATATATCATGCATGTTGTCTTTCTTTGGGGAAAAATTTGAATAGTGGCAGATCAGCACATTCTCAATCATATATAAGTCATTAATCTTTGCAGGAGTAAATGTATCAAACCTACCTTGCACATAGTCTGATCCTTGGTTGATTCCATGAAGGTTTGCATAAAATTCTGTTACAACATGGACGACTACGGCGGCAGTAGTGTAACATAACACTTCCCAACGTCTTTAAACAACGATTTCTTCAATTCGAGTAGTAGGAGAGTTCAAACCTCGATTAATGAAGCCTCACTCCTTAATCGACCTCTTCTTTGAGATATTCTTGTTGAATAGATGTTGTGCTTCGAAACTGATGAACTTTCTACAGTTGAAAATTTAAAATCTTGAAGTTTCGATCGAGTCAAAATTCATTTGGATGGGATTTGGGATCTTCCTTTTCATTTATCTGGTGGTTTTGGCATTTAGGGGCAGTTTTTAGGAGTTTAATTGAAAGAAATGCTGCCTAGAACCACCAAAATTCGAATTTAAGAACAAAAAACCATTTTCTGAAAAACAGCGCGGTGCGGCGCTGATAGCAGCATCGTCCGGTGCTAGTTCAATTTTTGCCAAACTTTCATTTTGTCCAAATTCTTCCCAAACTTTGATTTGATTCATTTTTTTTAATAATTTTTTATGATATTTAAGGAAGGGTAGGACTTAATTAAGTGACAATCAAACAAAAATAACACATCAAATAAGCAAAACACTCAATAACTGTGGGTTGCCTCCCATAAAGCGCTTGGTTTAATATCGTCAGCCCGGCATAACCTCAGGTTATTCAGGTTGATCCAACATTAAAACCTCTTTAAAATTAGGTCTATTAACTTCAAAATATGGTTTTAATCTTTGTCCATTAACTTTGAATATTCTTTCAGATTTAGGGTCTTCAATAATCACAACTCCAAATTGATTGATTTTTACAACTGTGAAATGTCCTATCCATCTGTATTTCAGTTTCTTAGGAAATAATTTCAATCTTGTATTATATTATAAAACTTTTTTATCCTGGTTCAAATTCCATTTTAATAATTTTCCGATCATGTCATATTTTTCTTCTCTCCTTGTATATTCTATCATTATTATATGATTCATTTTTTTATTTCTTCCAACTCATTCAATTGCAACAGTCTTTTCTCATCAGCATCTTTCAAATTAAAATTAAATTTATTTATTACCCAATATGCTTTATATTCTAATTCAACTGGCAAGTGACAAGTCTTTCCAAAAATCAATCTATAAGGGGACATTCCTATAGAAGTTTTATAAGCAGTTCTGTATGCCCATAAAGCGGTGTTTAATCTAGTAAACCAATCTAATTACTCAAGATTTATGTCTTTTTCAAAAATTGGAAGCTCTGATAGGTGTTCCTGAAGCTCTGAGAGGAGATGGAGGCTTCTTCGGGCTCTGATAGCGTGATCTTGAAGGCCATTGCACAATCTCACTTTCCATCTAGATTTTGCGCTTAGTTTCTGTTGACCTCATTTTTGATGAGGTATTGTCTTTTCTCTCTTCTTAGTCCTTAGGATCTAGCCTTAGGCTTTTCCTTTGACTAATCCTAGAGTACTAGAAATGGGACCCACCACTTAGAAATTCCAAACACTTCTTGATTCCCTTCAAACCCCACATGTTTGATTGTAAACCCCCAGGCCACTTGGAAGGTTAAGACCAATATGTGGAGGTTTAAAGGATGAGTTTCCTATAGGACTCTTTGGCCTTAGGAGTACCCTGGATGGTCTGGTCTGGTGAGGGTTGACCTGCACACATCACACTCTCACACACATCCTGAACCCTAAACCCACCAAAATACCCCAATACCCTCCAAATAACCTCCAAATACCCAAAATACCATTTTTAACCCAAAATTCCAAAAAATTCCAAAAATTCCAAAAATTCCCAGAAAATCCCAAAAAATCTCAAATATTTCCAATTTCATTTTGTTCAACTACACCACAGCCCAATTTTGTCAATTTAAGCCGATTTCATCAAAAACCCCAATTTTGACCTAAGCCCGACCTAGGCTCCGATTTGACCCAAATTGACCCGACGCTAGCCATTTTCTTCTCAATTTAAATTTTAAACGCTTCGACACACTCCCCTAAACTGAATGCAACATTCGATCGCTACCAGTTCAACCTTGAATTTCAACCAAATCTGATTTAATCGCGAAATCCCCAAATTTGACCTTTTTTTGACCTGTTTTGATAACGAGGTTGTCTAAACGGCCTCGAATGACGAAACGGACTGCGCCGTTGCGTCCGGAACGTCGAAATTACCTAGGAAGGACCCTAATTTTGATATCATTTCGTGCGGGATTGATTTTTGTCCGAGTCGGCGAAATTTGACTAAAACATTATTTTAAAATAAATTAAAAAAAGAAAAACCTAAAATCCCTAATTCTAAACCCACGCATCACTCTCCCTCACGCCTCTAGCCGTCGCTCCCCTCTCCCATTCCCGAATGGAGCGTCGAGCCGAGCGCCTCCCTTCCTCGTCGAAAGCCATTTCCTCTTCCTCGCAAGACTTCGGTCCCCTCCTCGTACGCGTGCCTGGTAAAGCTCCCTGCTCCCCTGGCTAAAGTCCTCCATGCCTCCTGCTCTCTGTCGCGACGTTTTTCGCCTCTTCCTTTTTGTCGCGACTTCTCCTGTCGAAGATGGCTTTGGCTCACCGTCCAGGTAAGAGTAGGTAACTCCGTCTCCTCCTCCTTGCTATATAAACCCCTCTTGTGGAAGACCGAAAGGGGGGGGGCCGAAATTCTAAGTGAAGGGGAGGTTCTGCCGAAATTTTGGGTTTTCGTTGGAGAGTGCCTGTAGTCTAGTGTTCTTGGGACCTTTGGATTGAAGGTTCTTGTGTTCTTTCTCCTACTCATTCTGGAAGTAAGATCTTCTTCTTTTCCTCTCTTATTTACTCATTCTAACTTGATGTGGAGCATGGAATGGTTTATTTAGTTTTATATGCATGTGGAGCTTGCTTCTTGCTCTTCTTACCTCTTCTTCACTAAAGAGCATGTTAGGAAAGGGTTTAAATTGATCTAAAGGAGCCTTACACTTACTTTCATTTGAAATATATTGAGGGTCTATGCTTGGATATGTTGGATATATGAAAATGCTTATTTAGGCTTCATGTTTGACTAAGTTTTAAGCCTTACCTTGGCTCATTAGGATCTTGGTTGAAAGTAAACCTTATTTCGTTTTAAAAGGGGCTGGGGGCTGTCTTTCTGGTTTTGTTTTCTTGGTTTTAAACCCCCCTGCTGCTCTCGATTTTGGGCTGTTTTGGCTTGCAGCTGGGCTGATCCTCACAGCCAGGTAGTGGCTCGGGTTTGGCTTTGTATAGGCTGGATTTGGTCCTTGTGATGAACATTCATCTAGGCCTTGGAGTTGGGCTATGTTTGTTTGGCTATATTGGCTCGGGTGTGAGCCTAGTTTTGGGTGTTTGTTGAGGCCTGCTTGGCTGTGTGTTAGGCTCATTTTAGCTTGTGTTTGGGGCTGTTTCTTTGGGTCTTGTGGTGGCTCGGCTGCACCCTTGTTTGGAATTTTATTTGGAGGGGCTGAAATCTTTGGAGTGAAGGGAGGTGCTGCCGGATTTTCTCCGGGCTTGTTTTGAAGCAGCTCTATGTTTGCATAAAGAAGTTCTTAGCACAGCAAGCATATAGAGGTAAGGATCCTACAATTTTGCCTTCTTCTTTGGTTTCATTTGTGACGTATCTCATGCCATAAGAGGTATTATTGGCTCTTAATAAGAAGAATCATTTTTTTTTCTTTTCTCTGAGGTCTGATTTGAATCAACTTAGTGGTTACGAGTTGATTACTGGGTTGCCTAAAAAAAAATCTGTGGAACTTCTTTATCTTCATGCCAACAAATTTCCATGACAGTAATCTTACTAGTTTGATCCCTGCACACCTTGAGCCTTCAATGCTTAAGAGGAGTTATGGCTTGAAATTTCAATTCACCAAATTACACATTAAGTTGTTAGTCCTTTTACATTTATATCACCCAATCTTTCTTACATACCACTCAACTTCTTATAAATTTACATTTATAGCACCCTACTTTCTGCGTGAGACGGATGCCTTACTCTCAGTCCGCCAAATACTGATACACGATTTTATGCGTGATAAAAGTGTTATGCTATTCAACCTGAAATTTAAAAGCAAGCTACAAAATCTTTTGATGCTTAAGTATTTACATCCCTAACACTTTATATTCTGTAATATTTTCAATATCTGAATCATCGTGCCATGGTCTCCCTTTGTGATTATATGTCCAAGATAGTTCTTTTTTTTCTTTCTTATATACATATAAGTTTGTGAAAAGTTTGGAAGTTCTGATGACTTCTTTGCGAGAACTTGGAAAATATGCAAATATGAAATCTCCTGGTTCTATCGTTGGGTTGTATAAAGTGCTATGCGCGTAAAGGTGAAAGTTCAGGCATGAGATATGCAAATTTATGAGGATCGAATACTTGGTTATAAAGAATGTTCTGAATTGCAAATATTTCATCCATATATACTCATGCAATTCATTCTCATTTTGAATTATTATTTCTGCATTTGGTCAAATTGGATGCGCAAAAGGGAATTATAGCTTTACATAAAAAAAGGAGGAGGTTGGGTTGTGATATAAAGATGAGAGGTAAGTTTAGGTGCTGAATTTGTAATTGCACAAGGGTTTAAGTGTTATTATGGGAATACACAGGAATTTGGTGCTTTGCATTGGTTTGCATACACATGAAACAACTTGGTAAAGAATTTGCAATTTTCGGATTCAAACATGTCCCTTCATGAAACATCAAAATTTGAAGTTATGTGTGCTTGCTTTTCATCTATTTCAACATGTATTTACATATACAACATCAAAGCTATAATTGCACACATGTCTCACCTCACTCCAAGCATAAAAGTGTGCCTCACACATAGGGATTTGAAGTTCTCTTTTTCATACAAGCTGTCCTATGGTTTTGAGAGTTCTAGCATGCTTTATACATGCTTGGAATGGATGGAAACAGTGGTTATCACATATACATATGCTTGCGACATCTCTTTTTATGCAAATTGCAGGTGTAGAAAATTCATTTTTTATGCCGTTATGCTGCCCGATTTTTCTTGGTTGGTTTTATTCTTTTTCTACTTCATTTCTATTTCACTCCGTTTTACTTTCCTTCTCCGAAGCTTTACTTTTCCCTTTTCTTTTCCATTACTTAAATGTTATGGAAAGGGTTTAGCACCACCCTAGAGGCCTAGGTCACTTCACGAGCGTGGCGGCACTTTTAGGTCTTTCCTTTAGGACGAGTGAGGATTGTCGGGAGTCCGGGGTGATTGACTTGAGTTGATTGATTTTGAGAACCAATTCACCTCGTTTTACGATTTTGTGTTAGGTGAATTGTTTTCTCCTCTCTCCTTTCATTGATCCCTCGTCCCTTGATTTTCTCCTTGCTTCTTGGTTCAATGTCCGCACCTACAGGGGACGTGTAGGTGTGCACATATATCCCATTTAGGCTATATGTGGGGCCATCAAGCAAGGCTGTAAGTGCGGTGGGGACATTGATAAGACTGCAAAAGAAAAATTACGAGAATCATAGAATGGGGCCGCCTGACTCAGAGACTCTGTAGAGAGTAGAGCAGGAACCACGGAACCGTTCGCCCGTCCTTGGGGTTTCTACTGCCGACAGTCTAAGGATGATCGTAGTCCTAGTCCTATTAGGGTAGTCAACCTGTGGACTAAAAAATATTTTTAAAACAATAGAAATAGGTATGTTTGAAAAATACAAAATCACCTCCACTAGTACACAGCCTACCTACCTACGGTTTTACTTGCATGCAAACAGAAAAAAATGAAATGTGTGAAAAATTTATAAAGGTCCACGGTTGGCTATTCGAGTCGGATTAGGCATGCCTTCGCGAGAAAGTTGGTGCAGTAGTCGGCACTCAAGTCCGGATATTAGCACAGCTCTGAGTCCGTAACACCACCGCGCTTACGGGTCTTTCTTTCCAGATGCCCCATGGCTTTCTTACGGTTTGCCGTGAGTTTAGCGGGACATCTGTGAGTTTCTTCCGGTGTTCTTTGCGGTTTTCTACGACTTTGTTTTGTTTTCGTTCGTGACTTTTCTCGGAGTCTTCTACGGACGTTCTTTTTCTTTCTTTCTCGATTTTCTGGTTTGTCTCTCACGATTTTTTTCGTTTTCTCGCCGTCTTTCTTTCATTAGGTTTTCGCACTTTGCTCCCTTTGTACGCACCGTAGAACTCTTGTCGAGCTAGGTTCCTGCCCACTACTTTTACTCTTGCTTTTTCCTGTGCTAACGACTCTTCTGCAGGAAATAAGAAAAATTTGAAAATAATAATAAACAGGTAACAGTGCGCCGCGGATGAGCAAAGCATACGGTACCTCTGCAACACTGTCATTTACTTTATTTACTGTTATACCTGCTTTACTTTTCAGCACATACTCCTGCTAGTCTAGCCTGTTTACTTTCAGTTTATACCTGTTTAGCATGTTTACTTTTCAGCATATATCCCTGCTAGGCTAGTTTGCTTACTTTCAGTACACATACTTGCTTAGCATGTTTTACTTGTCGTAGCATGTTATTCCTGCTTAGTTTAGCATGTTTACTGCTTAGCTTAGCATAACCTGCTTGTGATACTTGCTTCTTGTTATTCACCATAGCATGTTCATGTATACATATTTTTCCTGCTTTCTTTTACTACCGCCCCTGTCACTGCAATACACACTCACGCTTGCAATGAAAATGAAAACGATAATAATAATAAGATGAAATAAAACGATTTGCATGTTCACTTTAACTTAGATTTAAGTTTAAACTGCAACTTTGCTACGACGTGGAGCACGGAGCACGACTTCGAGGGCAGCACGACCATCGTCAACAGCAAAACCTGTGTCGACATCAGCAAAACCATTCCTTAGTTTAAATAACAAGCCATAGGACTTCGAGGTAGTCCGCCTAGCACGACATAAATCCTCACATGTTCTTTTAGGCTTTTGCACAGCTCTGTTGTGCAATATAAGCCCTAACACTTTAGGATTCCGAGGTCGTCGTTCGATACGACGTAAATCCTCCTACTTTTCAGGTTGTTTGTATAATCAGGTGATTATGTAAATGTAATTCCTATAATTAATTGGCAAGATTGAAACTTAAATAAATTCATTTTCAAAATTCAAAGCCCAACAATAGGATAGTCGGGAAGTTGCCAAGATTCCTCTTGGATCCTCAACTTCCCTTACTCCTCTTCCTTTGGACTCCTAAAATAAACTGTTCCAACTTTGATCCATTCCCTATTGAAATTTCCAAAATCCAATTGTTTGAAAACCTTAAACTTTGAAATTCTTGAGAGCAAAACCACTGATCATTATCGAGAGTTTTCTTAAATGATTCCCGTCATTTAAGATGTAATTAACTATAGGGGCTTGCCCTTATAGGGAACTTCAAGAACCCAGGTAATATAAACCATGCATAATTCATTTATATTAAGCAGGGGAACTTGTCGGCTTATAAAATTGATTCGCAGACCAAACGGATGTCACAAATCTCCTAGTTTATTTAATCGAGCCCCATCATCAAGCAGTGTGTCTATTCTTCGGGATAGATACACGGTTTGTGGTGCGGTGCTCGTTTATATAAACTATTTGGGATGTGAGATCGGTTTGATTTCATATCTTAAAACTTTTACAATTAAAATTACTTTCAAAATCAAATGTTATCTTTTAAACTATATATATTTAAATTAAATTTAAAATATGAAAATTCACCGATAATTTCTGTAGGCGACCCCCTTTTCAAAACACACAACCTAAAAATATGCCGACAACTTCTGGCGACTCCGCTGGGGACTAGTTCCTCTCTCCATTTTTATCAGATGGCTTTGCTTTCATAAATCGGTAGTGAGTCCATGCCCCTAGTGGACCAAACTACTATTCTTTCCGTTGGCATACCCCGCTCATTTCTGTCTTGAGCGAGTATAATCAAATCCTTTTTGGATTCTGGAGCCACTGTTTAGACACCCCTAAACAGAGAGGTTCCGGAATCCTCCCACCTCCATAAAGAGGCGAGGTAGACCCCCGATAGGTGTGGTGGGTTATGATTGGTCTATCGAAGTAAATTCGATGCGAAATCAATCCCCCGCAAATTTCAGTCCGGGTCCTACTCTTCATTCCTCTTTGAGTTTGACTTTTTTTTTGTAAACAAGTTAAACCTAAATCTCGCTCTCACAACATTCCATTTAAATTTCAACTAAAACAAAATTTCTTCAAAATTTCAAAAGCAAAATAAAACTTTTTAAAACATAGCAAATACACTAATAAACAATACACAAAATTTGAAATAAAAATTTACAAGGGCGTCCAGTTTGTAAGACGAGTGTGTTAACTTCAGTACTTTCACTGAAACTGCAAGACACGGGACGTCACTGACTTCTGAGAATTCTTCAAATGACAGGAACAATGTCTTCACCGAAGTTGATCTTCTCTTTCGCCACCGGAGAAGAATTCGCTATCAATAAAGACGAGTTGCCTGATCTGGCAGTCATTAAGTTTGGACAAGGGTTCGACAATGTTGTAGCAATGTTCGGTGATGTGGCTATCACGATCGTTGAAGTCCGAAATAAGCAAGTTCGTTAAGCTCGTTGTGGAGTTCAACTTGAAGCTCGTTACGGAATTCTCCCCTACGGAAAGGATGTCATTTGGAATGAATTTTTCTTTTGTTGTAAGGTCTGCTACGAAAAATGTTAGGATTGCTCCCGGAGTTGTGTCCGCTCTTCTGCTCTGGATTCACCACCGCTGTACCAGTCGCTCTGCTAACTAAAGGAAAAGAGATTCTACACGAGGGAAAGTCAGCCGGCGTTTATGACCTACCATTTTCCGGATTCAATATTGGGTCCAACTCAAAGCCCATACAATTGACAAAGGCACAGAAAAGAAGACCATCTCTTACGGATAGAGCAACAATGAGTCAACGATTAAACAAGGTATACCCGTTCAAGGAAGAGTCAGTGTCGAAGATATTCAATGACTTACTTCTAAGTTCAGAAATCAGACTACCTGAGCCGAAAAAGCCGGAGGAGGCCGGCAAGGAAGATCACCCGATGTACTTGCCCATACCACCGGTTGCTCGGCCATACTATGAAAACCGCTTCGGCTTTAAGGATTGGCTTGAGGAGAATTTCAGAAGTGGAAAGGTGGTGATCCTGGAAGAATATTTAAAAGAACCTGAAAAGGGTTCTGTAAATATGATTTCAGGTGATTCAATTGACTTCTACGCGACGACACCAGTGCTCGGGGAAATAAGTGATGTTTCTCGAAAATCTCCAATTGACCTTAAAGTCATCAAAGGAAAGTCAATTGAGGAGGCTGTGGAAAAGCTTCAAGCTAACATTGCACAACTGTCTAAAGATCAGAAAAACAACATTGAAGAGGAAGATTACGAACTAGCAGATTCCATGGAAGGTGAATTCGCATAAATCGACGTCGTTAAGACCCAAGCAACATTATCTGCGAGCGACACTTCGCCTTTTGGTGAAGAGAACGCCGCAGAGGATTGGCAAAGGGCCATTCAACAACGAGATGAACATATCAACCATTTGAAGAAGCAACTAGAAGAAGTGATGGCTGCTATGGCCACAATTCAAGGAAAGTCACAATCACCGCAAATAACACCTCCAGAAACAAACCAACTAGAGATCATTAATGTTACGGATGAAAGAAGGGAGTTCACCGTCGATGTACAATAGAAGAGGGATTCAGTTCAGGGTCCAGTACCAGAAAAAGACATTAAGCAAATGGTGGAACAACAGGTGAGAGAAGCCACAGCTCGATCTAAAGAACGAACATCGATTCTGAAGGGTAGACCATATCCTGAAGAGTTTGATGCTGTCCAATATCCCAGAGGTTTCGTATCACCTCAGTTCAAGATTTTTTATGGTACCGGAAACCCCCGACAGTATGTTGCACACTTTTGAGCAAGTTGCTGCAACGCGGGGGGGGGGGGGGTAGTGATGCATTGTTGTGTCGTCAATTTGTGAATAGCCTTTCGGGGGTTGCATTCGACTGGTACGCAGAGCTGCTAAATGGTTAGGTGAGAACATTTGTAGAATTGGAAGACCTCTTTGTTAAGCGTTTCGCTGGAACTCGACACCATATCACCATCGGTGATCTTGTGGTGGAGCGACAGAAGCCAACCGAAACATTGGTAGACTACATTTTGCGATGGAGAAATTTGAGCCTGAAGTGTGAGCTACAGCTCCAGGAGCAACATGCAGTTGAAATTCTCTTAAAGAGCATCCATGGACTAGTTGCATTTCTCCTTAAAGGACTCACAATCAAAACGTTTGAGAAACTACTTTGCAAAGATGGAAGTTTGCAAGAGGAAGCCAAACAGTTGGGTTTTCCAGAAAATTCTGAAAAGCTAGAGCCGGTCAAGACATTTGAGGAGTCTGAGACAATGGCAGTGGTGGATAAAGGCAAGCAGCCAATGCAGATCCAGATTGAATAGCCTCAACAACGATCTTATCGGCGGTCGTCTCAACGAGTGGTCGCTTCGGATGGATGGAAGACGAGGTCCGTCTACTGCTAAGAAACTAAGCAGAGTATATTCTTTCAAAGATGAGGCAGTGGCAAAGATGTTTCAGAACTTGATTAAGAGGCCTGAGTTCAGATTGCCTGAGCCAAAGAAGCCAGATGAGGTTGATAAAAAGGATCACCCAAGATATTTCCCATATCACAGACTTCTTGGGCACACCATAGAAAATTGGATCAGTTTCAAAGAATGGCTCGAGAAGAACTTTAAGAAGGGGAACATAACGATCTCGAAAGAATATTTGAGAGAGCCTGAAAGAGGTTTTATCAATATGATTTTGGTCGATCCAGTTGTTTCGATTGATTCCTACGCAGCTGATGTCGAATGACACGGTGCAGGTGAAAGCTTCAAAGGAAACAAAGGAAAATAACCAGATCCAGGCAGTTTCGGTACAGGCTAGAAGGCAGATTTCAAGACCTCTCCATCGGGAGAATGTAGGGTTTATCATTTTAATACTACAATAAGTGTAAAAGGGACATTAGCGGAATTGATGTTAGTCTGTCCCATCCCTCCCACCGCAATGAATGAAAGAAAAGGAGTTTGTTTTAGTCCAGAATTGCTCTATATTTGGAAAAGCTTAAATTTGGATATTTTGCTAAGACTATGGTTTCAGGGAAGAATGAAATTAATGCTCTAATAACTGAGTCGTTTACTTTAAGGAATTTGGATTGGGTCCTAAATTGATTTCAAAATGAAGTAGTGTGGTTGAAATACGAATAATTGATTCGGGATATCACGAGCCTTTTAATTTCCAGCCATGTGACTGGGTCCGGACTTTCAAATAAGTTATAATATCTCAGGATTCATATTAAGGGACATTTCAGAATTATTAATTAGGGGAGTTTCGACATTCAAAATCTTTAACAGAAATATGCACTGCCAGATACAGTAATTCTCAGAAAACAAAGGAGAAAAAAAAAGTTCCTGAGGAGAAGCTTGAGGTGGGCACAAAATCAAAAATTGGTGTCTCAATCAATACATTCAAAATCTTTAACATGTGCTCCACCAGATATAGTAATCCTCAATAAAAAAGGAGAGCGAAAAGCTCAATGAAAAAAAGAAAAAAAAAATGAGAAAGAAAAAGAATGCTCCCTGAGAAGAAGCTTGAGGCATGCATATAATCAAAAATTGGTGTCTTAATCCTCCCCTGATTAATAAAACTTGAAAGACAACCTTAAGAAGTTTCCTCCGATATTATGCTTTGAAAAAAGTCAAGTGATTCTATGCCTTTTGGTCGGTCATTAATTGGCTCAGAAATATCTTTGGACGGTGAAAAATATTTTAATCACATGAACAAAAATTTTGAAATCTGCTTAAGCCCAGGAAGAAAGAATTAAACAAATGACAATGATATTAGCAGTTAATGTAAATTCAACCCCGAAGTCGTATCCTTCAGCGCCCAGCAAATACAACTTCAACGTCAGTTCAAAGAACATCATAGTAATTTCTCGAAGACAGTGTGAACACCCTTTACGAAATCGGTGACAAAATTAAATGACAACTGCTACGAACAAAGCTACGGAGTTGCAGCCTCCTAAGTTGCGACGTCCTTAGAGATAACACATCTTTATAGGTGCTTGAAAGAATATAAATTCTGATAGCAACTTAAAGAGTGAGTTATTATCTGCAGTTGATTTCAATCAGTTGATGATACCCTCAGAAGTACTGCGCATCGTGATGTTTCAGAGACAAATTCTTGTCCTACGAAGCACTGATGCCGCACTTGTCTAAAACTGGGTCCAGATCTTAAAACAAATGAAACTAAATAAAACTCTGCATCAAACAAAATAAAAGTCAACATTTGAACAAAACAAAAGAACTCTGCACCTTGTGAATTTTCAAAAATCTTTGCATAAGCATTTCGATAAAATTCAGCACTGCACGAACTTTTACAAACATTCTCTGCACTTTACAATATGTTTTCACAATCTCTGCATTCATAAATCTCAGCAATATGTTCAGTCTCTGCATTCATAAAACTCTGCATTCCCAAATATCAGCAAAATCTTTCTCAAATCTCAGCATAAGCCAAATCTCAGTAAAATTCTTCATAGTCATAACATAAATCAAATATCAACAAAATTTTTCACAACCACTGCATAAACTGAATCTCAGCAAAAATTCCCCATGGACCTCAGCAAAATTTCCCTCAATCTCTGCATAAATAAATTTCAACAAAATTCTTCAGTCTCAGCATAAGTCAGCAAAATTCTTCAATGTCTCTGCATTCACAGAATCTCTGCAATTCTCAGCACTTGGGATAGACTTCCTCCCTACTCCATTCTCAGCACCTCAGCAATCCTCAGCAATTTCAGCATTTCTTAACAATTCTCAGCAATCTCAGCACCTCAGCAATCCTCAGCAATCTCAGCAATTCTCAGCATATTCTCAGCATTCGGGATAGGCTTCCGCCGTACTCCCATCTCAGCATAATCTCTACAGTTCTCAACACTTGGGATAGGCTTCCGCCCTACTCCATTCTCAGCACCTCAGCAATCCTCAGTAATCTCAGCATTTCTCAACAATTCTCAGCAATCTCAGCACCTCAGCAATCCTCAGCAATCTCAGCAATTCTCAGCATATTCTCAGCATTCGGGATAGGCTTCCGCTGTACTCCCATCTCAGCATATTCTCTGCAGTTCTCAGCACTCGGGATAGGCTTCCGCCCTACTCCATTCTCATCACCTCAGCAATCCTCAGCAATCTCAGCAATTCTCTGCATATTCTCAGCATTCGGGATAGGCTTCCGCCGTACTCCCATCTCAACATATTCTCAACAATCCTCAGCAATCTCAATAATTCTCAGAATATTCTCGGCATTCGGGATAGGCTTCCGCCGTACTCCCATCTCAGCAATTCTCAGTACTCGGGGTAGGCTTCCGCCCTACTCCCTTCTCAGCAATTCTCAGCTCTCGGGATAGGCTTCCGCCCTACTCCCTTCTTAGCAATTCTCAGTACTCGGGATAGTCACAGTCCTACTCCTTTCTCAGCAATTTCAAATTTGATCCTCTCAGCAAGAAATTGAAATTAAAGCACTCTGCATTTCGGATAGGCTTTGTCCTATTCTTCCTCAGCATTTGGGATAGGCTCACTTCTGATCCTTCTCAACATACACATTTGGGATAGGCTCAGTCTTAATCCTTCTCAGCATACACATATGGAATAGGTTCAGTCCTGCTTCCTTCTCAGCATACAAATGCATTCGGGTGGGCCTTAGCCCTACTCTTTTCTCCGCATAAAACCAAAATTGAAACTCAAATCGAAATTCAAACTCATAATTAAAACTTGAAATAAAAAATGAAATGAATCTAAAATCCAATCTCTTAAAATCTTGTGATCTGAAATTCACCTCTTTTTCCTTTCCCCAGCGAGAGTTCAGGGATCTCCAGTCTTGGAGATGCACTTGACACTCCCCAGCGGAAATTCTTCTACTTCGTCCTAAGTTTGTCACTTGGACATCTGTGTTGGTTTTGTTGATCTCTTCGGTCAATGCCAATACGCGCGGTGTGCTCCGTCAGCACACCACACCTATTGGGGGTCCATTTGTTGACCTCATTTCTGATGAGGTATTGTCTTTTCTCTCTTCTTAGTCCTTAGGATCTAGCCTTAGGCTTTTCCTTTGACTAATCCTAGAGGACTAGAAATGAGACCCACCACTTAGAAATTCTAAACACTTCTTGATTCCCTTCAAACCCCACATGTTTGATTGTAAACCCCCGGGCCACTTGGAGGGTTAAGACCAATATGTGGAGGTTTAAAGGATGAGTTTCCTATAGGACTCTTTGGCCTTAGGAGTACCCTGGATGGTCTGGTCTGGTGAGGGTTGACCTGCACAAATCACACTCTCACACACATCCTGAACCCTAAAACCACCAAAATACCCCAATACCCTCCAAATAACCTCCAAATACCCAAAAAACCCTTTTTAACCCAAAATTCCAAAAAATTCCAAAAATTCTCAGAAAATCCCAGAAAATCCCAAATATTCTCAATTTCATTTTGTTCAACTACACCACAGCCCAATTTTGTCAATTTAAGACGATTTCATCAAAAACCCCAATTTTGACCTAAGCCCGACCTAGGCTCCGATTTGACCCAAATTGACCCGACGCTAGACATTTTCTTCTCAATTTAAATTTTAAACGCTTCGACACACTCCCCTAAACTGAATGCAACATTCGATCGCTACCAGTTCAACCATAAATTTCAACCAAATCTGATTTAATCGCGAAATCCCCAAATTTGACCTTTTTTGACCTGTTTTGATAACGAGGTTGTCCAAACGGCCTCGGATGACGAAACGGACTGCGCCGTTGCGTCCGGAACGTCAAATTTACCTAGGAAGGACACTAATTTTGATATCATTTCGTGCGGGATTGATTTTTGTCCGAGTCGGCGAAATTTGACTAAAACATTATTTTAAAATAAATAAATAAAAAAGTAAAACCTAAAATCCCTAATTCTAAACCCACGCATCACTCTCCCTCACGCCTCTAGCCGTCGCTCCCCTCTCCCATTCCCGAATGGAGCGTCGAGCCGAGCGCCTCCCTTCCTCGTCGAAAGCCATTTCCTCTTCCTCACAAGACTTCGGTCCCCTCCTCGTACGCGTGCTCGGTAAAGCTCCCTCGCTCCCCGGCTAAAGTCCTCCACGCCTCCTCGCTCTCCGTCGCGACATTTGTCGCCTCTTCCTTTTTATCGCGACTTCTCCTGTCACCGATGGCTTCGGCTCACCGTCCAAGTAAGAGTAGGTAACTCCGTCTCCTCGTCCTTGGCTATATAAACCCCTCTTATGGAAGACTGAAAGGGGGGGGTCAAAATTCTAAGTGAAGGGGAGGTTCTGCCGAAATTTTGGGTTGTCGTTGGAGAGTGCCTGTAGTCTGGTGTTCTTGGGACCTTTGGATTGAAGGTTCTTGTGGTCTTTCTCCTACTCATTCGGGAAGTAAGATCTTCTTCTTTTCCTCTCTTCTTTACTCATTCTAACTTGATGTGGAGCATGGAATGGTTTATTTAGTTTTATATGCATGTGGAGCTTGCTTCTTGCTCTTCTTACCTCTTCTTCACTAAAGAGCATGTTTGGAAAGGGTTAAATTGATCTAAAGGAGCCTTACATTTACTTTCATTTGAAATATATTGAGGTTCTATGCTTGGATATGTTGGATATAAGGAAATGCTTATTTAGGCTTCATGTTTGACTAAGTTTTAAGCCTTACCTTGGCTCATTAGGATCTTGGTTTAAAGTAAACCTTATTACGTTTTAAAAGGGGCTGGGGGCTGTCTTTCTGGTTTTGTTTTCTCGGTTTTGAACCCCCCTGCTGCTCTCGGTTTTGGGCTGTTTTGGCTTGCGGCTGGGCTGATCCTCACAGCCAGGTAGTGGCTCGGGTTTGGCTTTGTATAGGCTGGATTTGGTCCTTGTGGTGAGCATTCATCTAGGCCTTGGAGTTGGGCTATGTTTGTTTGGCTATATTGGCTCGGGTGTGAGCCTAGTTTTGGGTGTTTGTTGAGGCCTGCTTGGCTGTGTGTTAGGCTCATTTTAGCTTGTGTTTGGGGCTGTTTCTTTGGGTCTTGTGGTGGCTCGGCTGCACCCTTGTTTGGAATTTTATTTGGAGGGGCTGAAATCTTTGGAGTGAAGGGAGGTGCTGCCGGATTTTCTCCGAGCTTGTTTTGAAGCTGCTCTAGGTTTGCATAAAGAAGTTCTTAGCACATCGAGCATATAGAGGTAAGGATCCTACAATTTCGCCTTCTTCTTTGGTTTCATTTGTGACGTATGTCATGCCATAAGAGGTATTATTGGCTCTTAATAAGAAGAATCATTTTTTTTTCTTTTCTCTGAGGTCTGATTTGAATCAACTTAGTGGTTACGAGTTGATTACTGGGTTGCCTAAACAAAAAAATCTGTGGAACTTCTTTATCTTCATGCCAACAAATTTCCATGACAGTAATCTTACTAGTTTGATCCCTACATACCTTGAGCCTTCAATGCTTAAGAGGAGTTATGGCTTGAAATTTCAATTCACCAAATTGCACATTAAGTTGCTAGTCCTTTTACATTTATATCACCCAATCTTTCTTACATACCACTCAACTTCTTATAAATTTACATTTATAGCACCCTACTTTCTGCGTGAGACGGATGCCTTACTCTCCGTCCGTCAAATACTGATACACGATTTTATGCGTGATAAAAGTGTTATGCTATTCAACCTGAAGTTTAAAAGCAAGCTACAAAATCTTTTGATGCTTAAGTATTTACATCCCTAACACTTTATATTCTGTAATATTTTCAATATCTGAATCATCGTGCCATGGTCTCCCTTTGTGATTATATGTCTAAGACAGTTTTTTTTTTTTCTTTCTTATATACATATATGGCAGTAAAAGGAATTCTTTTATTTATAAGTTTGTGAAAAGTTTGGAAGTTCTGATGACTTCTTTGCGAGAACTTGGAAAATATGCAAATATGAACTCTCCTGGTTCTATCGCTGGGTTGTATAAAGTGCTCTGCGCGTAAAGGTGAAAGTTCAGGTATGAGATATGCAAATTTATGAGGATCGAATACTTGGTTATAAAGAATGTTTTGAATTGAAAATATTTCTTCCATATATACTCATGCAATTCATTCTCATTTTGCATTATTATTTCTGCATTTGGTCAAATTGGATGCGCAAAAGGGAATTATAGCTTTACATAAAAAAAGGAGGAGGTTGGGTTGTGATATAAAGATGAGAGGTAAGTTTAGGTGCTGAATTTGTAATTGCACAAGGGTTTAAGTGTTATTATGGGAATACACAGGAATTTGGTGCTTTGCATTGGTTTGCATACACATGAAACAACTTGGTGAGGAATTTGCAATTTTCGGATTCAAACATGTCCCTTCATGAAACATCAAAATTTGAAGTTATGTGTGCTTGCTTTTCATCTATTTCAACATGTATTTACATATACAACATCAAAGCTATAATTGCACACATGTCTCACCTCACTTCAAGCATAAAAGTGTGCCTCACACATAGGGATTTGAAGTTCTCTTTTTCATGCAAGCTGTCCTATGGTTTGAGAGTTCTAGCATGCTTTATACATGCTTGGAATGGATGAAAACAGTGGTTATCACATATACATATGCTTGCGACATCTCTTTTTATGCAAATTGCAGGTGTAGAAAATTCACTTTTTATGCCGTTATGCTGCCCGATTTTTCTTGGTTGGTTTTATTCTTTTTCTACTTCATTTATACTTCACTCCGTTTTACTTTCCTTCCCCGAAGCTTTACTTTTCCCTTTTCTTTGCCATTACTTAAATGTTATAGAAAGGGTTTAGCACCACCCTAGAGGCCTAGGTCACTTCACGAGCGTGGCGGCACTTTTAGGTCTTTCCTTTAGGACGAGTGAGGATTATCGGGAGTCCGGGGTGATTGACTTGAGTTGATTGATTTTGAGAACCAATTCACCTCGTTTTACGATTTTGTGTTAGGTGAATTGTTTTCTCCTCTCTCCTTTCATTGATCCCTCGTCCCTTGATTTTCTCCTTGCTTCTTGGTTCAATGTCCGCACCTACAGGGGACGTGTAGGTGTGCACATATAGCCCATTTAGGCTATATGTGGGGCCATCAATCAAGGCTGTAAGTGCGGTGGGGACATTGATAAGACTGCAAAAAGAAAAATTACGAGAATCATAGAATGGGGCCGCCTGACTCAGAGACTCTGTAGAGAGTAGAGCAGGAACCACGGAACCGTTCGCCCGTCCTTGGGGTTTCTACTGCCGACAGTCTAAGGATGTTCGTAGTCCTAGTCCTATTAGGGTAGTCATCCTGTGGACTAAAAAATATTTTAAAAACAATAGAAATACATATGTTTGAAAAATACAAAATCACCTCCACTACTACATAGCCAACCTACCTACGATTTTACTTGCATGCAAACAGAAAAAAATGAAATGTGTGAAAAATTTATAAAGGTCCACGGTTGGCTATTCGAGTCGGATTAGGCCTGCCTTCTGCAGAAAGTTGGTCTAGTAGTCAGCACTCAAGTTCGGATATTAGCACAGCTCTGAGTCCGTAACACCACCGCGCTTACAGGTCTTTCTTTCCAGATGCCCCATGGCTTTCTTACGGTTTGCCGTGAGTTTAGCGGGACATCTGTGAGTTTCTTCCGGTGTTCTTTGCAGTTTTCTACGACTTTGTTTTGTTTTCGTTCGTGACTTTTCTCGGAGTCTTCTACGGATGTTCTTTTTCTTTCTTTCTCAATTTTCTAGTTTTTCTCTCACGATTTTTTTCATTTTCTCGCCGTCTTTCTTTCGTGAGGTTTTCGCACTTTGCTCCCTTTGTACGCACCGTAGTACTCTTGTCGAGCTAGGTTCCTGCCCACTACTTTTACTCTTGCTTTTTCCTGCACTAATGACTCTTCTGCAGGAAATAAGAAAAATATGAAAATAATAATAAACAGGTAACAGTGCGCGCCGCTGATGAGCAAAACATACGGTACCTCTGCAACACTGTCATTTACTTTATTTACTGTTATACCTGCTTTACTTTTCAGCACATACTCCTGCTAGTCTAGCCTCGTTTACTTTCGGCTTATACTCGTTTAGCATGTTTACTTTTCAAGCATATATCCTCGTTAAGCTAGTTTGCTTACTTTCAGTACACATACTTGCTTAGTATGTTTTACTTGTCGTAGCATGTTATTCCTGCTTAGTTTAGTATGTTTACTGCTTAGCTTAGCATAACCTGCTTGTGATACTTGCTTCTTGTTATTCACCATAGCATGTTCATGTATACATATTTTTCCTGCTTTCTTTTACTACCGCCCCTGTCACTGCAATACACACTCACGCTCGCAATGAAAATGAAAACGATAATAATAATAAGATGAAATAAAACGATTTGCATGTTCACTTTAACTTAAGATTTAAGTTTAAACTGCAACTTTGCTACGACGTGGAGCACGGAGCACGACTTCGAGGGCAGCACGGCCATCGTCAACAGCAAAACCTGTGTCGACATCAGCAAAACCATTCCTTAGTTTAAATAACAAGCCATAGGACTTCAAGGTAGTCCGCCTAGCCCGACATAAATCCTCACTTGTTCTTTTAGGCTTTTGCACAGCTCTGTTGTGCAATATAAGCCCTAACACTTTAGGATTCCGAGGTCGTCGTTCGATACGACGTAAATCCTCCTACTTTTCAGGTTGTTTGTATAATCAGGTGATTATGTAAATGTAATTCCTATAATTAATTGGCAGGATTGAAACTTAAATAAATTCATTTTCAAAATTCAAAGCCCAACAATAGGATAGTCGGGAAGTTGCCAAGATTCCTCTTAGATCCTCAACTTCCCCTACTCCTCTTCCTTTGGACTCCTAAAATAAACTGTTCCAAATTTGATCCATTCCCTATTGAAATTTCCAAAATCCAATTGTTTGAAAACCTTAAACTTTGAAATTATTGAGAGCAAAACCACTGATCATTATCGAGAGTTTTCTTAAATGATTCCCGTCATTTAAGATGTAATTAACTATAGGGGCTTGCCCTTATAGGGAACTTCAAGAACCCAGGTAATATAAACCCTGCTTAATTCATTTATATTAAGCAGGGGAACTTGTCGGCTTATAAAATTGATTTGCAGAACAAACGGATGTCACAAATCTCCTAGTTTATTTAATCGAGCCCCATCATCAAGCAGTGTGTCTATTCTTCGGGATAGATACACGGTTTGTGGTGCGGTGCTCGTTTATATAAACTATTTGGGATGTGAGATCGGTTTGATTTCATATCTTAAAACTTTTAAACTTAAAATTACTTTCAAAATCAAATGTTATCTTTGAAACTATATATATATTTAAATTAAATTTAAAATATGAAAATTCACCGACAATTTCTGTAGGCGACCCCCTTTTCAAAACACACAACCTAAAAATATGCCGACAGTTTCTTGACTGAATGGCCGATTTTCTTAATCGACCATCTTTCCTTGAAGCTTTGAAGGGTAACATGGAGTCTTCTTCTTCTTCTTCTAATGCTTGTTTATTTCCAGTTGCTTTTAGGGATCAATTTGGAGAAGAAGGATCTGATAGTTTATTAAAGAAAGCTACAAAAAAGAATGGGAAACTGGCTCTGATCTTCAACGAGGAAGAAACAAATATTTTTGTTTAACCTTGAAATATACTTTGATAGGTAAATTTACCTATGCGCACCCAAAAATGGAAATCATTCGCAGGTAATTTTATGATTTGAAGTTATTAGGGAAATGGAATGTGGGTTTAATTGATGGTCGAAATATTATAATTAAATTAGAGCATGAAGAGGATTATACTTTGTTATTTGCGAAAAAGGTTGTCGAGATTGAAAAGGTTTATATGAAAATTTTAAAATGGACTGTGGATTTCTACCCTAGGGAAGAACCACCGATTGTTCCTATATGGTTCAAATTTTTGGGTTTGAAATTACAGTTTTATAAAAAGAATGTTTTATATTCTATTGGAAAAATTTTTGGATCACCAATGAAAATTAATATAGCTTCTGTTAATTACAATCGAACTTACAATGCTCGCATATTGATTGAAAGGGATGTTACTTTACCTTTTTGTGATTCAGTGTGGCTTGAAGATTTCAGTTCAGGTTACTGGCAAGCCGTGAAAATGGAATATATTACTCCTTATTGCACTAAATGTCGTATGTTTGGACATTGTCTTACTAATTGTTTTATTGTTCATCCTCATTTAAAAAGTAAGTAATATAAGTTTCCTGATTCTTCAAATAAGGGTAAGGATATTAATCAGAATCAACTTTTACTGCAAGAAAATGAGAATAGCACAAGATATCTCAATCTTGTAGAAACTAATGTTCCTACAGTTCTTGATAAAGATTGCTAGGATTTCTTCTACATGCTTGTTGTTAGATGTTCCAACTGAATTACCTCATTAGCATGACGAATTAGTAATGAATAATGTTAATAATAAGATTGAGAATCAAGAAGTCTATATTTTAAAAAATAATCACTCTGACATTATGTTAGACCCAATTATTGATAAAGCTATTGAAAATGTTGATATTTCTCTTATGCATTCCTATCAAGATAATCAAGATGATATTTGTGTTGATGAAGTGGGTATAGAATGCCATACTTTAAACAAGGCTGAACTAGAGGAAGAATGGATGGTTCAAAAGGCATCAAGAAGAAGAAATTTCAAAGGGAGCCGTGAGCTCAGTTATGTGAATCCTGACGCTGTTCATGATAAATTTTTGGGTAAGACTACTGATATACATGATTTAGTCTCTACCACTAGATTAACTTGAGGTAGAAAGGATCATGATGATGAATTTTAAAATGTTATTTTGGAATATTAAAGGTTTTGCTAAAAGTGATGCCTCTAATAGAATTAAGCAGTTAATTCGTACTCATTGTCTTAATTTTTTTGGGATTCTAGAACCTTTAGTTAATTCTTGCAATAATGATAGATATGTGAAGAAAATTGGTAATTTTAATAATGTTGAAAATAATAATAATAATATTTGATTTCTTTGGAAGGATTTTATTAAAGTAGATGTTATTATTAATCGTTAGCAGCTTTTACATGTTGTTATTAAAAGTAAGGATCATTATTTTCATTTTTCTTTGTTTTATGTTGGGTGTACTAAGACTGATAGGATGGAGCTATGGAATTTTCTTAATTCCATTGGCCTCTTGAACGATCTCTGGCTTGTGGGAAGGGATTTTAATGTTATTTCTTCTGTTAATGAAAAAAAAGGTGGGCTCTCACCTAACCTTAATTTAATCTCTAAGTTTAATACTATTCTTTTAGAAACTGGGCTTTATGATTTGGGTTATTCTGGTAATACTTTTACTTGGTATCATGGTAATGTGTTTGAAATATTAGATAGATTTATATCTAACTCTACTTGGTGTAATAATTTTAGTACTCATGAGGTTCAACATTTGGCTTTTGCTGCTTCTGATCATATTTTGGTTCTTTTGAAGGTTTCTAATAATTTATGTCAAAACACTATCATTTTAGTTTTCTTAATATGTGGCATCTTCACTCCAATTTTCTTTAGTGTGTGAAGGAAAATTGGATGGTTAGTAAACTTGCTTTTTTTCCTTCTACTTCTAGCCACAAACTCTAGATGCTTCAGAAGCTTCTTGCTAAGGTTCTTAGGAATTAGAATTGGTTTTTTTTTGTCATCTTAGTAAACTAGTGGCTGATGTAGAGGATATAGTTAAGGATTTGGAACTACTGTATAGGCTTAATCATATTAATGTTGAATTATTCATTCAAGGTCAAAAAGATCTTACTAATGCTATAAATATGGAAGAATCTTTCTATGCTCAAAAAGCTGCTAAGATTAAGTTTCTGGATGGTGATAGGAATTCTGATTTCTTTCATGCCTGTATTAAAAATAGAAGGAAGATAAACATGATTTCTAGCATTAATAATAAGAATGGAAATACTTTGGTAAATGTTAATGATATTATTTTTTATGGGGTTAATTTCTTCTCTCAATTATTTTCTACTGATGGAAGTAGTCTTGATCAGTTTAATGCTGATCTATTTACTCTGAATAATAATTTGCATACTCTTAATCTTACTTATATTCCTTCTGCCGTTGAGATTAGGGTTGTTCTTGATAGCATGGAAGATGGTATAGTGGCTGGGCCTCATGGTTACATTGTGGAATTCTATAAAAGTAGTTGGGATATTATTCATCCTGAGCTTGTTGCTATTATTCAGGATTTTTTTAGGGGTATTGATCTGCCCTAGTATTTTAAGACGTCTAATATTATTTTAATTCCTAAGGAGCATGGTGCTAATACTTGGGATTCTTTCAGAGCTATTAGCATTAATACTGTGATCTGTATGATTATTTCTAAAATTATGGTTAAAAGAATACAACCTATTTTATGTAGGCTCATATCTCTTAATCAAGCTGCTTTCCTTAAGGATAAATATATTAAGGAAAGTGCCCTTATTGTGCAAGAGTTACTGTTAGATCTTGATAGGAGTAAACAAGGGGGCAATGTTATTTTTAAAATGGATATAAAGAAAACATTTGATTCCATTAGATGGGAATTTCTGATGGAAGTTCTGAAATCTCATTGTTTTAATGATGATTTATGTAATTATATACCAGATACTTGATAATAATTATTATTCTTTAGTTATTAATGGTATTACACATGGTCATTTTAAAGCAAATAAAGGTATTAAACATGGAGATCCTTTATCTCCATATCTCTTTATTCTTGCTTTTGATTATGTCTCAAGATTTTTTAATAATTTGTATGAAAGGTACCCTACTCTTAATTATAATCATAAAGGTAGGATGAGAATTTCCCATTTATGCTTTGCTGATGATCTCATTCTTTTTACTAATGCTAATAAAAGATCTATTAAAAAAATATGACAGCTTGTTTTGCATCTTCAAAAAGTATCAGGTTTGAGTTTCAACACTTCTAAGTGTTTTTTTTTACTGTTCTAAGTATATCTCTAATGCTAAAAAGCATTGGATTGCTACTTTTACTCATTATAGTAAAGCTGATTTACTTATTATGTATTTAGGTTTTACTCTTGATAAAAAATCTAAAAGGAAGGCACTTTTCTCTGAGTTGTTGGATAAAGTAAGAGGGAGACTTCATACTTGGGAGAATAAGTTTTATTATTTGGAGGACGTATTACTCTTCTTAAGAGTATACTTACTTCTCTTCCTCTGTATAATCTCCAGGTAATGAATATGACTCTCAGTCTTATTAAGCAATTAGATCTTTTGTTTAATAGTTTTCTTTAGGATGGTTGTGGTAAGAGGAGCTTACACTGGAAAAGTTGGGATAAGATTTGTAAGCCGGTTAGTTCTGGTGGTTTGGATTTTCCTAATCTGTCTGATACTAGCAGGTTTAACTTTATGAAACTTTAGTTTCATTTTAGGAAAAACATTTCTATCTAGGCTTCTTTGCTTACTGCTATGTATTATGCTAATTCTCATCCTCTTGTTGTGTCTTCCTCTAAGTTTGATTTTTTTGAGTGGAAAGAGATGCTTAAAATTGTTCCTCATGTGGATGGTTTATGATGTTGGGATGTGGGTCAGGGTGATGTGGCTTTTTGGTATGATGATTGGATGGGTAATGGCTCTTTAGGGAACTTTTATGTAGGTCTTCAGGATATTAATTTTATGGTTAAAGACTTTTGGGTGAATTCAAAATGGAATTTACCTGAGTTTTTCAATATGGTTAATCATAATGATGTTATTTATATTTCCAATATTCCTATTATGCCTCATAAACATGATGTGCCTATGCTAAAGGAAATATGAGAGACTCTATTACTAAGATTTTTTCTTCTAAGGAGCAAATTTCTCCTGGTATTGATCTTACTTGTAATTGGAATAAATGGCTTAAACCATATATTTCCTTTTTTATTTGAAGACTTTTTCATACCTGGATTCCTACAGATGACATACTTAAGCTGAAAATTCTTAGATTGGTCTCTAGGTGTTATTTATGCCAGAATATGGAGAATCTTCTTTGCATATCTTTGGTAATTGCAGTTATACTTTTGATCTTTGGAGAATTATTTGTTCTCTATGTGGCAAACATGATTCTTTCTCTGGTTATAATTCTATTGATGATATCTTTATAGATTAGAATACTAAAGGACATGCTTTCTTAAGTTCTCTAGCTTCTATTGTTTTATGGTTTATTTGGATGTCCAAAAATTTTGCTAAATTCAATAATATGCATATTGATTCTAAACAAACTATTTGTCAGATTTACTCTTATATATATAAGAGCCTTTCTATTAATGTCCTCAAGGAGCAATACAATAAATATGTTCATGCTATTACTCGTAATCTTAATATTCCTATTAATGGTTCTAAAGTTTATATGTGTAAAATTAGTTGGTGCAAACCTGCTGCTCCTGTCATAAAGATTAATACTGATGGATCCTAGAAGACAAACTCTACTGGGATAGGTGGTATTTATAGAGACTGGATGGGTGTTGTTCTTTACTGGTTTGCTGCTCCTCTGTTGGTTGTGTCCCGTATTGCAGCCAAGGCTGAAGCTATTATTTTTTCTTTACATATAGCTAGAAAGAAGGGTTGGGTTCACCTTGTTATGGAAATGGACTCCTCTACTCTATGGAATATTTGTAAGACTAATCTCAATTTCCATTGGAGTATTATTTTGCAGGTTAGACGAATTCAATCTCTTACTGATGGGCTTAATATTGTTTGGCATCATACTAAAAGGTAAGGGAATCAAGCTGCTAATTGGATTGTTAAACGTGGCTCTCATTTACAGGCTGTGTTAAACCTGTTGTGTCTAATATATTACTTGGTTATTTACAGTATTTGGTCTCTTGAGATATATAGTTGTGTTGGGTCGTGGGTGTGGAGATGTATTTTCTCTTTTTTTGGAAAGAGGACCCTGTTTTCTTTTCTTTGGGATTGTAGGGTGTGTGAGTGGGACCTCATTCCCAGTTTTGTAACTTTGTTTTTTTTAGGAAATAAAATGGGATCCATAAGTGCGCTTTAAAAAAATAGCTTTTTCAAAAATTCGTTTAATTTCATGATTAGATATCTCAGCTATGTGATTAGTTTGGGGATGATAAGTTGTAGAGATTCTATGAATAATATTATATTTTTATACCAATCTCTGAATCAGATTATTCTTAAAATGGGATCCTCCATTAGTGATGATTACTCTAGGCATTCCATATCTTGTGAACATATTTTTGATTAAAAACCTTGAAACACTTCTAGCATCACACTTAGGTAAAGCTATTGCCTCAATCCATTTTGATACATAATCAACAACAATTAATATATATAAATTCCCAAATGAAGGTATAAATGGTCCCATAAAATCTAATCCCCAAGCATAAAAAATCTCAACTTTCAAAGTATAATTAAGAGGCATTTCATTTCTTCTAGATATATTGCCTATTCTCTGGCATCGATCACAGGTTTGGATAAATATATAAACATCTCTAAAAATAGTAGGCCAATAAAATCTAGATTGTATAATTACGTGCTGTTCTATCAATTCTGAAATGTCCTCCGAGGATATCCTAAAATAATTTTTTCAGTTTCTTCAAAAGGCACACATCTTCTAATAACAACATCTTTACATTTCTTATACAGATAAAGATCGTCCCAAAAATAAAATTTAGCATCATGTTTAAATTTCTTCCATTGTTGCATTGTTCATTCCAGTGGTAAAATGTTACTAACGATTTAGTTTACAATATCAGCATACCACGGTATATTTCCATCTGTAATATTATACAGCTGCTTATCAGAGAAATTTTCAATTATTTCCTTTTCAAAATTAACCAATTTAGGTTGTTCAAGTCTTGATAAATGACCAGCTATTTGGTTATCGACAGCTTTTCTATTGACAATCTCAAAATTAAACTCTTGGATTAAAAGTATCCATCGAATTAATCTTGGTTTAACATTATTCTTTTGCATTAAATATTTAATAGCAGAATGATCAATATGCACTATGCATTTGGCTCCAATAAAGTAAGATCTAAATTTTTCAAAAACATAAACGATAGCTAATAACTCTCTTTCTGTAGTATTGTAATTAATTTGAGCATCATTAAGCATTTTACTAGTGTAGTATATAACTTTAAAGATTTTCTCATACATTTGTCCTAAAACAACTCCAATAGCATAATCGCTCGCATTGTACATTAATTCAAATGGTTTCTCCCAATCAGGTGAAACACTTATAGGAGCAGCGATTAATTTTTCCTTTAATAAATAGAATGCTTTTAAGTATTCATCAATAAAATCAAATTTCTTATCTTTTTCCAAAAGTTGGCATAGAGGCTTAGTTTTTTTTTGAAAAATCTTTAATATATCGCCTGTAGAATCCAACATGTCCCAAAAAGCTTTTTACCCCTCTCACACTAGTTGGAGGTGGTAATCTTTCTATAATTTGAATCTTCGCTGGATCTACTTCCATGCCATATTCAGATATTTTATGCCCAAGCACGATTCCTCCTACAACCATAAATTGACACTTTCCCCAGTTTAGGACTAAATTTGCTCTTTCGCATACCTTTAAAACTTTTTCTAAGTTACATAGGAATGCATCAAATAAATCTCCAAATACTGTGAAATTATCCATAAACACTTCTATTCCATCATCTATTAGTTTGCTAAATATGGACATCGTAAATCTTTGAAATGTTGCAGGTGCATTACGTAATCCAAAGGGCATCCTTCTGAAAGCAAAAATTCCATAAGGGCTAGTAAATGCAGTCTTCTCTTGATCCTCAGGAGCAATACATATTTGGTGATAACCGTTATATCCATCCAAAAAGCAATAATACTTGTGTCCAGCAAGTCTGTCTAACATTTGTTCTAAGAAATGTAAAGAGAAATGATCATTTTGGTATAATTTTATTTTTTATATTTACATCAACAGTCACTCCTCTTTTCTTAGGAACACAATGAATTGGACTTACCCAAATACTATCAAAAATGAGATATATAATTTTAATATCTAACCACTTTAAAATCTCTCTTTTAACCACTTTTTTCATCATTGGGTTCAGTCTCATTTGCGGATCAGCTCTAGGTTTAGGTTGTTCATCCAATAGAATTATGTGCATACAGATCGAAGGACTGATTCCTTTAATATTTGCTAAAGACCAACCAAAAGCCTTTTTATATCTTTTTTAGGTATCCAGTAATTTTTTTTCTTCATATTCATTTTCGAAGATACAATGATTGGTAAGGTATATGATTCTCCTAAAAATATATACTTCAAATGATTAGGGAGAATTTTCATCTCAAGTTCAGGAGGTTTTATAATAGATGGAATTAAACTTTTATCTCCACTTTCCATAGTATCCAATATTTCAAATCTTTCCTGAACAAATTCCAACTCTTCATTCTTCATATCATGCAAATCATCTTCACTTTCACTTTCATCCTCACATTCCAAATTCTTATCAAACACTTCTTTAAAATGATCTTCTCTCAAATAATCACAAATTTCCATTCGAAAGCACTTATCATCCTTTTCAGTTGAAGGGTATTTTATAAATTATAGAATATTGAAAGTCACCTCTTGATCATTAACTCTCATAATTAATCCTCCTTTTTGAACATCGATCATAGCTCTCCCAGTAGCAAGGATTGGTCTTCCCAAAATAATTGGAATTTCTTTATCTTCGTCCATATCTAATACAATAAAGTCCACAAGAAAGATAAATTTATCCACCTTCACTAATACATCTTCCACAACTTTTTTACGATAAATAATAGAATGATCTGCTAATTGAAGAGTAACAGATGTAGGTGAAATTTCTCCTATTCCCAATCTTTTGAAAGTTGATAAAGGCATAAGATTAATACTAGCTCCCAGATCACATAAAGCTCTTCAAAAAAATTTCTCACCTATAGCACATAGGATAGTGAAACTACCAGGGTCTTTAAGTTTTTCAGGAAGCTTCTTCTGCATAATTGCACTGCACTCACCGCTAAGTGCAACAGTCTCATGGTCTTTAAACTTTCTTTTCTTTTTAAGAATATCCTTCATAAACTTTGCATAATTAGGCATCTGCTCTTATGCTTCAACTAAGGGAATATTAATTATTAATTTCTTAAGAATTTCCAAAAACTTTGCAAATCTATTATCCCTATTCTCTTTTTTGGTCTTTGGGGAAACAGAGGAGGTGGTTTTTCAACAGTAATCTTCATTGGTTCAATCGGATATTCTAAGTCAGGATATATCTTATTAGAACCTTTTTCAATGTCCACTTCCTCTCTCTCAACTTCAACTTCTTTCTGTACTCTTGTTTCCAATTCTTTTCCACTCCTTAATTGAATAGCCTTAATTTACTCCCTGTTTTGATCTTTTTGGTTGATCTCAACATTGCTAGGAAGATTTCTAAAAGGTCTATTATCAAGTGTAGAAAATATGTCCTAATTGATTCTCAATGTTCTTCATGACAACATTTGAGCTTGTATTTGACTACCCATATTCAGAATTATTTCTTCATAGACAACTTCTTTTCCTTAAATTGTGGATTACTATTAAAGCCATGATCATAAGAAGGTCTATAATTGGTATTTCCTTGGTTGTTTAGATTTCCAACTGAATTCATAGAATTAATTCCCCATTGCGGATTAACAACAACATTGTTATTATTCCAGCTGAAATTTGGGTGATTCTTCCAACCAAGATTATAATAATTCGAATAAGGATTTTTGAGTTTATTTTTTATAGCATTCAAGGTTTCATAAGGTGTTTGAGATTCTATCATCTGTCTTGATGAATTTTTCTCTAACACTGGGGGTGTTTGAGAATAATTCATTCCATATTGATCTATTTTCTTCGAAAGGGCAGCAATTTGAGATACTATCATAGTTATCGCAAGGAAATCATGAATACTACTCGCTTAGAATTTACCCACTTAGTGGACCATTGAAAAATTATTAGTAGCCATCTCTTTTATTAATGAATATGCTTCATCAAAAGGTTTTGACATTAATGATCCACCAACAGCAGCATCTATAATCGATCTCAAAGATCCCACTAATCCATTATTAAATATTTGAATTATTAACCTCGTAAAGCATGATGTGGATACTTTCTCAAAAGATCTTTAAATCTTTCTCAAGCTTCATATATTGATTCTCAATCAAATTGATAAAAAGATGTGATATCATTCCTCGGCTTAGTAGTTATTGAAGGAGGGAAATATTTTGACAGAAAATTTTGTAAATGTTCTCCCCACGTTATGATAGATCCAGATGCTAACAAATTTAACCACGCCTTAGATGTATCCCTTAATAAAAAAGGAAAAAGTCTAAGCCTAATATCATCATTTGACACTCCATCGTATTTAAAGGAAGCACACAGTTCTAGAAAACTTGTGAGATGTAAGTTTGGATCTTCATTAGGTGTTCTTCCAAATTGATTATTCCGTACCATTTGGATAATAACGGGTTTAAGCTCAAATGTATTAGCAGCAACATCAGGGTTTTGGATAGTTAAGTGAATTTTATCTGCTGTTGGATTAGCATAACCTCTTAAAGGTCTTGGTATATTTTCATTTTCATTATTTTGATTGTTCAAGTTGTTCGCCATTTTGTAAGGATTTTCAGATAGTTTGTGTTGTTTTCGAATTTGTCTAATAGTACGCTCTAATTCTGAATCGTAAGGCACTAAACCTGTAGATCCGATACTACGCATACAATCGTAATAAGCACACTAACAATAAACAAGCACACACAATTATGAATTGTAATTTGAATATAAGCTTTTAAATACTACCGAATTAATTTTTACATTTACCTCCCCGACAATGGTGCGAAAAAGTTGGTGTGACTTTTTAAAATTGCCAAAATTTATGAACTCAGATATATATATATATATTGATTTAGATTTTTATTGAGTCACACAATTAAATGCAAGTATACGTATCGCTCAAGAAATATAGAGCTCTAATGGAGTCATGGTTATCGATCCCACAAGGAGGTATTTAATTCTATATTGGAGCACAGAAATCACTACACGAATAACAACACAACTGCAGTAATTACTAATAATAAAAAGATGAATATACAGTTGCAGTTACTACTTCTACGAAAGTACGTTCTAACTTCCTAACACAAGACTAAATTTATAACTAAAGTTTAAATGTAAGAAATAATCTTCCTTCTCTCCAGTAATAATGTGATGATTTAGCGACATAGATCAATGATGCAATAGTATTGTGCCAAATAGGACCATTCATATTCTTTACCCTCTTCCGACCGATATAAAGAACATTGGCTAATCCTAAGTTTAGTCCCCAAATCCATGGTTAGGCTGGGAGGACACTGGCTATCACTACGGAGCTTCCACTTCCCTTCGCCTGAAGGCTAACTCTCGCTTTGGTTTCTAAACCCCACCATAGGACCAAATTGGGGATTTCAATCTGTCAAGCTAAAATCTCTAATTCTACGCCGATCAAAATGTATTTCCTTATTTATTTGCACCCAACCCCCATGAACTACGTCGCTCATTCATGGACATTGAATGTGACCTTCAATTTTGTTGTGGAACTCATAATCCTTTCATAACATATGTTTCACAACAAGTTTTAACAATTCAAATAGACATATTAAAAAGTCAATGAAGTACGAAATGAAAAGGTCATCACAAATTCTCCATAATAAATCGGCACATCATTTCCATATCACAACATCAACACATCACATGAAAAGGAGGAAGACAAATAAATCTACTCAAGACTCATGAGGAAAAAATGACAAAAGATGGATTTTATATATAAAAGCAATATCATACAAACAGAGTAAAAAAAATACAACTTATCTCAAACTCTTACCCAAGCGAATCTCAAGGAATTCCTTTGGCTCCTCTTCTTTCTTCACAACAACACACAATTCTCTATTTAGATAAGCAAGGAAGAAGAAATATCTCACTTTTTCTCTCATTCTACACTCCTTAGAAGAGAACACACACAAACCCTTGATTCTCTCTAATGGACTCTTCACACTAGAATAATGAAAAGACACTAAGAAGCACTGAAGAGACTCCTTATATTGGTTCCAAAGTAGTTTAAATTCAGCTAAAACTGATTTCCCAAGAGTTTCCTCGAGCACCCTTCCAAAATCTGGCCAAATACATTTAATCTAGTTTGAATCGCGATAGGGCGCAATCTGGCGCAGGAGAGAGCATTGTTCGACGCTATTTTCTAGAAAATAACCCAAACTCTCTGTAATTTTGTGAGGTCCGGTGGTGGTGGCTGCAGTTCAAGAAGTGTATTTTGCCTCATTTTGCTCTTTGCTTCTTTTTGCTTTCTTTTGCTCTAAAGGCCTAAAATCATTGTACCTGCATGAAATCATGAAAAATAACTTTCTTTAAAGTGCAATATCATCAAAAATAGGTATGAAATAGACATTAAAAAGCTATCAAATTTTCATTGGATCACCCATCGACAATCCTTCCTAATGAGATAACGACATGACATCAACTCTTCTGAGAATCGGTATAGGATATCCTTAATGGAATATGCCAACCATTCTCTCTTGCTACTTGGATGTATAGCCCTCTTGACACAGAATCTTAAATTTCCTCTAGCTTACCTATTTTCCTGTTAGTTATGATTTATGTCCATTAGCATTCCTTCTTAATGAGATAGGTATATGACATCAAACTTTTTGATAATTTGTATAAGGCACATTTAGTGGGTTACGACATCCATTCTTTCTTGCAAGTTGGTTGTAAGGCCCTCCTCACATGGAATCACAGCTTTCACCAGTTCTCCTATTAGTTATGATGTAATCCATCGGCTTTCCTTTCTAATGAGATAGGGACAAGACATCGAATCTTCTGATAATCGGTTTAAGTCCCCATTTGATGGAATATGACATCCATTCTCTTTCGCTAGTTAGATTTAATGCCCTCTTGCCACTGAATCATGAATTTTCTCTAGCCTACCTATTCTCCACTTAGTTAGGTTGTAATTCTTCTAACATTCCTTCCAATGGAAACAAGGACATAACATTGACCTTTTGAGGTTTGCTAAGACCCTTTATCGAATCTTGACACACACTCTCCTTGATGAGTTCCTAAAGTAGATCCCCCTTAATTGGATAAAGATTTTCCTCATCGAAATGGCTAAACGTCTTTGGAAAACACTTGTCTAGAGAATCCCTTGACCTAAGCTTTGAAATACTTTTTTTTAACCAAATGATAATGAACAAATGTGATAACGACATCTACAACCAAATTTAGTCTCAACTTTCTTGGAAATTTTTTGACTCGAGAACGCCCAATGACAAATATAACTCATATAATATGTTTCATAAACTTTTTATCTTGGTATTTTTGGTGTGAAAAGCAACTCAAGATTAGACCTCCAGCCTATTGGAGTGTTCTGGGACTTGACTGGCTAGTTCGATCAAAGCCAATATGTGTGGCATATCTATTGGGCACACCACACATATTGGGGGTCTGTTTGTTGACCACATTTTTGTGAGGATCCATCTACTTTTTATGGGATCCTAAGACTTAACATTAGGGTTTTTTGCAACGTTCAAAAAATAACTAAGAAGGAACTCACCCATAAGGGTTTTCATTCCAAGGTTATCCTCATCTAGGGCCTCATGAGGTTAAGCCCAAATTCTTAACCCTTGGTTGAGATGTTTTAGGGTTTATCCTAGTGAAGACTCAAGCTAAATCCTTATAAGTAAAGGATGGCCCAGGCTGCCCATGAAACTTAATGAACTATGAATCCCCTATAAACCCTAGAAACCCCATGACACCATAATTTTCAAAGAGTATGTACCCAAACTGATCCTTGACCTCACCTAATACCTTCCAACATCAATTAACTTTGAAATTGACATGGAGCACACCAACTCGATCCTAAAATATTGAGAACACCATGGGTCACTAAAGACTAATTGGGCCATACTAAAATTTAGTTACTAGACAATAAAACCCATCATGAAAAATTATAACTTGGCTCAAGGTGACAAAGACCTAATAACACTTAGGAGTCAATGTTGCATTAGAGAGGCGTCCATTATTATTAACCTAATTATTCAACTGAATAGGCAAATTACGAAGGCAAATTACAATGGCTTACTAAACCTAAGTGGATAAAACCTAAAGACATTTGGGCTAATCCTAATCCTAAAAATCCAAGTGGCCATGAAGGAGCTCACTGCCCATCCTCCATAACCTATCTCCCATGGCCCAACACCCATGGCCCATTCAACTTGGGTCAACCATAACCCACGATGACACTACAACCTAACTAAAAAATAAATTAAAATATAATTAAGCATCAAAAGAGCAAAAATGACAAGCCATTCACCCTTCATCATGAGGGGCGACCCTTAGCTCCCAAGTCAAACCCACTAATGTTCAAACCTTAGGGAGCCAAACCCAGGCTAAGGTTTGTTAAAACAGACCTTCCTAGTCACCCTACTGAAAGCTCCGTCAAACACACTAAGCTCTCCTTTATGCTACCCTCACCTCCATTGGTGCCACCATGCTCATAAAATGTGGAGAAAGCTTCTATCTCATGGCTAATGTCACTGTAATTCTTCTACACATCCTTTGTCAAACCATCAAAGCTCCCCCAAGCAGGCCATGGCCATCCCCATGGCTTCCTACGACTATAATTAGCCCTAACCTGAGAGCTCCAAAAGGACACAAAACTTCCTGCGAAGCCATCTAAGCCCTTTGCTCCCAACATAGAAAGCACTCTAACATACCTAAGCAACTCATCTCCACCTTTCTCAGGCCATCTCCACCATCATCAAACACTAATTTCATAGCTAAAGTCCATGGGTTTTTATGAACTTGACACCGGCCTCTCCAAAACTCAAAGTTAACTCTTCCCAAAGCTTCACAAAGACCTACCTTAACTTCCCATATTATATATAAGCCTTCATGGAGTCTCTATCATATTCCAATACCAATCCGCAGCCTCATTAGGTCAACCTTATAGCTAGGGAAAATTTTGATTTAAATTGAAGACAGAAGAAGTCGTGCAACCTCAAGACGATAATCACTATTAAGCCTCATTGAGGCCTCACCTCTTCGAATAAGATATGCGTTCAAACTTTTTAAATGGCTCTCGGTTTTATCTTTTATGAAGAAAATTAAAAGTACATGCACACTTAATAGTATAGATAGTTTTGTGTCTTTTAGATGAAGATACAGGAACAAAAGCCATGTGATTTGGATAAGTATATGCTGAGATCATAAGGTTTGTTCACAGACAGCTCTCAGTTCTCTGTCCCGTAAGGACAATGAACGGATGTTGCAATAAGGGTTGAACCAGAACACGAAACTGTGGGGGAGAAAAGTGTCAGACTGAGGCCACCTCAGTAGCCATGTGGAAAGAGCCACGAATCAAAAAGCTCTGCAAGGAGCGTTGACCAGTATGAAGAATGACGCAACGTTAACTCACTTTAGAAGGAAATTCCTATTTATCAATTTAATTAAATCTTGAAAATGTTTAAAAATTTTAAAAATTCATACTGATGAAAATTTACAAAAATAAAGTAAAAAATACCTCTCAACTCATGGAATAGAGAAGAAAATAATGAAAATAAGAATAAAAATAAAAGGAATTAACTTATAATTAATGTTTATTTATTTAAATACTCTAGTGAATATTTTAATTATTAAAATCTAAGTATAAGGCATCAAAATGTGAAATTTTTAGAGATTGTTCTCTCTATTATTACAACTCTTCCTGACTTTGGAAAAGTGAGGGGATATTCCTCACACCAAAATACCTGATTTCCATTGAAAATTACAATTATATTGAAAAATAGTTATAAACATAAAATAAAATAAAAAATTTAAACCAAAATGGAAACTAAAAATAGTTAGGGCAGTATTCCCAAACATTAAAATGACAATTTTAACCTCATATAATATAAAATAGAAGTTAGGATTTTAGGGGCAAAGGTGTAAAAACTAAAATTTTGCTTTTTAGCCCTAATTGTCCCTTAAATATAAGTTAACCAAAAAAATTAACTTATTTTACCTAGCCTTATGAAGGTATTGAAGAGTTGACATCATAATCCCTTTAATTATGAAGTCACCTTAGCAAACCTAGGTCTGCTCCAAATGGGTCGAACCCGATTATAGTTGGTAAGGTCTAACCCAAATTAGACCTAATCCAACCCAATTCAAACTTAGGATTTACTTAGGTCTAGCTCGACTTGGGGACCTAGCTCATCTTAAGTAATTCCAAGCCTAATTTAGGTTTCAGTCCAATGAAGACCTAATTCAAGCCAAACTACTTCAACTAAACCCAACTTCTTGAACTAGCCTAGGTTTGGCCCAACCTAGACCCAGCTCAACTCAACATTAATTATAAACTCATTTTAGATCTAACCCAATTTAGAACTAGTCCAAACCAACTTGAATTTCAAACATAATGTAGATATAGCTGAGCCTTGACCTGGTTCAACCAAGACACTGCACTTAAAGTAATGTAGGTCTGACCTAACTTAGACCTAATTCAATTTAGCTTCAACCCTAGCTGGGACAAACCTATGTTATATTTACGCTTAATCCAACCCACTCAATCCTAGCCTAACTTGGGCCTGGCTTAACTAATTTCAAACTTCAAATCTGAATCTACCCTAGGCCTAACCTGACTTAGGCTTTGTCCGACACAAATGCACCGAGAACTAACTAGGGTTAACCCAAATTGACTTAAGTAAACTATTGAATAACTTAAAGATCAAGGAATATACTAATTCAAGGGAATATGTTGCAACAAATTGAAACTATAAAACAATAACTTTCATTGCATTCTTTGTACTCTTATATCAATGATTAAGTGAAGGCTGAGGATAGAATTACAAGCTTGTTTGGTTGGAATTTTACCTAATCAAGAGTTAAAATAGATTTTTTGCTGGATCGTTAATTCGGATTTTAATTCTATAATATTTGATCAAAATGTGCACTTGGTGAAATATAAGTTAGTTGCAGAATGGGTCAATATCTAATACTTAAATTTTAATATTTACTTATATGATTATATAGCTTTTGAATCAGATCAAACTATATGTATAAAAAGATTTAGAAAAAAATAACATTAGACGTTTTTAACCCAATTTAAAAATTTTGAAATTTTATTAAGTATTAATATATCAATGTTTAGATGACAGAAAGGTAATTACAAAAGATTATTTGTTATGTTATTCATTATCAGAGTTTTGCAAATTTTGAATCATTCTTAGATATATCTTAAATGTCACATAGAAAATGAGTACTTATTAAAGAATTGAGTGCTATGTATGTAAATTTCCTTAATTTTTAAATTAATTACTCACCGGTCAATAAATAATTGTAAACCATAATCTCCAATCCACGAATCTTATGTCCATGTCCTGTGTCATCTGAAATTGTATTTTCTTTCGCAGTATATACACTTTTGATGCTGATCTAGTAATGAAAGGCCCTGAGGTCGTCTCCCATCCAAGAAGCCATTGACAACAACAGTGACCGACTGAACCCAGGCGTCACCACGTCTTATTTCTATGGTATATTAGGTTGATCCTAAGCCAATTTGTACATATCTAATAACTATACTTTAATTTGTACATTTATACCATTAAAATCTTTTATCTTACACCACAAATATTATTATTTTCAATTTACAAATCTAAAGTTAAGCTAGATTTACTAAATCAGTAAATTAGAGGTGGAAATAATTGTTAAACATTCATTGTAGGATTGATACATGGACTAAATGACCGCATACTGCATGTGCAATTGAGTTGTATGATCAACTTACTCCACGATAAGTTTTGGCGTGTCAATGTCATATTTGATGAACGAAGTTAATAATATGTTTTATTTTAGTAGAACAATAGTTGAAAAACTTAGGATCTAGGTTTAACAATTTTTTTTCTTATTTTTATTTTGATTTTTTTTGTTGCATCTGTAGTTTTGTTGTGTTTGCTTTGCAGGTACTAAAAATTTAAAAGATGAAAAAAAATTATAAAGTTAAAATATAAGCAAAGTAAATATTTGCTCTTAAATTTGTTTAATTTTTTCATTTCATAATGTGTTTTCATTGTACGTGTTTATTGATTGGCTTGTGTAGGTCATTGTGACTGTTTGCTTCATAAGTTTGGTCTTTTCTCTTTATGCATAGGGGTATTGAGGCTGACCTCATCCCTTTTGACCCCGAGGTCGATCACGTATTTAGCCGTCTTAAGAGAGCACAAATATTTTTTTTTAAACTCCTAGTTGGGTGATTAACCATAACACCACCAACATGAAACCACTTAGGGAATACACGAACACTTCTATGAAAGAAATCTGTATGAGCATTAAATATCCATTTGTAGAAGCGAACATGTTTGACTTGAGACCCACCATAATCAAGATGGTTCATAATAACCAGTTTGGGGAATTATCTTCTGAGGAACCAAAACTTCACTAGGCCAATTTTCTTGAAGTTTGTGCCATCTTCCAGTACAATGGTATCTAGGAATGCTGTTAAAAGGAGGCTTTTTCCATTTTCTTCAAGGGACAAAGCTAAGCTATGGCTTAACTCTCTTACGGTAAGATCAATCACCCCCTAGAATGACCTTGCTCAAAAATTTCTGGCAAAATACTTTATACAATCAAAAACAACAATACTTAGAAACGACATTACCTCATTCACCCAAATTGATAGAGTGCCCAATTACGAAGCTCGAGAAAGATGTAAGGAATTACTTAGGAGAGATTCAATAGATTATATAGGAGCTACCCACACCATGCCTTACCTGATTGGCTAATAATTTGATCGAAATGTGCACTTGGTGAAGCATATGTTAGTTGCACAATGGATCAATATCTAAGCTTAAATTTAAATATTTACTTATATGATTATTTATTGTTTGAATTACATCAAACTATAAGCACAAAAAGATTTAGAAAAATTAACATTAAAAGTTTTAAATGCAATTTTAGAAAAAAATTGAAATTTTATAAGTATTAATATATCAAAGTTTAGATGACAGAAAGGTAATTACAAAAGATTATTTGGTATGTTATTCATTATCAGTGTTTTGCAAATTTTATGTCATACTTATGTATAATTTAAATGTCACATGGAAAATGAGTAATTTTAGTTTCGTTTGTCTGGTTGAAAATAATTTTAGCTTGCTATATTTAAACTGTATTGACTTAAATATCTAAGTATTTGATTGAATAGAGTAATTTCAAATTATTTTTTGGGAAATTGAAAAGTCCAATAGATCATTTTTGGATTATTCATAATTCATCTAAATCAAGTGACGCTAAAATACACAAATCTTATGTCTATGTCCTGCGTCATGTCAAATTGTATTTTCTTTCGTAGAATGTACAATTTTAATGCAGATCTAGTCATGAAAGGCACTGATGTCGTCTCCCATCCTAGAAGTCATTGACAACAACAGCGCCCTAGTGAACCCAGGCGTCATCACCACTTATTTCCATGGCATATTAGGTCGAACCTAAACCTATCTCGCTTCAGCACCGTATTATCCACGTTCATTCAATTTTGTCAACTTCTTCTATCGTAGCTGTTATGCTTTTTACTTTTTTGTTCAATGGAAAGCTCTAAGCAAGGTTTACGTATGTTATTCCAAAAAGTGGGGTCTACCTATGTTATCCCACAGTGGGGCCTGTATATTGAAAAAATATTACGTCCGAACTCTTGACATAAAGCTACGTCCGAAGTCCAGAAAAACGCGCACACCAGGAATGATGGGACCCATACTCAGATAGAATTCTAGGAAAAAATATCGCACTCGGCCCGGCGCCTAAAACCCTTTTTAATGCAAGACTATATTGTTCGCACATTTCTTGCGACATTTCAAATTTTATTTTCTTTCGTAGAATGTACACTTAATGCCGATCTAGTCATGAAAGGCGCTGATGTCGTCTCCCATGCTAGAAGCCATTGATAACAATAGAACCCTATTGAACCCCCCAGGCATTATCACCACTTATTTCCATGGCATATTATGTTGGTCCTAAACGTATTTCGCATCAGCACCATTATTATCCATGTTCATTCAATTTTGTCAACTTTTTCCATCGTAGCTGTTATGCTCTTTACTTTTAATCGAGGTTTACGTATGTTATGCACAAAGTGGGGTCTACCTATGTTTTCCCACAGTGGTGCTGTATATGAATTAATTTCCTACATTGCATTCAATACTTTCATTTAATTCTAATGGATTAAGATCATTTTCATATAATATATCCAATACTTTTAAGGTCTACCAATGTCCTTTTTAATATAAGTTGAATCTAATACATCTACTTTTTTCAAATGAAAGGTTCTAGGTTAAAAAAAAAAATTTATATATATACAATTCTTATGCATTTGCATATCTCTTGAATTAACTTACATATTTACACTCCTTATACTCACATCACTAATATCACATAAATATAATACCGTTATCACTTTCTAAAATTATATACAATTTTTCATTCATATATTTAAAACTCCAAAGTACTATATTATTGGGAAAAACAATATGGAAAACAAATTCACACAAAAAATAAACAACCAAATACAATGTGATTTACATGGTTCAATGCAAATCCGCCTATATCCATGGGGAGAGGTTATTACACTATCAATAAGGGAAGAATGAATATCAACTGAATTAGGAATATAACTCAACTCACACCCTAAATCCTTCATAATATCTCATATGAATAAGAGGGCATTAAGGCCAATAAATTAGGAATATTTTAGTTATAGAAAAGGTTATGCAATTAGAGCCCTTATAATTAGGTTTCATAATATCGAAAGGATCATTTAATTAAGTCTATTTAAATTATGTTATAAAAATATATATTTTCATAATATACACATTTCCTAATCTACAACAATTAGTTTTAATACTTTCCAGAATTTTCTCCACCTCAAAGCTGACTTTGAGATAAGTGGAACATAATCAAAATGATCTCCAACACCAGAGCAACCACATTAAGATGGTTTCCTATGTACCGCCATGATAATTTTGCGATCAAGGCTCATGTAGTTCTTCAAAATACTCGCATGGGAAATCAATCATGAGCTTAAATATCAACAAGCTTCTATAGTATGTGCACATCTCGACTAGTAGTACCTTTGTGGGTTTATTTGTTGGTTTCTCCATCATATCAATATTCTTCAACTTAACAGTGACATTATCAATCAATTCTCAAATAAAGTGGTATCTCACATAAATGTGCTTGGTGCAGGCATGATGAATACATTTTGTGGCTAAGAATGTTGCACCCTGACTATCACAAACAATTGTCAAAGACACTTCATCAGCTCCTAAGTCATTCAGTAGGTTCTACATCCATATCACTTGTTTTATCACCTCATTGACTTTCATGTACTCAAACTCTTTCGTAAACAAAATAGCAGTTGAAAAAAAAATATATCTCCAACTCCCTAGATCCCTTACTAATGTGAATAAATATGTTGTTGTAGACCCGCACCTATCGATATCACCTATATATTCTCAATCATTATAGCCTACACACAAATTGGTAATATATTTAGGCCTCTTGAAACACCGAGCTGACATCAATTGTACCCTTTAAAGATCTCAGAATACTCTTAACAACCTACCCAAATCATTTTTTTTAATCATGCATAAATCTGCTCACAATACCAACAACTTGTGTAACATATAGTTTAGTACAAACAATAACATATGTTAGACTGCCCAATACACTATCATAAAAGAACACAAATCTTTCCTCTTATGATCATCCTCAGAACATTGTTTTGAACTTAACTGATATTAAGAGCCAATAGGTAGACTCTCCTCCTTGCTAGAGTCTCCAAATACAGAATTTTTAGTACCATCCAAACAAATTCTTTTTGTGAGAAAAAAAAATTTCTAGTTGATGTCCTAGAGAATTTTCATGCCAAGCATTCTTAGAGCTTTACCCTACTGCTTTATCACAAAATATTTGTATAGTTCCTTCTTCATCGTATCAACCTCGGTTTGACTAACATATGCATTCAAAATGTCATCAACCTATAGAAGAAGATAAATTAACTCATTGTTGGTTAAAATTTTAAATTTTGTATAAGGAGCGTATCTAGTCCTCATGTTCTCCTATACAATCATGAATTAATAAAACTTCTTATAATAAAGCCGTGGTGAGTACTTCAACCCAAGTAAAGACTTATCCAATTTGTAAACAAAGTCTTTTGAGTCTCTCTATCGAAGTGGCTATGATATTAAATCTCTTCTCGCAATTCCTTGTGTAATAACATATTATTCACATCAAGCTACTCAAAAATTGTATTTTACTATGCTATCAGTGCTAAGAGAACATAGATTAAGGGATGTTTAACCACTAGGTAGAAAGGCTTATCATAGTTAATGCCTTCTCTTTGTTTAAGGCCTTTTGCCAATAACCTTGCATTTTATCACGCATGAACTCTAAGAGATCATTCATTCGTTCCATACAAGTGTTTGCACTCAATGATTTTTTTTTCTTGGAGAAAGATTCACAAACATCTACCTAGCATTCTTCTGGAAACACTCTATCTCTTCATCAATTTCCCCCCTATAAAGATTGCCCTATAAGCTCACCACAGCTTCTTCGCAGCTATAAGAAATTTTATCCTCCATGAGTAAAAGTGCAAATACGATGTGATCTATCAATGAAGATTTTTTCTTAATATTTTATTTCTTGGTCCAATTCCAAATAATCAATTGTTGAGCAAGGTCCTCATCCTTAAAATCTTCTATCACCTCATTCATGTGATAAACAAATTATATGGCCACAACCTAATAGACACTGACCACCCAGCATAGTACAATATACATCAAATTTTCTCCAATAAAGTTTGGTTCATCCTCTCCACCACTTGGCATGCGTCCATTTTATGTGATTTTACTAATGTTTTTCCCTACATTTTAAATGTTATTTAATCTCAGTTAGCATATATTACACTTGAGAAATGCTTTTCTTGATGTTGTGTAGTTTGAAGGTAATTAATACGAGTAATTTTAGAAAGAAAAAACTAACAAAAAAGTTGCTTAAATTGGTGTGAGCATGTCTGGATGTGGTGTGACTACACCATAATTTGTAGAGCTATAGCATAACCACACTAGAAATGAGCATGACCACGATGCTCCTTTTAGCACATAGACATGATCATGTCAGTTATCGGCATGACCACATGAACGAAGGAGAAAAAAAGTTTTGGAAATAAATTAGCTTGCCAAATCCATGGTTTTTTCTATAAAAATAATTTTTATGGCTTCTTGGAAAGCTATGGATGAGAAGAGAGTTGGAGAGACTAGAAGGCAGAGACTAGGGAGATTTTTTAGTGGTTTCTCTGACGGTTCTCTTCCTCCAATTGGTTGAATCCTTTAGAGATTTTTTTCACCTTCTTGCCTTGTGAGTTGTTAGAGATTATTGTGTGAAAGGAAAGGTTGATGCTACTGTGGATAAGACAAGTTATTGGAAGTATAACATATTCTTGTTTCTTGCAATAAAATCCCGCATAGTTTTCCTTTCTATGGTTTTCTCGATGATTCATGTCTAATTTATTATTCTTGTCTCTGTGATGTAGGGATAGTGGATTTTACCATGTTTTCTCTAAAAAGCTTTTCCCTTAGAATTTTCTTTAAACTCTCATGGACTATGTTGTTAGTTAACCTGTGAACTTCATTTACTCCTAGTCTAGCTAACTAGGATGTTAAATATATTTCGTGAAGCTACACTTCTAACCCTTATGCAGTGTAAACAAAGGGTTAACCATAGAGTTCCTATAAGATTAACATATTCTAGTGGGATTCTACAATCTTTTCAAGAGATTAAAACACTCATGTAGAATCACCACCTTGAATGACCTTGCTCAAAAGTTTTTTGCAAAATACTATCCATCATCAAAAGCTAAAATGCTTAGAAATGACATTACCTTGTTCACCCAAATTAATAGGGAGCCTATTTACAAAGCTCAGGAAAGATTCAAGGATTACTTAAGAAAGATTCAAGAGATTATCTGTGAGATACCCACATCATGCCTTACCTTATTGGCTAATAGGTAAAAAATGGATTAATACACAGACTGCTGGTAGATCTAAGCATGCATGTTGTAGAGTCAAGTAATGACATACGAAATAATGCTCATAATCCCAATTCTAATAACTACAACCCAAATTAGTGAAACAACCCAAATTTATCTTGAGTCAATAACAACCAACAATGAGGAAACACTTAGAATACCCCTATAGGTAGTTAATAAAACTAAAGAAATAACCCTCAAAGGTAGAAATACCCACCAAAATTTAAAGCTAGTTTCCAAATGTCTATGATAAGGATAGTAATTTGGCTTCATTTTTTTCTCCACCTCATGAGGTTTCCTTAGTGGTGGGAGCTACATCCCCTGCTTAAGCACATTCTTTAAGTCTTGAAGCATTTCTATCTCAAACCAACAATATCGACATTTGACATCCTCAAAGAACAGTATAAGACCTCATTTAATGGAATATGACATCCATCTTCTCTTTAAATAATGAAAATAAGACTTTTTTGACATTAAAATTACTCTTAAACTTACAATTTTGATGGGTTATCCAGATTGTTTGGGTCAACAAAAATATGTGTGGCATATTTATTTAGTATTCCACACATATTGGGGGCCCATTTGTTGACTGCACTTTTGTGAGGATCATTAATAAATCATTTTGAGAAAGGAAGTCTACCAATATTCACCTCCTAAATCTTATCAATGAGCATTAAACCCTAATGTCTAGGTTAAAACCTAATGAAGCCTTTTTTTAACCCAAATCTTAATGACATCCTAAAAATGATCAAATCAGCAATGACAAACCCTGATTTGATTAAAATTGACTAAATTGGTCAACCTTTGACTTCAATGGTCAAATTAGGTTAAAATGGTCAATTCATGACCCAATGACCACCAGATTGACCAAACTGGTCAACCCTTGACCCAAATGGTCAAATTAGGACAAAATGGTCAATCCATGACCCAATGACCACTACATTGACCGAACTGGTCAACCATTAACATAAATGGTCAAATTAGGTCAAAATAATCAATCCTTGACCGAATGACCACCCCATTGACCAAACTAGTCAATGTTTCCAATGACCTTCCCATTGACCAAACTGGTCAACCTTTGATCTAAATGGTCATATTAGGTCAAAATGGTCAATCCATGACCCAATGACCTTCCCATTGACCAAACTGGTCAACTCTTGACTCAAATAGTCAAATTAGGTCAAAATGATCAATCCATGACCCAATGACCACCACATTAACCACACTGGTCAATCCTTGACGTAAAATGGTCAAACTTAGTTAAAAAGGTCTATCCAAGACTTGATGATCACCACATTAACCCAATGACTACCTCATTGACCACAAGATCAACCTAGATACCAACTTGGTCAAATCTGATTCATTTAATCATTTTAAGACATTAAAATGATCAAACTTGATCATTTGGTCAACCCTGGTCAACCATAGTCAATCCTGGTCAACTATTGTCAACTTTACTCAAATTTGGTCAAAATATTCAATTTTGAACCAAATTAATAAAATTAATCAAATGATTAACCTTCAAAATAATTTTGATTAATTTATCAGTTAATATTATAATTTTCTACATTTTTAATTAATTACATAATTAATTAAAAAAGGAATTATGATTAAATAACTCTAAATTAAATTTGAAATTATGACATCATGCATGACATCAAAAATCCATAATTAATTATTAAAATTAAATTCAATTTATAGAGAGTCACCCAAGGGTCTCCCATGACCTATTAGACTCATCATGACATAAAAAATACCTTAACCAACCCATTAATCATAACCTTTAACCATGGTGAGTATTAATCATGACACCATCATGAAAGAAAGGTGTATGTGTCATGACATCCTAAAATGAAAAATGGCATGCGTGCTTAGGTGGAGGGCACCTAAAACCCTAGCCAATAGAGAGGAGGCTTGGCTTAAATCATTCTTACATCATGGTGAGATCATAAATATCAAATTTTAAAAATCAAGAAAAAGGTAGTTTATGTGTCATTCTTTCATAAAGCCATGGATGATGTGTTAACTTATGTGGATGAAGGTTAACTTACTCAATTGTGAGTAACCATACACCTCATCCCCACCAAATGAACATGAACCAAATCTATTTCGTTAAATGGAAATCCCTTCATTGCTACTCATGGAAACAAAATAAGGGAGAGCCTATGTGTCATTCTCTCTTCACCCTATTGAATGTCTTTGTGAATACACATGGGGAAGGCTAATTCAGCACAACCAAGAGAGGCCAAAAAACCTCATAGAGCATCGAATGGGAGGAACCCAAAGCCTTGGGTTAAAATTCTACCATGAGTAAACATGACATAATTATGCTTGGGAATTCTCAAATGTGATAATTCTTAGCCAAGAGACTTATCCACGGACATTATTAGGATGATAGAACCTCACCCAAGTGAACCCAAGCCATCCTAAGCTCAGCCATGGCCTCTCCATGTCAATAAATAAGGATAAACAAAAGAGCTTCACCTAAGAGAGAGACCAACCACACTGCCTCATTCCAAATGTTTTCAATCGCAAACTTTCTCCCTATCCCATTGGCAATTAATTCCCCATATAATCAAGCATTCAAACTCACTGCCTCTCCCAATTTAACCACCCCAAAACATCACAAAACAGGAGATCTTTAGGGTTCTACATAAACCTACTGTAATCTTCAAATTAACAGTTCCTACAATCATTCTGAGCTGTACGAAGAAGATTCCAATAAAAATTAGATCTTCCCGAAAGCTCCAACCAATTTCGCCATCATGCCGTGAACCCATTTTGGTGAATTTCTACTCAGACCCAATTTCATCTCAAATTAAGCATACAAGAAGCTTCACAAGGACTTGTTGATTGTTCTAAATAAATTTGATTGAGGCTTCACCTCAAACCAAGGTATAGTCAAAATAACTCAGTTTGTGCTCGGGTTAAGACTTTATGAAATGGATTGATCCAAAGCATCCATAAATCCGTATGGATATGATTCTCTTGCCACGATGAAGCTCAAGGAACAATCCCCATGAAGTTTCATTAAGATTCGAGAGAGATCTTGCGCTTAGATCAAGAAAAGTTCATTGGAAGAACCAGATGTGGAAGACGAACAGATACTGTCCATTCCCGTGTTTTGGAAATGGTCAGCATGGATCAAGCCTCACCGCTGATCCATCCATAGAAAACTGATCAAGCAGCAGGCCAGTCAGCGCTTGCGTGGAATGTCTAGCCAATCCCGCGGCGCCGCATGTGAATATGACGGATCTGATGATCCAGTCAGCACCTACGCAGATAAATAAGAAAATCTTCATTTTTCATATTTAATTAAATGCTGAAATCTTTCAAAATTCATAACTTGACACAAGCAAATCAAAAAAATGAACTAAAAATACCCCAAGATTCGGAAGAACATGAAGAAAATTATAAAAGCAATATTTAGAATTATGGAATTATATTTAGTTTTTAATTAATTAATTACTCTATGGTGTAATTTAATTATTAAAAAATATCTACAATTCCAAAAAATTCTGAAATTTTCACAAAATGATCTTTCCATACTTAGAGACATTGTGTGATTTTTTAGGGATAGGAAAATTCTATAGGGTCCAATTTCCTAATTTCTATCACACTTTGTAATTATTTCCAAAAATAATTATAAAATTTAATAAATTGGAAATTAAATTTAAAAATGGTAAGGAAATTTAGAGTAACACCTTTAAACTCTAAAATGATAATTTTTTATCATATGAAAATTTGAAATGACATCTTTAATGTTAGGTTTAAAATCATAAGTTTTAAATTTAAAAATCCTAAAAAATATCAAAGGTTTAAGTATTTATCTTAATTCATCATAATTAGTTCACTCAATAGAAGAAACCATCAATGTTTGATTCCAAACTCAAATAGGTCTAAACCAAATCTATGACCTAGGTTCAACCCATGTGAACCTAAACCTCATCCAAACCCTAATTAGGTCTAAGACACCAATTAGACTTTATTAAATCAAGTTAAGCCTTAATCACATTAGGTTTAACTTAACAAACCATAATTAGGTCTATGACACTAATTATACTTTAATTAAATCAAGTTAAGCCTTAATCATTTTAGGTTTAACTTAATAAAGCCTAATTAGGTCTAACAACTCATTAGAGCTGATTAATTACCTTGAACCTTAATTACATTAGGTTTAAGACAGATTAAACCCTAATTAGGCCTAACCTTAATTAGGTCTAGTTAAATCAATTAAACCATACTTAAATTAGGTTTAATTAATCTTGAACTCTAAATTAGACATAGCCTTAATTAGGTCTAATTAAATCAATTAAACCTTACTTAAATTAGTTTTAATTAATCTTGAACACTAAATTAGACATAACCTTAATTAGGTCTAATTAAATCATTTAAGCCTTACTTAAATTAGGTTTAATTAACCTTAACCTAATTAGACATAACCACTATTAAGTCTAATTAATCAATTAAACCTTACCTTGATTAGTTTCAACTAATGGTTTATCTTTCAGGAAAGTATCTCACTGATCAGTATTTTGATGCAGGTAAGAACTATCAGTTAAGCATCATTTATGCCTCATTTTCTATAACTAAAGAATTTGTATAAGTTTCGTGCCCATAATATTTTTGTGACGTAATGAGCCATTGGTTTGGTGTCGTTTAAGCATTGATAAAAATGTCCATCAGCTAGCCATCAGTTTTCCCTATGGATAAGTTTAGAACCATAAAATACTAAAGGTAAGACATCAGAATACTGTAGCATAAGATAAAAAATAATTTTTTTCTTTTGCGTATACATTATGACACCTACTATCACAATTATTAATATACAATTCAAAGTATTTAAAAATACAAAATATTAGTCAAATAGTAAGTCATCCAATCAAATAATGAAATAAATAAAATTTGTTTACTCTAACATACATACACCACTGTTCACAGTAAATATTGTTCAAATGTACATAAACATGAAAAAATGAAAATATACCCTCCTAATAGTCCTTCTTTATCTCCTCAATTTCATCCTCATTATTTTTTGCCGCTTCCTCCTCTTCCAATGTTGTTGCTTCCTTGTCACGCTCTCTCATCTACTGCCAGAAAGAATCTAACTCAACATTCATCTTGGCCTCTATGTTGGTCTCTAGCTCTGACCTCATATGGGACTCCATCTAGAAAGATAATTCTCCAACATACCCGAAGATCTCCTCTTATTGTTCGACAAAAGTAGAAGCTAAAAATGCATATGTGGAGGGGTGAGCATCATAGCGAAACCCCTGTGACTCGATTCTGCAGACTAAACCCTTCTTCTTCTCTCTAGCTGCCTCCCTCCACAAGTTGCACTCAGAAGGATCACACTCATCGATCATAATACCTCTTGATGCTTGACATAGGCTCTCCTTTAGCTTCTGAAGTCTCTCTTGAAAACAAAAGTAGTTATATTTAGTTAGAGTTTACCTGGGTTAATATCAAACTAGTTCAGCTCACAATTACTTGGGTTACACATAATCTATCATCCATTCAGGACTGGTCAAACCACCTCCTGAGGATGCACTCATTTACATTAACTGCGAAGGACTCTTGCCCAACCTCCATAGCCTCTCCATAAAACAAAATTGTTAGAATACATGTTCTAACTATAGAATAACTTGTAGAATAAATGAATCTTACCGGGCTCTGCTTGTAATCCATATGTGAGAGTGCCCCGCTAGTGTGCTTAGAAATTCCCATGCCTCCACAATCTGACTTCTTGTTCTACTTTACCTACTCCGTCTTGTTCTAGTAATCTGGAGAATTCCAAGCCCTAAGAAGAATGGAAAAAACATCTTCTCTGAACATAGAACATATAACTATGTAATAGACAGGTAAACAAAACTGTAAACTGCAAATTACAACTACTAAAATAAAAAACACAGAACTAAGAAATAAACTAATTTAAAAAATTCAATGAAATGTAAAATAAATTTACTCAACTTACTCAGCATCGCCTAAAGGGTGACTGGAGGATGTAGTCATGATCTGTTCTTCAAACTCATCGTCGGAGTTGTACTGATCACTGAGATTAATTTCTTCATATTCACCACTAGCAAACTCTAGATTGAGCTCTTCATCTACTGCAACAAGTGAAAAATAGAAACATGTAATTATAGTTTCTTGATCAGTGGGTTCAATGTTAATTTGAATATTAAAGGTGTCCCTTAGTTTAAATGACAACATCCCGATCAACGCTATCTGTTTCTCTATGTGGATATCAAAGATTGTAAATCTGAATTTCCTGTTGTGCTATAATGAAAATATTAAATTTAGCATATCTTCTATTCACTTTTACTTATGTGATATTATATAGTTAGTTTACCCATGTTAGTTTACCAATATTAAGAACTAGATCGAACCAAGTACAGTTGAATAGGAATATAATTCTTCCAAAAGAGCCTGGATAAGATGGTTTAATAACTTCTTCTAGAGTTTGATGATACTCTACCTCATCATTGTTAGACGATTAAAGTCTTTGTAATAGATTTAATTTAATATAGTGCATATATATTTTAAAAAAAGTATCATTTTTAATTTTGAAAAATAGGAAATCAAATCGATCTCATATGATCAATAGTTTAAATAATCGAGCGCTTCATTACAATACATGTATCTATCTCAAAGAATAGATACATGGCTTGGTGGCGAGGCTTGTTCAAATAAACTAAAGAATTCATGAAATCCGTTTAGTCTGCGAACCATTTATGTTGACCAACAATTTTCCTTATCTAATATGAAGGAATTACATAAGGGTTATATTAATATGGGTCTTTATGTTTCTTATAAGGGCAAGCCCATATAGTTAATTACATCTCAGACAACTGAAGTCACCTAAGAAACTGTAGATATAGATCAAAAAATATTCTTCATGACTTCCAAATGGTAGGATTCTTTAGTTTGGGGGAATATTTAAGTTGATTATAGAGAAACCGGTTAGGATACCACGGTTCCCTCATTCCAGCACCACTATTTTCTTCAGATTCACTTAGTCCAAATGAATTTACTAAACTCAACTAAATGAGTTCCATACTTTCATTTAGACCGTGGGAAATCTCGTTAGCAGCCATAGGTTGCATCCTCTGAGGTATTCCAGATCATTCAATAGAGACGTTTTAATTTATTTTCTCTTGTGATTTTGTTTTATTTCTAATTAAATTTTGAGTTGTTTTATATTTTAACTGTTGTGGAGGTGAGTTATATGTTGTTTTGTTTTAATTTTTTATTTTGGTTTCAGTTTTGTGACTATCCTAAAAGTTTTGGTTTTCATGCAGGGTGACATTTATTGTTTAATGATTACAGAAAAATACATCAAGAAATTCATATCTATTTTTGATGAAATTGCACTTTAAAGAAAGGTATTTTCTTTATTTTATTGCAGGAATGAAGATTTATAAGTGATAGAAGCAAAAAAGCATAAAATGGAGCAAATTTGGATCAAAAAGGAGGAAATTCATGCAAATATAATTACTTCGCCGACGGCGAGATCGAGATCGCCGACGGCGAGATCATGAGGAGAAATTTCTGAAGGAATTATAACTACCTCGCCGACAGCGAGCCCGAGTCCGCCGACAGCGAGATCGCGCGGTTTGAAGACCTTCTAGAAGCCCCGCCGACGGCGAGGTCGTTTCCCGCCGACGGCGAGCTAGTTCAAAATGCATATACAATGAACCTGGACACTTTTTGAAGAGGTGTTTAAGCACCCCTTGGACCTTTGCCTACCTCTATAAATAGAGGCCGAATTCTAGTGTCTTAAGTGTGTCTTTTGAGTCTTCTGTGTGTCCATTTCTAGTGTCTTAAGTGTCATTTGTGTGAGTTTAATTTATTTTGAGTGTGTTTAGTGAGTTCATTAGTTTAATTGAGTGCTATTTAGTTTGCTGTACTAGAAGGAAAAGTCAAACGAACTTCGAGGAGTACGCTTAGGGAGGAAATTAAGATAAGTATCTTTGTTTATTGTTGTTAATTTTAAATGAAATCCATGCTTTGTTTTATTCCCATGCATTCTGAGTAGTTTTCTTAGTCTTTCTCCTTGTTTATGAAAATTACGCGGATTGATGAAATTAAATAGAAGCACCTAATATAATATAAATAAGTTGTGATAAATTTTACTTAAAACTTAATTTACTTTCAATCTAGCCAATTGAGTAGTTAAAATATGTTGAATTATCAACTAAAGTAAAAATTACATCCAATATTCAGGGAAGTCAAAAGCCTTGGAAGGCGGGTGCAAATAAATAGGTAAATATTAATTATCGGGCGTAGAATTGGATATTTTAGTGTGACAGACTAAAATACTCAATTCGGTCCTACTGTTTGAGAGCTGAAGTGTAGATGTTAGCCCTCAGATGAGGGGAACGTGGGAGCTCTGAAGTGGCAACCAGTATCCTCCCAGCCTAGCCGCAGATTCAGTAATCAAACATAGGATTAGTCAATGTTATTTGCACTTGGACCCAAGGGTAAAGAATAGGAATGCTCCTATTTGTCACAATACAATTTAAAAATTCTATTTAAATTCATCATTTCACTTAATTTTTTAAAAACAAGGAGAATGATACTTTTTCTGAATTAATTAAATCAAATTATTTCAAGCATTAGTTTACTTAGTTTATTATAGTTACTTTGAATTTTTGTTCACTTTATTAGTAAGTAATTCCTTTAATTTTAGTTGATAACAAATCTGTTAAAAACTTCCCTGTGGGATCAATAACCAGGACTCCAATAGAGCCCTGTATTACTTGATACAATACATATACTTGCGTAGAATCCACATTATACATTAAAACATATATCTATACTTAAAGCGGGATCAAGTTTTTGGTTCCGTTGCTATAAACATAAATTGCATACATATTAAAAGTTGGTCAAGTTTTTGGCGCCGTTGCCGGGGAAGTAAAGAAATTATTTACAAAAGTAACGGACTAATGTAAAATTTATTTTAAAATTGTATGCGAAAATTTGGAAACGAAAATTTAATACCTTACGATTCAGAAATAGAGCGTACAATTAAAAGAATTAGAAAACAAAAAAGAGAAATTATAAATTTAACACAAATGGCAAATATACCTGAAAATGAAAATATCAATCAACCAAAATCATTACGAGATTATGCCAACCTTACATTAGATGAAATTCATTTAACTATTCAAAACCCTGATGTAGCTGCTAATTCATTCGAACTTAAACCTGCAATTATCCAAATGGTACAAAACAATCAATTTAGTGGTTCACCTACCGAAGATCCTAATTTACATCTTGCTAGTTTTTTAGAACTATGTGCTACTTTCAAATATGAAGGAGTATCTAACGATGCTTATTAGACTTAGAATTTTTCCTTTTTCTTTAAGGGATAAAGCGAAAATGTGGTTAAATTCGTTAGCTCTTGGATCTATTAAAACTTGGGGAGAATTATCACAAAAATTTCTATCCAAATATTTTCCACCATCTAAAACTCGCTAAGCTTAGAAATGATATAACTTCTTTTAGTCGAGTTTGATGGAGAGTCAATATATGAATCTCGGGAGAGATTTAAAGAACTTCTTAGGAAATGCCCACATCATGCATTACCGGATTGGTTAATTATCCAAACTTTTTATAATGGATTAGTAGGATCTTTAAGATCAATCATCGATGCTTCTGTCTTGGAGGATCATTAATGTCAAAACCATTTAATGAAGCCTATGCACTAATCGAAGAAATGGCAACAAATAATTTTCAATGGCCTGCTGATAGAATGTATCCGAAAAAAATAGCTAGTATTCATGAAAATGATGCAATATCTATATTAGCTTCACAAATTGCTGTTATATCTAAAAAATTAGATCATTTTAGAATGAATTACTCTCCAACTATAACAGAAGAAAATTCTTCTGGACAACTTATAGAATCCTAATCTCAATATGAAACAATTAATGCAATTAACAACAGACCCAATAATCCTTATGCAAATTATTATAATCCTGGATGGAAAAATCATCCTAATTTTAATTGGAATAATAATACAACTAATCAACTTTGGATGAATAATATGACACAACAATTAGGAAATCCATCAAATCAAGGAAATCCTAATTATAAACCTAATTATCCACCTGGATTTAATAATAATAACCCACAATTTAAAGATAAGAAATTATCTATAGAAGAATTAATATTAAGTATGGGTCAACATTTACAAAATCAAGGAAATCAATTACAAATACAAGGAAACCAATTACAAAATCAAGGAACAGCTATCAAAAATATTGAAACTCAACTTGGACATATCGCTACCGCACTTAATAATAGAATACTCGGAACATTTCCTAGTAATGTGGAAATAAATCCTAAATACAAGGGAAATGAACAAATTAAAGCGATACAATTACGAAGTGGAAAAGAATTAGAACCTCGAATTCAGAAAGAACTGGAAAGTCAAAAAGAGAAAGTGAAAATTGAAAAAGAAAAGAATCAACAAGATCCAACCTTAGAAAATCCTTTAATACCAATGAAAATTTCTGTTGAAAAACCTCCACCACCATTTCCTCAACGACTAATTCAACATAAAAAAGACAAACAATTTGCTAAATTCCTTGAAATTTTGAAGAAATTAACGATAAATATTCCTTTCGTAGAAGCTTTAGAACAGATGCCAAACTATGTAAAATTCATGAAAGATATTCTAAATAAAAAAAGAAAATTTACTGATAATGAAATGGTTGCACTTAGTGAAGAGTGTAGTGCTTATTATTCGAAAAAACTTCCCGAAAAATTGAAAGATCTTGTTAGTTTCACTATACCTCGCGCTATTGGAGAAAAATTCTATGGAAAAGCTTTGTGTGACTTAGGAGCAAGCATCAATCTAATGCCTCTATCAATTTTCAAGAGATTAGGATTGGGAGAAATTTCACCTACTTCAGTAACTCTTCAGTTAGCTGACCATTCTGTTACATATCCTATGGGAGTTATTGAAGATGTATTAGTAAAAGTAGACAAATTTATCTTCCCTGTAGATTTTATTGTTCTAGATATGGAAGAAGATAAAGAAATTCCTATTATTTTAGGAAGACCATTTTTAGCCACTGGAAAAGCTATGATTGATGTTCAGAAAGGAGAGTTAACTATGAGAGTAAATGACCAAAAAGTAACTTTTAATATTGCTAAATCAATGAAATATCCTGCGCTAGAAAAAGATGATGAGTGTTTTCGAATGGAAGTACTTGATCATTTACAAAAAGAACATTTTAAAGAATATTATGAAGAAAAATTAGAAAAAGAAAATATTAAATTAATTGAAAAATCTGAGATAAATGAAGAATTAGATTATATTCAAGAAAAATTTAAATTTTTGGATAACACAGAAAACACTGAAAAAAATATAGTTCCATCAATTATTAAACCTCCTGAACTTGAGTTAAAAATGCTACCTAATCATTTAAAATATGCTTACTTAGGTAATTCTTCAACTCTAACAGTTATTATTTCATCTGAATTAAATGAATCTCAAGAACAAAAACTTTTAGATACGTTAAAAAATATAAGAAAATTTTTGGTTGGACTTTAGCAGATATTAAAGGAATTAGTCCTTCAATCTATATGCACAGATTATTTAAAATAATGAACATAAACCTAAAGCCGATCCACAAAGGAGATTAAATCCGATAAAGAAAGAAGTAGACAAGAAAGAAATTTTAAAATAGTTAGATAATGGTATTATATATCCTATTTCTGACAGTGCTTGGGTAAGCCCAATTCACTATGTACCTAAAAAAGGAGGGGTGACTTTCAAAGCTAATGAAAATAATGATCTTATCCCTATAAGACAAGTTACTGGATGGCGAATATGTATTGATTATAGAAAATTAAACACAGCCACTAGAAAAGATCACTTCCCTTTACCATTTCTAGACTAGATGTTAGATAGATTAGCCGGACATAAGTATTTTGGTTTCTTAGATGGATATACTGGTTATCATCAAATACAAATTGCTCCTGAGGATCAAGATAAAACTACATTTACTAGTCCTTATGGAACTTTTGCTTTTCGAAGAATACCTTTTGGATTATGTAATGCACTTGCAACATTCTAAAGATGTATGATGTCTATATTTAGTAAATTAATTGATAATGGAATAGAAGTATTTATGGATGATTTCTCTGTATTTGGAACAACATTTCACACAAGCTTAAATCATCTTGAAAAAGTATTTGAAGTAGGTGAGAAAACTAATTTAGTTCTTAATTGGGAGAAATGTCAATTTATGGTTACAGGCAGCATTGTATTAGGGCATAAAATTTCGGAAAAAGGCATGGAAGTAGACCTTGCAAAACTTCAAGTAATAGCTAAATTATCACCTCCAACTACGGTAAAAGGGGTAAGAAATTTTCTTGGACATGCTGGATTTTACAGGCGTTATATTAAAAATTTTTCAAAAATTACTAAACCTCTATGTCAACTTCTTGAAAAGGACAAGAAATTTGAATTTACAACTGAATGCCTGAATGCTTTCGAATTATTAAAAGATAAATTAATTACAGCACCTATAATAGTTTCACCTAATCGGGAGAAACCATTTGAGCTTATGTGTGATGCTAGTGATTATGTTATAGGAGCGAGTTCTTGGCAATGATATGATAAGATTTTCAAAGTTATATATTATGCTTAGTAAAACTCTAAATGATGCTCGAGATAAATTATACGAGTCTATCGAAAGAGAATTATTAGCTGTTGTATATGCTTTTAATAAATTTCGGCATTATCTAATAGGAACTAAATGAATTGTGCATACTGATCATTCTGCTATAAAATATTTAATGCAAAAGAAAGATTCTAAACCAGGATTAATCAGATGGATATTATTAATGCAAGAATTTAATTTTGAGATAGTTAACAAAAAGGGAACTGATAATCAAATTGCTGATCATTTATCAAGATTAGAAAATTATGAATATTCTAATATTGATAATGAAATTTTAGACAGTTTTCCTGATGAACAACTTTATAATATTAATGAGTTGAAAATACCTTGGTATGCTGATATAGTAAATTATATTGTAAGTGACATTTTACCACCTATGTTAACTTTGCAACAACAGAAAAAATTCATTCACGATACTAAATCATATTTATGGGATGAACCATACTTATGTAAGCAATGTAAGGATCTGATTATTAGAAGATGCGTGCCTTATGAAGAAATTGAACCAATTATTCAAAAATGTCATGATTCTGATTTTGGAGGACATTTTGGGACAGATAAAACTGCATATAAAATTCTACAATCTGGATTTTACTGGCCTACTCTATTTAGAGATGTATATAGATATATAAAAACCTGCGATAAATGCCGAGAGTAGGAAACATATCAAGAAAAAATGAAATGCCTCTGAATTTTATATTAGAAGTTGAAATTTTTGATGTTTGGGGATTAGATTTCATGGGACCTTTTATTCCGTCATTTGGAAACTCATATATATTAGTAGTTGTTGATTATGTTTCCAAATGGATTGAAGCACAAGCTTTATCTAGGTGTGATGCTAAAAGTGTTTTAAAATTTTTAATGAAAAATATTTTTACTAGATTTGGAATGCCAAGAGTGATTATCACTGATGGAGGAACTTATTTTAGAAACAAATATATTCACAAACTAATAGAAAAATATAATATTATGCATAAGATATCAACTGCTTATCATCCACAAACTAGTGGATTAGCTGAAGTTTCTAATCGAGAGATTAAGCGTATATTAGAAAAGTCCGTAAATCCTAATAGATCGGACCGGTCTATAAGACTAGACACCGCAATATGAGCATACGGATCTGCTTATAAAACTCCGATTGGAATGACTCCTTATAGGCTTATATATGGAAAAACTTGCCACTTACCAGTTGAATTAGAACAAAAAGCATATTGGGCGATTAAAGAATTTAATTATAATATGAAAGAAGCTGGTGAGAAGAGATTGTTGCAATTAAATGAATTGGAAGAATTAAGGAATGAATCATATGATAATGATATGATTTATAAAGAAAGGATGAAATTATGGCATGATCGGAAAATTAATCAGAGAAATTTTGAACCAGGGACAAGAAGTTTTGCTTTATAATACTAGATTGAAATTATTTCCTGGGAAATTGAAATCTCGATGGTTAGGACCTCTCACCATAACTCAAATATTTTCATATGGAACTATAGAAATTGAAGATCCAAAAACAGGACATATATTTAAAGTAAATGGACATAGATTAAAACCATATTTCGAAAATAGACGACCAAATTTTAAAAAGGTTTTAATGCTTAGTCAACCTGAACACTAACTGAATTAGGCCGGGCTGACGACGTTAAACTAAGCGCTTTATGGGAGGCAACCCATAGTAGTCTTTTATTTTTAAATATCTACATATTAGTGAGTCTATATTATTAAAATAAATCTTACTACTCAAATTTTTATTAGAATCATCACAAAAATTGAACCTATTTGATAAGATCAGAAAATATTCGGACCAGAGCAAAAACGGGCAATTTTTACGAATCTCGCCGACAGCGAGCTCTAGCCCGCTGACAGCGAGATCGTGGACCATTATTCATTCAGTTTTATAACTAAGTCGCCGACGGCGAGGAACTTCTCGCCGACGGCGAGGCAATTAAAAATTTCGTTTCTTAAAGATTTTTCGTGCGATTTTGGACGGATCTAAGCCATTCCTTCGTAAGAAATTATTCCAAATCCGATTTTACACCATTTTCTTCCTTAGGAATGACTAGAGACCAATCCATTCCATCCAAAATGGCATCCAAATTCCTAGAAACCACAAAAACTGAAATTTTCAACTGGAGAAAATTTGTCAGTTCGGAGGCACAGCGAATCTTCAATAAAGGTTTGATGAAGAAAAGGCTTATCAAAGAAAGAGGATTTGTCAATAGAGGAGTAGAGAATGCTACTACAAAAATCGAAGAAATGATTGCACAGCGGCATTGGGAGGTATTTTGTTATACAACTTCCGCTGTAGTTATACCAGTAGTTAAAGAGTTTTACTCTAATTTACATGCGATCAACAATGGAAATGTGTACGTCAGAGGAAGATGGGTCACATTTACTCCTGCAAGAGTAAATGAATTGTTTTCTATAGAAAATACCTCCGTCCGTCATTATTCCAAATTTGTGCCTTCAAGATACAATATGAACGAAATCTATAGATACTCGACCGATGAACCGGATGATCGGGAGTTACGAGAAGACGGGTATGTCGGTTTTCCGCATCACTTCTAAACCCCGTCTCAAAGCACTGGCATTTCTTTATATCATCAAAATTATTACCTACCATGAGATCAAATAAAGTTTCAAAGGAATGCGCTATTTTAAACTACTATATTCAAATTGGATTACCTATCGATGTTGGATCATAATAGTAAAGTCTGCATTGGGATTAATTGTGCATGGGTCAGTGCATGGACTTGGACACCCATCTACTATATTTGATTTATGCAGTCAGTACCAAGTTTCTTATGAGGCTTGGGAAAAAGTACTTTTACCATGGAAACCCCTAGATCCTTTTGATATGTTTCCCACTTTGGATAACAATGATGAGATCACCGTTATTTCTGACAGAGCATCACAGAACAATCCTTTAGCAAGGCCCTTTACTGATAAGACTAATTTCATTCTGAAGAAGATTAAAGGATTGGAGAAAGAACTGCAAAATGTGATGAATTCTATTGACAATATCTCTGATTTGTTTGATCATATTGATTGGAGAATGAAGGAGCACTTTGATCATACCTGGACATCCGGAGGCCGGCTTTATTCATCTACTAAGACGTAAAGGATGGATTAATGAAGAATCTATCTGCGAATTCCCTTTCAGGCCTTTCTACAATTTTTTTGTGCACCTGCGTCGCATCGGCAATATCAGAGAAGATGTCAGTTCAGACACTGAAAAGTAGGAAAGATTTCTATGTTTATGTTATATTTGTTTATGTGTGTGTTTGATTTGGAGTTAAGTTTTATTATGAGTCGAGCTTTGATTTGATCATCTCAGATTTGATGAGATTATTTGTAAGTCTTAGCATTTAGAGTGATGTGGTTTGGATTGCGATGCTGAGTATTATGGATTTGAACATTTAAGTTAAGTATGTGTTAAGTTATTAGTGTGAAAATTGTAAGTTTCATGGATTTCATTTATAAATTTATATTGTTTGTGTTGTGTGACTTTTTGTGAGTATAAGTATCTAATCTTCATATTATTATTAAATTAAGTGATCGGAAGATTGATTAAGGGCAATTCGAGGTTGAAAATGATTGACGAATTTCAAAAATTAAAATTTTTTTGGAACCTTGCCGACGGCGAGAATTATCTCGCCGACAGCGAGAAAACCCGCTGACAGCGAGACCGAGCTCGCCGACGGCGGATTTTTCCTGAAACTTTTGCCTTATGGAATTAATTAGCTCGCCGACGGTGAGAAAAATCTCGCTGACCGCGAGAACGCTAAAAGACCTATATTTGACCGGTCAACCGACACTATTCATCATCCCTTTCCACAAATTTTCGAAAAAACCGACCTAAGGCTTGAGAGATCTCGGATTTGAGGAGATTTCAACACTTTTTGACACCGGATTTCATCTTCCCTTGGTAAGAGCTTCACTCCTATTCAAAAATTTTTTATTTTCACCATGAATTTCTTCTACATTGGGATATTTTGAAAAATTTTGAAATGTGAAGAAAATACTTGGAAGAATTTCATAGAAATTGATTTAAATGGATTTTAGTTGTTGTAGGAAGCCTTCTTAGTAATATTTTGGAGTTTAGTTAAAATTTTTGTAAATTTCACAGATCGAGAAATGGCTCCACGACAAAAGCGATGAATAGATTAGGACGAAACCCGATTCATTAATGCAAGAGCACAAACGCGATATTTTCAAAACATACAAGCAAGAAAATGCATTCAAGATCAAATTTTCAAAAATCCAGGAGGAGAAGTTGAGCGAGTTATAAAGGAGCGAGGATGAGAAAACTTCTGTTTCATTACCAACAGAGCAGTTGTAGATGTTTTGAAAGAATTTTATACGAATTTAACACAGGCTGAAGATGCACCGGTTAGGGTTAGAGGATTTTTTGTAGATTTCAATGCTGCTAGAATAAACGCTTATTATGAAGTTCGAGACACCTACACCAGAGAGTATGAAACTTTTAGAACTATGGAAGGACCACTGGAAGAGGTGATCGACTTTCTCACCGATGGGAAAGGAGTCTGGAAGATAAAGCAGCGAGAACGGGTAAACTTCCCTCTTTCTATGCTAAATGCAACATCTAAAGCTCCGGCATTATTTTATTTGTTCTACTTTGTTACTTACCTACCACCATAGTGAGGTAACAAGAGATGAAAGCAGCTTCGAATTTCGTATTCAAAACCGAAGAGTATTAATGTGGGAAATATTATATATAAAAACATATTAGCCACTGCTAGAAATGAAAGTGGAGGAGGACTAGGACATCCTGGTCTTATCTATGCACTTTGCCAATTATCTGGGGTAGAGGAAAGAGATGATGAGGAATGGATAGAGCCTATGAAACCCCTTACTCAGGCTAATATAAAGAAATATGAATCCCACGAAAGATGGAGATCTGGGACAAGGGATTATGTACCTTCTTCAAGTAGAGATATACCCTCTACTAGTTATGAACAACCCCTCAGTACACCACTCCTGCCCTTCAAGATCTGATGAATGAGTTAACCCTGAGTAGAAAGAGTTTTGAGTTATTTGGAGAAAATATGGAAAGAATATTTGAGCATATAGATCAAAGGATCGGAGGCTTGGAGAGAAGACACGATTATGATAGCGAATATCTCCAGCGACATTCAGAGTACGAGATTGCATACTATGAAGCTGAACGTCGATATAGGAGTGGTGATTTAGATGTTGTCTTTCCTGAGTGTCCCCGTTATACACAGTACCAGCCTGCTCAGCCTTCTCAGCCTGGAGATCAGGGAGACGACATAGTTTGGGATTTTAATGTAGAAGATTAGAGTCTTTATTTAGTTTTTTTGGTTTGTTTAGATTTGTTGTTTTGCAAACTTTATTATTTCTGTGTGTAATATTTTAGTACTTTCTGTGGAAATTGGAATTGATATGTTGTTTGTTTGCTTGAGCAGTAATATTAAATTTCTTATGCGTGTTAAATTAGTTGCAAATTTTTATATATATAGGATGTTAGTCTTTCTTTAATGTATTGTTTAAATTTTAAATGTATGTGTAGTAATAGATTAAGTTTTCTTTGTTATGTTTGATAGTTATTTTAAAAATTTCCATCCCTGCACTTTCTTTTTAAATATTATATGTGGAAGAATACTAACAGTACAGGTTCTGTAAGTAATGAAAAAACCTGCGAAAATTTCAAAGAAAAGAAATACCTAAAGCTCAAAGATATGATGAATTTTATTTATATACTTTCCCTTTTTCACTATGTAGTATAGATAGAAAAATTTAAGTTTGGGGGAAGGTAAAAATACAAATTTAATTATTAAAATTGTTCTCAATTTCTATTTTCAAAAATTATTATTAAATGAATTTCTATAGTAATTTTCAATTCAATAAATATGAGTTACTTTATTTAATTATTATATAAAGTTAAAAAAAATATTTCTAGTAATTCAATTAATTAATGGAATAAGATATTTGGTTAAAAGGAATAAGAATATAGTAAACTATTTAAAGTAAGGGAAACTATATTCTAAAAATTGGAAATTCTTAAGTATATAGATGAAAAAGAAAGGATAGAAACTCAGTAAAGTAAAAGCTATGAAATTTATATAAGCAAAGAAATATTTTAAGTTTCAAATTTAGGAAGAGAAATTGAAGTTCAAAATTATTAACAGGCTATCCAGATACAGTAATCCTCACTTGAAAAAGAAAAGAAAAAGAAAAAGAAAAAGAAAAAGAAAAAGAAAAAGAAAAAGAAAAGAAAAGAAAAGAAAAGAAAAGAAAAGAAAAACATAAAGTGAGGAGAAGCTTGAGGATATGCTTTATCAAAAATTGGCTTCAATGGATTCAACCTAAAGGGTAAAAACTTAATTATATTTCTAAACTTATATTTGTGGATTAATATTTTACTAAATAAAGTTTTCTTAAATTTCCTATCATCTAAATATCTTAAGTAATTTATTATTTTTAATATAGTCATTCCTGAATTAAATAGAAAGCTAGAAATCTTAGACTCGATAACTAAATAATCTTATCTCTATAAAGTTAATTTAATTACTTAGAAATATTTCTATTCAACTTTATTATAATGTTATTTAAATTTAATTCATATATTATCTGAGTTGAAAAATTCTATTATAGAAATCATTACTTTTATTTAGTATTAAAATTACTTGAGGACAAGTAATAATTAAGTTTGGGGGATTTTGATCACAGAAAAATACATAAAGAAATTCATATCTATTTTTGATGAAATTGCACTTTAAAGAAAGGTATTTTCTTTATTTTATTGCAGGAATGAAGATTTATAAGTGATAGAAGAAAAAAGCATGAAATGGAGCAAATTTGGATCAAAAAGGAGGAAATTCATGCAAATATAATTACTTCGCCGACGGCGAGATCGTGAGGAGAAATTTCTGAAGGAATTATAACTACCTCGCCGACAGCGAGCCCGAGCCCGCAGACAGTGAGATCGCGCGGTTTGAAGACCTTCTAGAAGCCCCGCCGACGGCGAGGTCGTTTCCCGCCGACGACGAGCTAGTTCAAAATGCATATACATTGAACCTGGACACTTTTTGAAGAGGTGTTTAAGCACCCCTTGGACCTTTTCCTACCTCTATAAATAGAGGCCGAATTCTAGTGTCTTAATTGTGTCTTCTGAGTCTTCTGTGTGTCCATTTCTAGTGTCTTAAGTGTCATTTGTATGAGTTTAATTTAGTTTGAGTGTGTTTAGTGAGTTCATTAATTTAATTGAGTGCTATTTAGTTTGCTGTACTAGAATGAAAAGTCAAAGGAACTTCAAGGAGTCTGCTTGGGGAGGAAATTAAGATAAGTATCTTTGTTTATTGTTGTTAACTTTAAATGAAATCAATGCTTTGTTTTATTCTCATGCATTCTGAGTAGTTTTCTTAGTCTTTCTCCTTGTTTATGAAAATTATGCGGATTGATGAAATTAAATAGAAGCACCTAATATAATATAAATAAATTGTGATAATTTTTACTTAAAACTTAAATTACTTTCAATCTGGCCAATTGAGTAGTTAAAATATGTTGAATTATCAACTATAGTAAAAATTACATCCAATATTCAGGGAAGTCAAAAGCCTTGGAAGGCGGGTGCAAATAAATAGGAAAATATTAATTATCGGGCGTAGAATTGGATATTTTAGTGTGACAGACTAAAATACTCAATTCGGTCCTACTGTTTGAGAGCTGAAGTGTAGATGTTAGCCCTCAGATGAGGGGAATGTGGGAGCTCTGAAGTGGCAGCCAGTATCCTCCCGACTTAGCCGCAGATTCAGTAATCAAACATAGGATTAGTCAATGTTCTTTGCACCTGGACCAAAGGGTAAAGAATAGGAATGCTCCTATTTGTCACAATACAATTTAAAAATTCTATTTAAATTCAACATTTCACTTAATTTTCTAAAAACAAGGAGAAGGATACTTTTTCTGAATTAATTAAATCAAATTATTTCAAGCATTAGTTTACTTAGTTTATTATAGTTACTTTGAATTTATGTTCACTTTATTAGTAAGTAATTCCTTTAATTTTAGCTGATAACAAATCTGTTAAAAACTTCCCTGTGGGATCGATAACTAGGACTCCACTAGAGCCCTGTATTACTTGATAAGATACGTATACTTCCGTAGAATCCACATTATACATTAAAACATATATCTATATTTAAAGCGGGATCAAGTTTTTGGTTCCGTTGCTATAAACATAAATTGCATACATATTAAAAGTGGGTCATTTAACATGCAAACTTATGAACAAGAAATGTAAAGTAAAAGAAGTACTAAAAAGAAGGTACTGTAAACTTGTACAAGTGCACCGACGAGTCTTATCGTTCCTCCACGTGAAACTTTAGTATCTTGTAATAAACATCTACAATTTGCAGGAAAGTAAAAGCCTATAGATAGGTTCATCACAGGCCTACAAAATCCTATGTAATAACTTGGTGGGTCCTATTTATTTATTTAAGAGATGCATTCTTTTAATTTTTATGATAGACTCAGTCGTCCTACAAGATGTCCAGAAGACTAGTGAAAAGGTCTAGGAAATACCTAAATATTTCACAACCCTTTTAAACTTTTTTGAGTTCATTTGAACTTATCATGCTCACTAAATGATTCATCTATTTCATACCCTTATGCTCAGTGAATTAATGTTTCAATTTTCCCGAAATGTGGGGTAATATCACTTGATAATTCATTTATAAATTATGTAAGCGGGGCCTTTAGAGGCAAATTAATTTTTGAAAGAATTCAACCAATTTTGGTAGGCTTGTAGTGTTTCAAATGTACTTTAAAATTAATGATGTTTTTCTTTTCTAAACCTCATTAGTCAATTTTCAATTAAGCCTATCTCGCTACTAAGCCCTTAAAACTTTAGTGGGTATATTTGGAATTTTAGGACAATATTGACTTATGTGATTATGACTCTCTTTAATCCTTATCAAATTATTGAAATTATCTTTAGACACCAATTAGGGGTATTAGATCAACATATTACTAACTTCCAAAGTCCAACCCCTAACTTCAAGGATCATTTGGTTTTGATTATCTTCCAAATTGATATAATTAAAGAAATTACAAGTTTACCCTTTAATATAACAAACATGAGATTGGCATCTACCATTTATCCCTTTATATTTCCGTCATTTCAACATATTTGTTAAGATCATTCATTTCTCATTTCCCATTTTTAGTTAAGCCTAAATATTGATTAAGGCCAAATTCTTCAAAATTACAACTTTGTCCCTAAGGCCTAAACACTCCATAATTAATCAAATTTAGTTTAAATGACTTCAAAATTTTTATATTACCCCACTTATGGGTCAATTAAAGCATTAGAGGAGATAATGTGATTTTTCTTAGTTTTATTTAATTTATATAACTTGCAAAATAGAGATTTTCAAAGAAAACTCAATAACATAAAAAATTAAAACGTATGTCCTAAAGGAAATTGTTGAGGTTCACATAGACTAGAGAATCACTTGGACCAAATTTCATAATTTTTTAAATTTTAATTTAATTACTATAATTATTTTAATTTTTGTGGTATTAATTAAATATAGAATATTACTTAATTGGAAAATTAAGTTTTGTAGTTTTTAAAAATCTCTCTAAGGTTAAGGAACCTGGAGGACCAAACTTTATATTTTTGTGATTTATATTTTATTTATTAGAATTATTTTAGTGAGAAACTAAAGAAATTCTATTTTTAGCTTTTAAAAATAATTTTAACACTTTAAAATTTAATATCTTTATTTAGAGAGTTAGGAAAGTTATTTCAATTGTCCCTAAGTGATTAGGAGTCAATTTAGAACATTTCCATCAATTTTATTAATCTTGTGAATTTTATTGGAATTTAATTATTTAAATAATAAAATAATGCTTAAAATGAAAATTTTATTTTAATTACAATTTTATTTTTACAAAATTCCCTTGGTCATAAAGAACTCCTAAAACTAATTTCATGATTTTTTAACTTGTATTTTATTTGTTATAGTTATTTTAACGACAAAGATGATTTTTAACTTATAAAATCAAGTTAGGTGATAAAATCAATTCCAAATGACTTATAAATTTTTTTATGCAAGTCCCTCTAACCCTAAACCGTAGTGGAGAATGATTTTTAGGTTATTTTTATTTATATAAATTCCAATTTATTTTTCTTTAGAATTTACGATTTAATTACATTTAAGATTATACTTAATGAGTTAAACAAAGTTTAGATTTTTTCCATGTTCCTCTAGTCGCCGTGAACCAAATTTACTTGGGATTTTTCTAATAAATATTTTAATTATTATAATTTTTATACCAAAACAGACACCTATAACTTGAAAAATAGAGATCTCTTCATAAAGATCTCCCCTGACCTTGGAAAAATCAGAGAGGATCCCCATGACAGAGGGAACAAAAGCCCTAGATTTCAAGCGATATTGAAACATGCACGCACATGAAGAATCAAAAGACTCCAGACTGTATTTAATTAATTAAAATAGAATAAACATCAAATAAACTTCAAACAAATTCCATATTATTTTTCTCTGTTCACCGAGCAAGAGGGTATTTTTATTTTATTTTTCTACACCGAGTTCTAAATTTTTAAATTTTATCTGATTTAATTAATTCAAATTATCCCTATATTCTCACTTGAGCACGCGGCGCCAACTCAAACTCGGTGGCTCCGAAACCCCCATGCATCGCTCGACCATTTGACGCCTCCTTCTGACTCAGCTGCCACGTGGGCACGCTTTATGAATTGTGCTCCCATCTGACTCCATCCTGGCCATCCAAGAAAAGCACGCGTGATCCAACAGCTCCTGGTCTTCATCCCCAACTGGTTTATCCCTTAATCCGTCCACCTTCTAACCATAATATCTCAAGCTAGACTCAACTAAATCACATGGGGTTTGATTCTAGAGCTTCATCTAAGCAAGAAGAACCTATTTATATGGCTTTTACGGTATAAAATATAGTACACATGTATGGAGAATGAAGAAGGTGAAGTTTAATATCTTTGTCTGAGATGGGAGGCCTCAACTAGATGGTTGTAGGAGCTTCGGTTCGTCCCAGTGAACCTCCAGATGAAGACTTTTAACCTGGTGAAATGTATGGACCTGAATTCGACCAAGGCCGATTTTAGATGTAGATTAATGTATGGGGTAGAGGCTCTCTGTGATGGGGCTTTTATGGGAGAACTTCTTCTTTCACTCTAGTGATGGTGTAGAGCAAGTTGGTTTGGAGTTTTATGTAGTGGGGAGATGCAATTGCAGCTGTTCTGATTTTATCTAAAATTTTTGTGGGGAAATTAGCTTGGGACAGTGGGGATGAGTGGTTGAAGGCAGTGGAACTATACTCAGCGAGGTTTAAGGAAGCTCTGGTGAAGTTTTCGTAGGATTTCCTTAAGAGAATTTTAGCACCCTCTCTCGGTCATGAAGAACTCTATTTATGGCCATGGCTGCCGGTGGAGCTCAGGGGACCAATGTGGGTGGAAATGTTTGCTTAGGTGGAAGGCAAATAAATCCTATTGAGCAGTCAAAGCTGGACAACTTGAATGAGCTCAATTGGGTACAGTTGGCTTGAGGTGGATCTCATTTTAATCTCCTCTGGTGACTAGGCTGGCTGGTCAAGCTAAGGAAGGTGGCCAGTGGTCAGGTGAGCCAGAGGGCAGGCCATAAGTGTAGTGAGTTTTAGTGGCTAAGTGAATTATGGAAAATCTCCCTAGGATTATCCATTTAAAGAATGGGATCCCCTAATTTATGGGACCCTTGGTCCATGGCTCCACTAGAGTGGGCTAGGTGGATCTAGCTCAGTCCCTAGGGTCCCAATGCTGGCTATGGTGAACTTGATTTGGTCACATTTGGTTTAATTTGGCTACATTGGGACATGGGTTCAATTTGGGTACTTGGGTTCAAGTTGGGCTAGGTTGGGTTCAAGTTTGTTTGGGGTCCAATGGATTGTCCAAAATGGTGTCTGTGATTGCTATAATGAGTTTGGTAGAGGATTAGAGTGATTTTGAATTGGTTTAGGGAGTCAATTTGATTTAAATTGGGCATTTGGACAATTTTGGGCATGTTGGGTTAGCTTAGGTTTAGGCTAGGCTAGGGTTGGATCCAAGGCCAATTGAAGGTTCAAAAAGGTCTATGGGGATGTTAGGAAGAGTTTTCAACATTAATTGAGTAGAAATTTAAGGGCTATCGCACTCACTTTGGTGGAATTTGGGTATGTGACACATTTAGGGCAAATTTGCAGATTTTAGGTTTGGTTTGACTTGGGTGAGGTTTGGGCTCAAATTGGTGGCAATTGATGGTTCAATTAGGTTTATGGTAATGTCATGAAGGGTTTAGGATATTATTTTGGGAAATTTATGGGTTTATGGGGTTTAATTTTGGGGAATTGGGTCATATGGTCAAACTTGAGGCTTTTTGGTTTGGGTTTAAATTGAGTTCAAAAGTGGGTCAAATTGGGCCTGGATTTGGTTTAGATTGGTATTTAAGATGATGGTTTTTGGTTTGGAATAGCAATTAGGAAATATTGGGGTGGAGGACATTGGGGGGTGATTTAGGCATTTTGGGCTTTAAAAGGCAATTTGGGGCTTTTGGTCAAATTGAGCAAATTTGGTCAAAATGGACCAAATAAAATAATTTAAATTGAAATTGGGAATATTTGGAGGGTTTTGGGAATTTTTGGAAATTTTTATAAAATTTGGGCTAGGAGGGGCATTTTGGTAAATTTGGGTAATTTTGAGGTATTTTGGGAATATTGGTAAATTTGAGGTGTCTTGAGTATTTTGAGTAGTGAGAAATGTTTTGGGATGACTTTTTTGGGAATTTTTGGTAATTTTGTTGATTTTTAGAATTTTGGGTGAAATTAGGACTTTAGGGGTAACTTGGTCATTTGGTAGAGCTTAGGGGTAAGGGGTCAAAAGTTGGATTTTTTGTAAAATTTGGAGTTGAGTGAGATTGATAACCCATTTAAGCCATGGACCAAGGGAATTCCCCATTTAGATCCTCCATGTGCTGGTACTAATCAAACCCTAGCCTGAGGCTAAAAGCTTGGGGAAACCACCCACATTAGTTTCCAAAAGAGTAGGGAATAAAGTGTGGAGAAGTTTGGTTTAGGGTTGTGAGGTAGTATGTGAGAGTGTGATGTGTAAGTGTGTGTGAGAGAGTGATGTGTAAGTGTGTGAAAGTGTGATGTGTTACTATGTGTGAATCTCACCCAAGCCACCCAGGGTAAGTCCTAAGGCTTGACCATCATATAGGGAACTCCCCTCGAGCTTCCTAATGCTTGCTCTAATCCTCCTAGATACTTAGAGGTTAGACTTTAAACATTTGAAAACTTCAAGTGAAGTAAGGAAGTGTTTTGGATTTCTATGAGGTGAGGGTTCCAATGCTAGTCCTCTAAGATAGTAACTAAGACAGTCCTATGGCTAGACCCTAGGTTATTCTAAAGAGAATCCAGACCTCAAGCAAAAGTGAGATCAACAATCGTTCGACTTATTATTTGCTTTAAACAATATAATTAAAAAATTGTTTTCCATGAGACTAGAATATAGTATGAAACTTATAGTTTTACGATGAGCATATGCTCAAGCAAGAGCTTTCAACCCACGATTTGTCCCTTCATTTCTCCAATCATAATCTATTAATATATACATAAGAAGTCCTATTTTAATGAAAAGCTTTGTGTCACATGAGGAAGGAATATGTAAATTTTAACTTGCATGCATTGTACGAACTAGGGGAAGTTATTCTTGATCTCATTACTCATGCATCGTCTTTATGTATATTTAATGAATCCACGAATAAACACTTCACACATTGAAATATCATTGAAATAGTTAATCATTACATTTTCAGATGAATGAGTTAAAAATTATAATGAAATTTTCTTACTCATTAAAGGGTTGTACTTCATCACAATTACGAAGTACATAAAGTGTCGGTGCTCAAAGTAATTTATCATTAAAGTAACATGATGTGAACATCCCAAATGCTTCACCTAATTGTTGGAAAATAGAAATGGTCTATTGTGGTGCCTAGCCCATTAACTCGTTACATTACATTTTAGAAATGTTCTATTTCTTGGAATCATCTTCCAAGAAATAGTTGGAGCTGAATGTCGTTGTCACTGCAGTAAATATGCTTTACATATTGATTCTTCTGGTCGGGCCTCAATCTTCATATGTCACTTTAGTTTATTGAAAAATTTTAAAAACAAATGTTGCTTAGTATAAATTACCATTTTTCTTTATAAATGAGTGACTAACCATCCAATCCTAATGTAATTACCTTTCAAATTGATATATCCAGAGGTAATATACTAGACCTCCAATTAATGACTCAAGCGGTAAATATATAGAGAGATGCTCCATATAGTCAAAGAAACAAGGTGAAAATATTCTCTCAAGCTTGCAAAGTGTTACGTGAATGTTTGCTTCAATCTGGTGCATGTCGTCAAGCTTCAAACGAGCTGCACGTACTTCTATGAAGAACACACTAATTTTAATCAATGGATTAAGGAATCATTTGAAAAATAGCCGAATGAGTATGGCATCAAATTTTGTAAGAAAATATGGAAGCTTTGACTTCTAATTCCAAAAAATTTTCAACTCCTACATTAACACAACAGCTCAAATTTGAATCATATCCATCACGAACTTTAATGATTGGAGTCACTCACAAATTGTTTTTCTCTGGGACAAAGTGAGGAAATAATCTTCTATGGGCTTAATGAGCCGACTGGCAGTAATTTCTTTGATCTCCAACTCGCTCCTTTTGGAATATCTCTTTTAAATCAAGTACACTAATCATGTTATCCTTCATTTTTCCGTTAACATCCATCATAACATTGAAGTAATTATCAAAGAACTTTCTTTACATGTGCACAACATCCAGAAAATGTCTAATCATGCCATCCTTCTAACTATGCAGATTCCAAAAAATAAACTTCTTGGTCCAGTTGTAAGTGACACTAAATCTGGGTGGATGATTTGATATACAGTAATCTTTGGAATGCCACTAAAAATCTAAATTATATCTTCAACAGATATACTTGGAGAAGGCAATGATTTCTCAATTATGTTTCTTCTAAATGCATTTATATTCCTCTTGAAGGGATATTCAACATCTAGAAACTTACGGAGACAGTCAAACCATGGATTATTCCTTTCATGCTGAAGTGTAAATGCCATAGTTGAATTCATAAAATATGTGCGGCTAACTTTCCCACAGTGCACCACCCAGATAACCATTCCTTGTGCAACAAAATCACTTGTTTTCCACATTAATGATGCTTTCATTAAAAAATTATGTTTTTTAGAGACATTGTACTTCATGACACCTATTCCCTGAAGAATTTTCAGCTCATCTATCAATGGCTACAAATATACAAAAATTCTACCTTTAGAACTACTAGGACTAGATATAATCATTGTCTTCAAGAAGATGGGGGTTTTCATGCAGTTACAAGTGGAAGATAGCATAGAGTAACAATCATTAACCAACTAGAGCATTAAACTAGCCGCGTTACATGCCTCCTCAACAAACTCAGGATATGAGCGATCAGAAGATTTCCATGCCTCCTCATGTATTAGCTGACACATTGTGTTTTTTTCTCCTTATCTACTCTGATGCCTCGTCATATGTGGAGCAATAAGCATTGAATTGTATAACCTTTATAGTTGTGGAATAACTGATAGATAAACAAGCCACTTGAAAAGAACTTCCTCTACCTCTCACTTTTCAGGTCTAAGATTTAATCTAGGAGAATGACAAAATATGTAGTGAGTCTCCATCGTGCTACACTTGTGATATAACATATATTAACTAATACAACAATCAATCTTCTATGCTACTCCAACCTAGAGAAGAACTTTTTCATTATGTATAAATCACTAAAAACTAGATTTTCAAGTGGATTAGTGGTGCGACTTTTTTTAATTTGAAAAAAATTAATGAACTCAGGTCTAGATATGTATATATTGATTTAGATGATAATGAGTCACACAATTAACGCAAGTATACGTATCGCTCAAGTAATATAGGGCTTTATTGAAGTTCTGGTTATCGATCCCATAGGGAGGCTTTAATTTTATGGAGTAGCACAAAATTCACTAATCAAATTACAGCTCAATTGCATATGGTTTAATTCTTAAAGTAAACACAAATAGATTGAATTATTATTTCTACCAAAGTACGTTCTAAACTCTAGCAAGTTAATCTAACACAAGACTAAATTTATAACAAAGTACAGTTGCAAGAAAGAGTTTTCCTCCTTTCCAATCATAATGTGATGATTATTGTAGCATAGATCAATGATACAAATATATTGTGCCAAATAGGAGCATTTCTATTCTTTACCCATATTTCAGTGAATAAGGAACATTGGTTAATCCTAAGTTCAATCCCCAAGTCTGTGGTTAGGCTAGGAGGATACTTGCTCTCACTCTAGAGCTCCCACTTCCCTTCACCTGAAGGCTAACTCTCACTCTAGTCTCTAAACATTAGGACCATATTGAGGATTTTATCCTGTCACTCTGAAACCTCCAATTCTACACCCATGAAAGTATATTTCCCTATTTATTTGCACTCAATCCCCATGAATTACATCTCTCATTCATGGACATAGAATGTGACCTTCACTTTTGTTGTAGAACTCATAATCCTTTCGGAACATATGTTTCCCAACAAGTTTTAATAATTTAAGTGGCTAGATCAAAAAGTAAATGAAGTTCGAAGTGAAAAGGTCATAAAAAATTCTTCATAATAAATCAGCACATCATTTCCATATCACAACATCAACACATCACATGAAAAGGAGAAAGACAATGAAATCTACTCAAGACTCATGAAGGAAAGATGACAAAACATGAATTTTATATATTAAAACAATGTCATACAAACAGAGTAAAGTAAAGACAACTTATCTCAAACTCTTCCCCAAGAGAATCTCAAGGAATTCCTTTAAAGCATCTTCTTTCTTCACAACAACACACAGTTATCTCTTTAGATGAGTAAGGAAGAAGAAATCTCTCACTTTACCTCTTCTCTCACATTCCTTAAAAGAGAAATTACAAAACCTAACTTCCTACACAAAATGGAAAGAAAGTCTCTCTAAACTCTTCTCTTCCTTTCTTCCCCCTCTTCAAATTTGGCTCCAAATGTGTTTAAATTCAGCCAAAACTGAATTCCCAATAGTTTCCTCAAGCAACCTTTCAAAATCTGACCAAATACGTTGAATATAGTTTTACTTCGGGATAGGGCACTTTCCGGCGTTGGTAAGAGCGCCGTTCGGCGCAGTATTCTGCCAAAACATTGTAACTCCCTGTAAATAAGCGATGTCCGGTGCTGGTGACAGCGTCGTTTGACGCTAGTTCAATAAAATGCACTATTGTTCTTTTTCGCTCCAAATTTACTCCTTTTCGCTTCCTTTTGCTCCAAAGGACTAAAATCATTGTATCTGCATGAAATCATGAAAAATATCTTTCTTTAAAGTGTAATATCATCAAAAAAAGGTATGTAATGAATAGTAAAAAGCTATCAAAATTTTAGTGGATCAAGATCCCCCAAACTTAACTATTACTTGTCCTCAAGTGATTTTAGTTAATACCTAAAATAATGATCCACTGTAATGACCTTTCTTTCTAGAACACTATAGTTTTGATTTAGATAAGTATAATATTAAAATTTTCAGAAATATTTTTGAATAATTTAAGTAAATTTTGCAGGTGTAAGAATATCTAGTAATCAAGTCTAAGAGTTCTAGCCTTTTATTCATTTCAATAATGACTGTAGATTTTCCTATTAAGGCACTTAAAATGATTACATGAAAAGTATTTTATGAGAACACTACTAGTAGAGATGCTAATCCATACATTTAAGTTCACGAAAGTAATTGAGTTTTTTCCCTTTCGGTAGGTCCAAGTGAAGCTATTTTTTTATTAGGCATCTCCTCAAGCTTCACCTCACTTCTCTCTTTTTTTATTCTTTTGTTTTCTTTTGATTTTTTCTTTTCTTTTCTTTTAGTTTCTTTTATTTTCAGTGAGGATTACTGTATCTGGATAGCCATGAATGATTTAGAACTTCACCCTTCTCACACTAAATTTGAAACTTACCACATTCTTTTACCTTATAGGCATTTCTTTAGCTTATTAATGATTCATCATAGAGTCTCAATCCTTTCCTATCACATAAAAATTTAAGATTCTTAATATTTCAAACATGCAGTTTTTCTTACTTTGAATATTTGACTATAGTCCTATTCTCTTATACCAAATATCTTACATTACAAAATTACTTTTCATTACCAAATACTTTCATTCAACTTTATAAAATACTTAAATAAAATCAAAATACAGTTATCTAAAATTGAGTTTTATTACAGAAAATCATGTTACTAATTTAGAAAATAATTTTAAATGAGAACAACTAACAGTTAATTCTTTCCCTTCCCCCAAACTTAGATTATTGAATATAAGTAACATGGAAGAAAGAAAAAATCTAAATATATAACTCATCCCTTAATATGCTGGTCCTTTCATACCTTTGAATTCAAGCAGGTTTTACTTCATAAAGCAGAAAAGTAGGCTTGAAATATTAGAAGCATTTCTATACACAAATATGGCTTAGAAATTAATAAAGAAGAAGTTTAAACACATTAAACAGTGCAAATAACATTAACTCCAACTATTACTATCACAACTTAAATTAGCAATCCAATCACATAAAAACTCTACTATCACCTCACATACATCTGTTGACCTCAATTTTGGTGAGGTCTTTTGCTTCTCTTTTTAGTACTTAGGATCTAGCCTCAGGCTTTTCCTTTAACTAATCTTAGAGGACTAGAAATGGAACCCACATTTTGAAAGTTAAAATACTTCTTAGCTCCCTGCAAACCCCACAAGCTTGATTGTAGACCCCTAATCACCTAGAGGGTTGAAATCAAATGTGGAGGTTTAAAGGATGAGTTCCCTATAAGACTTTTTGGCCTTCGGAATACCCTGGATGGCCTGGTCTAGTGAGGGTTGACTTGCACATACACTACACTCTAACACACATTCCAAGTCCTAAAACCACACTCTCACCCAACTTGACTTCCTGACTCATGTAGGTAATTCATATGGATGATCCTTAACCCCTAAGCCCCTGGCTAAGAGGGTTAGGAACAACATAGTGAATGCCTCAAATGAGTCCTCTCATGGCTCATATGGGCTTAATATGGCTTCATGGCTCAACCAAAACGATTCCATTTCACTCATACTTTATCAATCTTCTTTTTTTCAAAATTTCAATTTTTGACCCCCGGGGCCCCGTACCCACCAAACCTACCAAATACCCTTGAAATGACAAAAAATTTGCAAAATTACCTAAATTACCCAAGATCCCTCAAGATCAATCCTAAACACTTCCCACCACTCAAATTGACCATCTTTGGCCAAAAATACCAAAATTTCCAAAAATACCCCTAACCCCCCCAAATTACCAAAATACCCTTTTACCCCAAAAATCCAAAAATTCTAAAAACTCCCAGAAAATTCCAGAAAATCCCAAATATTACCAATTTCATTTTGTTCAACTACACCATAGGCCAATTTTGCCAATTTACTCCACTTTTACCAAAACCCCCAATTTGACCCATTTTTTAACCCAAGTGAACCCAATGTCAAACCAAACCACCCCAATTGACCTCAATTTTGGTCCAATTCAATTCTAAACTTCAATTCAATCTCCCCAATATCAATTTAGACCAAATACAATTCTAATTTGATTGACATTTAAACCCAATTTCAATTTGAAGCCTAAGGCCCAATTTTGGCCCATGACCTAAACCTAGCCCAAACTAACCCAACTCAACCCCAATTGGCCCCAAATCTTTTCTAAAACCTTCCTAACATCCCTAAAAATAAAACACTAACTTTATCTGCCCCAAATTTGAACCTAAACTCCACCCAAACCTAACCCAAAACCAAAATCCCTTAAATTGACCTAAGCCCAAACCTAACCCAAATGGGCCTAAATCCCAAAACTAGAGCCCAACCAAAGTTGAAAAATCTTTCTAACACTCCCATAAACATTTTTCAACATTAAGTTTACACCAAATTCAACCTTAGCCCAACCTTAGCCCAAGTTAGCCCAATTTGGCCCACCTTGGCCCCTTTACCAAAAAAGCCCAAATTCAACCCAATTCTACTCGAAATCACACTAAATTGATTCCAAACCATTCATGAAACATCCCTAAACTAAACCCAACATTTATTTGGCATGGTCTTTTACAAAATTATTCATCCAAAAGTCCATTTTGAAATATAAAGGCCCACCCATTTAAGCCTTTTAAAAAGCCCATCCAAAATGATTTCAAAAAGCCCAAAAATTCATCCAAAGCCCACATGACAATTCCTTATCATCATCCACTTGATAAAATCATTCCCTAAAGTTTAAAACCTATGATTAAATCATTCCAAATTAGGCTTTATCTAAACTCCCACCAAAATGCCAAAATTCATAAAATCCCCTTTCATGAAATTGACTAAATCTTTTCCCAAGCCAAATGAAGCCATGGAGCCATGCATAAGCCATATGCAAGCCATGGGAGTCACTTTACACCTCACCATGTCATTTATGGAAAATGGAGGGGACCTCTTTCTTAATCCTTCATTAAGCCTTTTAACCATACTCATGTCACACTCTAAACCAAGCTTAGCCACCTCACCATGGAAAGAGACCTCACCACTCTCTCTTGGCTGACCCAAATGATTCCTTCCAGCCCAAAGTCAAGCCTTGGGGAGGTGCACCTAGCCTAAAGCATGCATTTGACCCATTTGAATCCAAAATAGCCACTTCCCCCATTCCATTTGAATCAAGTCCTTTACACATGGCCAATGCTAATTGCTTGCACCATTGCCAACCCCTGACCTCCCTGAGCCAGATGGTAACCTAACCCTGTCGGCCAGCTGCCTGGTGTTGACCTCATTTTTGATGAGGTCTTCTCTTCTTCTCTTTAGTACTTAGGATCTAGCCTTAGGCTTTTCCTTTGACTATCCTAGAGGATTAGAATTGGGACCCACCACTTAGAAATTCAAACCACTTCTTAACTCCCTACAAACTCCACAAACTTGATTGTAGACGCCTAATCACCTAGAGGGTTGAAATCAAATGTGGAAGTTTAAAGGATGAGTTCCTATAGGACTCTTTGGCCTTAGGACTGCCCTGGGTGGCCTGGTCTGGTGAAGGGCTGACTTACACATACACTACACTACACTTTCACACACCTCCTAAAACCACACCCATACCCAACTTGATCTCCTGACTCATAAAGGTGATTCACATGGATGGTCCTTAACCCCTAAGCCCTTGGCTAAGAGGGTTAGGAACAACATAGTGGATGCCTCAAATGAGTCCCTTCATGGCTCATGTGGGCTTGATATGGCTTCATGGCTCAACCAAAATGACTTCATTCCACTTACATTCACCCAAGCTTCAATTTTCCAAATTTTCAATTTTTGACCCCCGGGACCCTACACCAGCTAACTTTACCCAAAACCCTCGAAACCACCCAAAATTTGCAAAATCACCTAAATTACCCAAAATTCCTCAAAATCAATCCCAAACATTCCCACATTACTCAAATTGATCATCCATACCCAAAAATACCAAAAATTCCAAAAATACCTCCCAATACCCTCCAAATACCCAAAATACCCCTCTTAGCCAAAAAATCCAAAAATTCAGAAAATTCCCATAAAATTCCAGAAAATCCCAAATATTCCCAATTTCATTTTGTTCAACTACACCATGGGCTAATTTTGTCAATTTACCCCACTTTTGTCAAAATCCCCAATTTGACCCATTTTAACCCAAAGTGAACCCAATGTCAAACCAAACCTACCCAATTGACCCAAATTCTGGTCCAATTCAATTCTAAACTTCAATTCAACATCCCCAACACCAATCTAGACCAAATCCAAGCCCAATTTGATTGACATTTGAATCCAATTTCACTTTGGACCTTAAAGCCCAATTTGGACCCATGACCCAAACTTAGCCCAAACTCACCCAATTCAACTCCAATTAACCCCAAATCTTTTCTAAACCTTCCTTAACATTCCCAAAAACAAAACACTAAAATGATTTGTTCAAAATTTAGACCCAAACCCCACTCAAATTCAACCCAAAGCCAAAATCCCTTAAATGGGCCTACACCTAAACCTAGCCCATATAGGCCCAAACCCCAAAATCAAGACCCAATCAAAGTTGAAAACTCTTTAAAACAGCCCCATAAGCCATTTTCAACATCAATTTTACATCAATTTCAACCCTAGCCCAACATTGGCCCAAGTTAGCCCAATTTGACCTATGTTGGCCCATTTACCAAAGAAACCCAATTCAAACCCAAACCACCCCAAATTTGCTTTAAATCACTCATGATACACTCTTAAATCAAACCCAACATTTATTTGGAATGGCCCTTTGCAAAAATCTCCACCCAAAAGCCCATTTTGAAACTTAAAAGCCCACTTACATGAAACCTTCCTAAAGCCCATCTCCACCAAAATCCAAAGGGCCAAAATCAATCCAAAACCCATATGACAATTGCTCTACACCATATTTTCAATTAAATCAATCCCTAAGTTTCAAAACTCATCATGAAGCCATTCCAAATTAAGTCCCATACAAATTCACATCAAAATGCCAAAATTTTCTTAAACCCATTTCCATGAAATTGACTTGGCTTTTCCCCAAGCCAAAGGTGAGCCATGAAGCCACTCTTAAGCCACATGCAAGCCATGTGAATTGTTTGACATGTGACCATACCACATTGGGTAAAAGGAGGGGGAGCTTTCCTTAATTCCTAAAAATCCTTAACCTCACCCATGATACCCCTTAACCAAGATTTAATCCAAATATTCTTGGATAAGGACATCACCACCTTTTGACCAGCTAGCCTAACCGATTTTCTCAGCCCAAGGCCGGCCATGGGGAGGTGAACCCGACCCAAACAAATGGGTTGACCAAACCTAGCCAAGAATAGCCTTCCCCCATTCCATTTCAATTCAACTCCTTTACACATGTCCATGGCCAATTGACCGCACTAAGCCCCAGCCCCGACCTCCCCGACCTTGAGGGTGACCCGACCCCGGCCGGCCGGCCACCACGACTGCCGGAAACCACCGAGCCGAGAGCTCACATGTGAGCCCAAACTTGGAATTCTCACTCGCTGAGCTGCCCCATCCCCCAGTGGCCATTGTAGCTGTTCTTCTCTTGCCAAGAGCAGCTGATCCCAAGCCCTAACTCCCCCTGGGAGGCCCTCCACCCTCTCCTATTTAAACACCACCCCCTCTCGGCCATGAGAGGTGCTGAACCAAACCTTAAGGAAACTCTGCCAAAATCATTCCAGATCACTCTCCACACATAGAGCACTTGATTCCCACTGGATTCCAGCCCCAATTCCCTCCAGCTGAGCTCAATTTTGAGTTCAAACTTCAGCACAAAAACAAGGACACTTCTTCACAGTGGATCAATCCTCAAATCGATCGGTCCTACACCTTCACCGGACCAAGAGGAGAAGTTTCCACTGAAAGCCCCATCTCCAGGCCACCCAGTTGTTCCAGACTCCAAGCTTTGTGATCGGCTGTGGTCACTTTCATAGCTAGGCAATTCACCAGGCCAAGGGACTTCATCTGGAGCTTGCTTGGACCCAATCGAAGGTGACACAACTCTCAGATCGAAGCTTCACTTCTCTGAGCAAAGGTATGGACTCACTCTTCTTCCCGAGCTTACAGAGATTCTCCATTTAATTTGAGTCAATTTAAATACATGTTTACCGTATGGATGTGTTTGTCTCCTCAAGACGAATCCATAGAGCATAAGAACACGAAAATCCGTTGAGAATCGAGTGAGAAATTAGGGCTAGAAGGTTGACGGTCACGGGTGCACACCAGTCGTAGACGATGACCATGAGCCGTCGGATCGAGCGTGTATCGAGTGGACGGTCTGGATTGAGTCGGACAGCGCGTTGGTACGTGACCCGCGGGGCCCTGGAGCGCTGAGTCGGATGGCGGCGCCGAATCAGGAGACGCCGCGTGGTCATTCGGAGATGCCGAGGATGACGGGGCGCCGCGTGGATAAGTAGGAAATTAGGTTATTTTCCTATTTATTTAATTCCCTAAACTTCAAAAATGCATAACTTTGCGTAGGAAAGTCGGAAAAATAAAATAAAAATACCCTCTTGCTCGGTGAACGAGAGGAGAATAATGTGGAAAAGAAATCATTTAATTTCATTAAGTATTTTATTTTTAATGATTTATTTACCCTCTGCATTGTTTTAATTCTCCATGCATATAGGAAATTCACCATGGCATGAGACCATAGGGCTTTTGAAGCCTTTGAGTTTGGGAACATTCCCTGAATTTTCCAAAGTCAGAGGCCATCCCTATGAGAAGTTATTGATTTTTCAAATTCATGTTACTGTTATGAGTATTTTAAATCCAATAATTAGCATGTTGTGAAATAAATTTTAGGAAAATTTGGTGATGTTTCTTATGACCAGAGGACCCTAGGAAAAATAGGTTTTGAATTAATCCACTTGGAATAACCCTAATTGGCTTAAACACCCAAAATAGGTCCCTAATTAATTAGAGCTAATCATGCATCAAATTGACTTGAAATCCATTCTCCACTGACCTTTGGGATCAGAGGAACCCACCATAAAAGTTTGAAGTCAATTGGGTTTGGTTAGCCCTATCAAATAGGTTGATTAAGCCATTTAGCCAAAATTAAACTTAAAAAATTCATAACTTTCAAAATGCTTTTCAAAAATTCACCAAATTAGTTTTGGAGTCTCTCTGATATCAGGGGAATTTAAGAAAATTAAAATTTCAATTTTCTAAAAAAGTTGATTTTTTGCATTATTTTAATATTTTTAATAATTAAAAAATAATAAAAATCACAAAAATAATAAAATTCACCAAAATGTCACATTTTGAATTTTAATCACTTAGGAACAAACCCCATATTTTTCTTAAGTCTATATGATGAGATATTAAATTTTAAAGCTCTAGGGTAATTTTAAAAATAAAAAAAATGTATTTTCTAGCATTTCCACTAAAATAATTATAATAAATCAGAGAAAAATCAGAAAATTGTGAAAATTGGTTCTCTGATTTCCATGATATCAGAGAGATTTTTAAAAAATATGAAATTCATTTTTCAACCTTTATTTTATTTTTTAAATTAATTAATACTCCAAAACTCAAAATAATTATAATAAAAAGAATATAATTCAGAAAATCACCAAAATTGGTCCAAGTGGTCCTCTGGTCATTAGGAATGTCCCATAATTTTCTTAAGGACAAAAACTTTTCCTTGGTCATATTATTAAATTTTCCTTGGAAATCCTTATTTTCCACCAAAAATAATTACATAAATAAATTAAATACAGAAAAATCACATTTTCTCCTCTAATGCCTTTATTGACATATGAGTGAAGTCACATAAAAATTTCAAATTCATTTAAGCTCAATTTAGTGAGTTATGAAATTATTAAGCTTGAAGGGCAAAATGGTAATTAAAATTTTAACCCTTAATTAAAACTTTAGGCTTAATAAAATGAAAGAGTAAAATATTTGATCTTAATCTGATTTGGATGATTGAAATTTAAATAATTAAAGGGTAGAAACCTATTAAAAAATTCAAAAATAATTAAAAATAAACCTTAATTAAATAATTAATTAAATTTGGAAGAATAATGGAAAATTGGAATTATTAAAATAGGGATGTTATTAGGAAGAAATTTGTTCTTTAATTTAAGAATCCCTAAATTAATCATCTCAATAATATTTAATTCCTAATTAAAATGATAATCCAAATTTAAAATTTAAAATGCTAAAAGACTTAATCATTAAATTAAATTAAAGTTAAATTATTTAAATTAAATCCTTTTAAAATTTCAATTAAATTAATACTTTAACAATTAAAATTAAATCATCCTTAAAGTATAAAAAATAAAATATTAAATTAAAATTAAAAATAAAATTAAATTAAAATTTAAATTAAATTAAATTAAATTAAATTAAATTAAATTAAATTAAAACATATTAAATTAAATTAAATTAAATTAAATTAAAATAAAACCAAGTTAAAATTAAAATTAAATTAAATTAAATAAATCAAATTAAATTAAAATTAAAACTAAATCAAATTAAATTAAATTAAATTAAATTGAATTAAAAATAACATCACCTAAGACATAAAGAAATTCAAAATGAATCTAAAACAACTTGAACACTATTACAAACTTAAATCCATTAACTGAAATTAAATCAAATCACAAATCACTTGAACGTTAATTTGCCCTCAAAAGCTCATGATGTCATAACTCTTAAAAGGAGTGTTAAGTGAAGTGCTACTTCATTCATAGGATATTCAAATGTCCTAGTTCACTGAGCAAGACAACAAACTTGAACTCCCGGACGATTAATTCATTTGTATAATTAAATTCTCTTGGACTTAAAACAATCCTAGAAATATTGAAAAGATGTTTAAGATTCGTCTTAAGCACTTCCTCGATATGATAGGATGTTTTTAAGAACATTTGAATTTAATTGTTCTTTGATGAAGAAAATCGTCCTCAAACCAAAATACAAGAACCTAGATGTCATAGGAGATGACTAGCTATAGGATTAGGAACTTGGTAGAAAACCATAACCCTTCCCTTAGCTTTACCTAGGAATCTGCTTTAAATGCTTAAATATTCTAATTGTGTTTTAAGTGCAGCTTGGGATGACGGGAAGACCCTCCAGGTACGCTTTTATTTTATTGCAATTTACCTTATTGCAATTTATTTAATCGCATCGCACTTACTTTTCTTGCATGATAAACAACTGTTGCATGAAAACCCACACCTTTAGGATAGTCCCTAAAACTGAAACCAAAACTAAATTAAAAGTCATTACAAGATAAAATTCACCGCCACAACATTTCAAATATAAAACAACTCAAAATTTAATCACAAACAGAACAACAAAACTATAACTACAACTAAATTAAAACGTCTTGTTGGATGATCGAGAATACCTCGGATGATGCAACCTACGTGTTGCTAACGGGATTTCCCATGGTCTAAATGAAAGTGTGGAACTCATTCAGTTGAGTTTAGCAAATTCATCTGGACTAAGTGAATCCGATAAAAATAACGATGCCCGAAGGATGGAACCGTGGGATCTTAACCGGTGTTGTTATAATCAACTTTAAGATTTGTTTAATTAAAATATTAAAAACACCTGGATTTTAAGATTTTCTCTAAACCAGAACACTTCTCTCATCTCCCGATTTATGACTTCTAAAACTAAACCTCTCGCAACAACAAGGAGCTCGGAGCATGGTGGGCAAGCACGGCCATCTTCATCAGCAGAAACCCGAGTCTACTTCGACAGAAAATTTCCTTAGAACTAAATAACCAAGCCATAGGACTTCGAGGTAGTTTGCCTAGTGCAACATAAATCCTCAACCTTCTGTTAGGCATTTGCATTGCAAATTAAGCCCTAACCGGTCTTAGGATTTCCGAGGTAGTTGTCTGATACGACATAAACCCTCATATCTTCAAGGCTATTTGTATGATTTTATCATACAAATATAAGACCTAATTAACTAAAATTGGCAAGATTGAAATATAAGATAATATTAGGATTTTCTCAAATCTAAGCCAAACAATAGGATAGTCGGGAAGTTGCCAAGATTCCTCTTGGATCCTCAGCTTCTCCTACTTCTCTTCCTTTGGACTCCTAAAACAAAATGTTCCAAATTTGATCCATTCCCTATAGAAATTCCAAAATTCAATCCCTCGAAGACTTAAACATCGAAATTCTTGAGAGCAGAACTACTGATTATTATCGAGAGTTTTCTTAGGTGATTCCCGTCACTTAAGATGTAATTAACTATAGGGGCTTGCCCTTATAGGGAATTTTAAGAACCCAGGTAATATAAACTCTGTTTAATGTTTTCATATTAAACAGGGGAATTTGTCGGCTTATAAAATTGGTTCGCAGACCAAACGGATGTCACAAACTTCTCTAGTTTATTTAATCGAGCCTCATTATCAAGCAGTGTGTCTATTCTTCGGGATAGATACACGGTTTGTAGTGCGGCGCTCGTTTATATAAACTATTCGGGATGTGAGATCAGTTTGATTTCATATCTTAAAATTTTCAAATTTAAAATTATTTTCAAAATCAAATACTACTTTTCAAATTATTTATTTAAATTAAATTAAAATTCGCCGGCAATTTCTGTTGGCGACCCCCTTTTCAAAATACAACACTTAACCTAAAAATAAGCCGAACAATTTCTGGCGACTCCGCTGGGGAAAATTCCTCTCTCCATTTTTAATCAGATAGTTCTGCTTTCAAAAATCGGTAGTGTATCCATGTCCCTAGTGGATCAAACTACCCTTCTTTCCGTTGGAATACTATGTTCATTTCTACCTTGAACGAGTATAGCCAACATTCTCTCGGATTTAGGAGCCACTGTTTAGACACCTCTAAACAGAGAGGTTCCGAGATCCTTTTGCCTCTTTTCTGAGGTAGGGTGAACCCCCAATAGGTGTTAGTTTAGGAGCGGTCATTCGAGTCAAGAAGTCTTGCATAAGCTATCTTTTCCCTTCCAATTCTGAATCGGATTCTTTACCTTCTCTACACCTTTGAACATTCTGTTCTAAATAAACAAACCCTCTAATGAATGACTCTTTTAACAAATATACATGAACAAGAATGTGTTCGGACTCTTTCGATTCCTTTCTTTTCATCCCGATGAGAAGAAGCATAACTCGGGACCGACAATCGAATCTACCCCGCGAAATGGAAGCCCCAAAGCTGATTTTCTCCTTCACCAATGGATCGGACTTCGCCGTGTACAAGGATGAACTGCCCGACAATGGGATCATCCGGTTTGGACAAGGATTCGAGAACACAAATGTCAAGATCGCCGACGTTACCCTTTCGCGCCGACAAACAAAGTATCCGAAACCGAGAGACCTTCGATCGAGTTCAACCTTAAGTCAACTCAAGAGTTTCCTTCTCTCGCAAAGGGTTCCAACCGAGAGGAGTACCGCTGTCCATAGAAGGACCGTTATCTCTACCCCCACTGGTCTAGTCGTCTCTGCACCTACCCCGGCTCCCGCCAAACTGAAGGGGAAGGAAGTTCAAATTTGTAACGAGCATGTTACCGTGGAGGGTATAGATTTCCGTGCAAGACCTTCTATTTTTGAAATTGGGTCCAGCTTAAGGGTTCCACCCTTAACACGGACTCAGAGGAGAAACAGAGGCAGGAAGATTGCCAGGAAGGCCAGAGCCGCTGAAGTCGCTTTCTTAGAAGAAATCCCTGAGTACACACCACTACCTGAATACATACCATTGCCTGAATATACACCCCTTTTGGAAGGAAGTAGATTCCATCCCCTTTCCGCCGCAGTCGACGAGGAAAATGTCCGTAGGATTGCCTCTACATTACCTCGGCCCGCATACTATAGCGACAACGAAAGAAAAGGGCAAGGATTACACCATTTGCCCGACTACGGACTGTGATTGAGAAGTTAACAAAGAAAGAAAAATGCCCTGTATCGGAGATTTTAAGAAGGATAGGGCGGGTGCCGGCCAAATCCCGTCTTGGGCCACGAGTAGAACCTGCTATCGCTGCAGAAGGGCCGAATAAGAAGATGAAGGCTAGTTCACCTGTTGTTGTTTCAGGTTTACAGATCAGGGAGGATACCACCTTCCAGCATTCAGCCGACAGACCATCCGGTCCTAGGCCTTCTACTGCTAGAAGGATGGTATGGAATCCCACTACCGGCCAATTAAGACCGAAACAACAACCAGAGAAGGAAAGTCTCGTCAGGAGACTTGAATCCGAAGAAAGTGCTACCGCAGTAAAGGGGACTCATGAGAAAGAAACCCGACAATTATCACATGACAACTGCAAGGATGTATAGAAAAGACCACTGGAAGATGCTATGGAAAAGCTAAGAACTGATATTCGGCGACTAGCAAGGGAAAGAGAAGAGAAATTCGGAGATGAAGTTGACTCGTCAGAGTTCATGGATGATGAATATGCAGAAATTAACATGGTTGAAATGCGAGCTTCGTCAGCTTCACAAGGTGCTCCTGCAGCCGCAGAAAGAGAGGAGCCAGAAGTAATGAGAGGACAGCTTCAAGAGAAAGATGATACGATCGCCCAAATGGCAAAAAGGATGGAAGAGATGGCTGTAGCCCTAGCCACTCTCCGCAGTCGGGTTCAACCCCAAAGAGAAACACCCCGGAAGTTATTCACATTGTAGACGGAGGAAAGGAGATTACATCCGTCAACGGGGATGATCAATTAAAGAAGGATACAACACAAAGCGTGATTCCGGAAAAGGATATCAAGAACATGTTGGAACAGCAGGTGCGAGAAGCCTTGGCACAATCAAAGAGCGGGACATCCATTCGGACGGGTAGACCTTACCCTGAAGAATTCGACGCTGTCCAATATCCGAAAGGCTTTGTACCACCTCTGTTCAAGACCTTTGATGGAACCGGAAACCCTCGGCAAGCATGTTGCACATTTTCGTGCCGGTTGTTGCAATGCCGGCGGAAGTGATGCTTTACTATTCCGACAATTTGTCGCGCACTCGTCGGGATTGCCTTTGATTGGTATGCGGAATTACCAAACGGTTCGGTGAAGACATTTTCGTAATTAGAGAACCTCTTCATCAAGCGATTTGTCGGAGCTCGGCACCACATCACTATAGGTGATTTAGTGGTAGAGAAGCAGAAGCCGAACGAAACCTTGGTGGACTACATACTTCGATGGAGGAATCTAAGTATGAAGTGTGAGCCACAGCTACAAGAACAACATGCAGTCGGCATTTTACTAAAAAGCATCCATGGCCCGATAGCACTTCTCCTCAAGGGATTTACTATTAAGACTTTCGAGAAGTTGTTAAGCAAGGCCGGAAGCTTGCAAGAGGAGGCAAAGCAACTAAGTTTCACTAATAAAACAGACAAACAGAAGCCCGTAAAAACTTTTGAAAAGAAGTCCGGGATCGTCGCAGCAGTCGATAAAGGCAAGCACTTGATACAAATATCGTCGAACGGCCACAGCAACCTCAACGAATTACCGACGAACCCCGACCCAGCTATCAGTCATCTCAACAGTATGAACAACCGCCTCGTCCGCAACGTACTTTAAGGGAACTTCTGAGCAGGGAGCATCCATTCAAGAATGAGGCAGTGCCGAAAATGTTCCGCAGTTTGATAAAGACTCCAGATTTCCAACTGCCAGAGCCTAAAAGACCAGAAGAAGTCGACAAGAAAGGTGATCCCAACTTTTGCCCTTACCACCGGATGCTTGGACACAAGATAGAAGATTGTATTACCTTCAAAAGTTGGCTCAACGACAATCTTCGAAAAGGGAATATAACGATCCCAAAGGAGTACATGAAGGAACCCCAAAAAGGAGGTTCCGTCAATGTTATCTCGACGGATTTCATTGTTCCGATAGATCCCTATGCGACAGACGATGGATGGACTACCGCTTGGACAAAGTCTTCGAAGAAGATTTTAGATCGCATCCAAACCACTTCGGTGCGAGCCTCAATTCAGAGTTCGAAACCTGTCAAGTCGACACTATCACTTGCGATAGAAGAACAACCTCAACAAGAGACAATTGAAGAAAAGAAGAAAATTGACGAAGAAGAGAAGACCGAGGCTCTTAAGGCTAGACTAGGGGCCGCTTATCCTAGGATAGTTGTTTCGATTTGGGGGAGAAATCCCTCGAACCTCCGACTCGTATGATTATTTGCTCACTCCGGTGGGATCTTATAATGATGAGGGTTATGGCGTTGGCTACGATTTGATCGTTTCTAACGATTACGTAACTAGCGACAATCAACCTAATCCGGACGTCGATTCCGATACAAATGACAATTCTCAAATCATACACAATCTCGACGATCACAATGACAAAGAAAACATCCACCAGGGAGGCTACGAGAGTTGAACAAGCAATGGATCTATTTGCGAGTTTCGAGGAGCTCCAGTCACAATAGAGTTAGAGCCTTCTGATTCTAAAGCTAATCCAGAAGAAACTGTCATTCCAATTCAGAAGGAGACACCAGCAAACTCAATACTAAATTCAGAAGAAATCACAGAAGTCAACTTAAGAAGTGGAAGAGTTCTACCTCCGAGAATGGGTTCAAAGGACAAAGGAAAGCAGGTGGTTGTTCAGGAAGAACCAACCCCGACAGAAGAAATACCCATTCGAGAAGAAAACGAGGCACATGAAAACAAAGTGGACTACAATGTGCTAGCCCATCTTAGGAAACTACCAGCCAAACTGAGCATCTACGACGCTCTCATCTTATCAAAGGAGATGAGAGAAGCTCTGATCAAGGCCTTACTTGATCCAGAGATTTGCTTAGCTCAAATGACTAGAGATTCCTTAGATGAGGTTTGCTCGTTAAAGGAACAGCGAGGTGTCACCTTCACGGACAATGACCTACTAATTGGGACAACAGACCACAATCGACCGTTGTACATTTCAGTTACAATTGGGAAGTTTACACTCTCCAGAGTATTGGTGGATCCAGGAGCATCAATCAATATAATGAATCTTCGAACGCTAGCATACTTGGAAATTGATGCTCGCGAGCTCGAAGCGGACAAAATGTTATTAAGAGGATTCAACCGAAAGGAGAAAGAGCCCTCGGCTCAATAACACTGCTAATGAAGACCGGTGACTTAGCAAAGACAACCGCGAAATTTCACATAATTGATTCAGAAACGTCGTTCAACGCTCTACTGGGCCCACCATGGATACATGAAAACCGGATGGTACCATCATCTCTACATCAATGCATCAAATACTACGATGGAGGGGAACAGTGCATCAAAGGTGACTTACAACCGTTCTCCGTACATGAAATTGGAATCCATGAAGATGCAACTTATTATGCACCTCCGAAGAAAACAATCTTCTCTAGAGATACCATGACAAATGAAGCAAAGGAAATTTGGGACGACGAAGAACCCGAAATTCTAGTCCAACGATCACTCACCACTCCCTTACGGCGAGATGGTGAAGGTTTCTCCACAACTCGCATCCGAGGTCGAGGCCGGGGACGAGGTCGTGGCGAGAGACGTTAGGACAGTTGGACGGAGGAAACCAGCCATCAATGTTGATTGGGAAGATAGTTACGAAGAAGAAAAAGAAATCAAACAAGAAGCGAGCGACAATAAGTCGGAAGAAGCCGCAATTCAGAATCCCTCTCGAAGATGAAAGAAACGAAGAATATAAATCGATGTACGAGAAGATTAACCACTATGTACATACTTATGACCCCGACCCCGATCCATTCTAATAAGGTCGAGGGTATGGTGGTCAAAGAGGTACGTAGCGGCGGTGCAAAGCCCATCAAATTCTACCGTGGTGCTCCTTCCTCCAAAGCCGAAAATAATGTACAATTTGAAGATGCTACTTCATCGAATTAATGGAATTGCCTTTTGAGTGGTACTCTCCCTGTGTTCAAAATTTAATTCGGCGTGGTTTCTTACCTCGACAATGGACAAAAGGTCGATCACAACATTTTGAAAATTTATGGAATAACTCCGGTCGTCCACCCAATTCAAAGCATGGTCTCGGATTCGGCACAGTAGGATCGATCGACGATACTGAATTTTGCTTGGTTGTCACTTGCGAGTCTAATGGAAACTGCATGGAAACTACAGAAGAACTCGAAGATTTATAAATTGGAGACGCTCCACCAGAATTCGAAGAAGAGATCAAATCTACGATAGATGAGTTAACGGAAGTTAACTTAGGTACTAGCGAAGAACCTAGACCTACCTTTGTTAGCTCCTTACTCAATACAGAAGACTCCGAAGAAATAATTGAGTTATTAATGGAATTTAAAGAGCTGTTTTGCTTGGAGCTACGATGAGATGCCGGGTTTAGCTCCAGAGGTCGCAATCCATAAGCTAGGGGTGGATCCTGCTTCTGTTCCAGTCAGACAAGGTCCCAGAAGAATGCGTCTAGAAATCGAACAACAAGTCATAGCTGAAGTTAAAAAGCTAATAGACGCTAAATTTGTCCGTGAGGAACAATACACGACTTGGTTAGCCAATGCAGTACCAGTCAGGAAGAAGAATGGTCAGATCAGAATTTGTGTGGATTTCAGAGATTTAAACAAGGCATGTCCAAAAGATGAATTCCCTCTACCGATCCCAGAATTAATGATTGACATTGCTTCGACACATGAAATATTTTCGTTCATGGATGGATCTTCAGGATACAACCAGATAAAAATGACTCCAGAAGATGAAAAACTTAGAGCATTCAGAACGCCGATCGGAGTATATTGCTACACAGTGTGATGCCATTCGGACTGAAGAACGCAGGAGCAACCTACCGGAGAGCGATGACAAGAATTTTTGATGATCTCATCCACAATCAAGTCGAATGCTACGTGGATGATGTGGTCATCAAAAGCAAAGTAAAGGAAAACCACTCGTATGATTTGAGAATTATTTTCGAACGATTAAGACAATTTAACCTTAAGATGAATCCCTTAAAATGCGCCTTCGGCGTCACCTCCGGAAGTTCTTAGGATTCGTTGTCCGACATCGTGGAATTGAAATCGACCCGGAAAAGATTAAAGCTATCCTAGAAATGCCGCCTCCCAAAACCTTAAAGCAGCTTACGATCTTTTCAAGGGAAGGCGGCATATCTTCGACGCTTTATCTCAAACTTGTCGGGTAGGTGTCGGCCTTTCTCGGCACTAGTTAAAAAGGACGCCAAATTTATTTGGGAAGAGAAATGCCGAAGGCCTTCGAAGACATTAAGCAATATTTAATGACACCTCCTGTCTTAGCAGCCCCGGTCTCGGGTAGACCGTTGATACTTTATACCGCGGCTTTAGACGACTCTCTCGGAGCCCTGTTAGCCCAGGTCAATGATGAGGGTAAAGAAAATGCTCTTTACTACCTAAGCCGTCATTTACTTTCGACGGAAATAAGGTATCCCGCAATTGAAAAGCACTATTTAGCCTTGATCTTCGCCGCTCAAAAGCTCAGGCACTACATGCTTTCTCATAAGGTCAACCTGATCTCGAAATTTAATCCATTGCAATACTTGATGACCCGTCCAACGCTTTCCGGCAAACTTGCCAGATGGTCAATGATATTATTACAATTCGATATAACTTTCGTGCCTCTTCGTACCGTAAAGGGACAAGTCTTAGCAGACTTCCTCGCAGCACACCCTTCTGCGGCGAATCTCCTCTCAATGACGATTTGCCAGATGAACAAATAATGAACCTAGAAGACCCTGATGATCGACGTTGGGAATTATATTTCGACGGAGCATCTTCAGCACACAAAGACGAAGAATCGCAAGTGATAGTGCCTGGTAAGGCAGGGATCGGACTAATCTTTATAACATCGGAGCGGGGGATGTTAAGATACTCCTACCACTTGACAGAGCCGTGTACAAATAACGAGCGGAATACGAAGCCCTCATAACAGAGCTGGAATTAACTATTCAAATGGGTATAACGGACATCAACATCTACGGGGATTCGTAGTTAATCATTCAACGAGATCGCTGGACGATGCAGAATTTTAAAACCAAGACTCGAGCAATACTTCCAGGTATGCCATACGGTGTTGGAACGGATTCCAAATGTGGCAATCTACAAAATTCTCGAAAAGAAAACGCTTTAGCGAGATGCGTTAGCCGTCTCGCAAAAGGATTTTCCTGTTTGCAAGATGAATCGATGGAAGTGTCGGTTCACGGACGTCGGGTCCTATCACGGCTCGACATAGACACAATACACAAATCGAAAAAGAAGAAGAATCGGTTACAACGGTGACAAAAAACACGGAAGAATGGCGACGACCATTAATGAACTACTCGCAAACAGGAAAACTACCGGACGATAGGTCGTTAGCCCATCGGATCAAGAAAAGAACTCGTCCTACGCATTAATAAATAACACGTTATACGGAAGGTCTTTCGATCAAATGTGGCTAAGGTGCCTAAGCGGGTCCGAGGCCCGTGAAATTGTTAAAGAGGTGCATTCGAGACTCTGTGGCGCTCACCAGTCGGGTCCGAAGATGAAAATGAAAATTAAAAGATTAGGGTATTGCTGGCCCTCGATGATGACCGACTGCATGAAAATCGTCGAAGGCTGTCACCGGTGCCAAGTGCACGGAGTGGTTCTACACCAACCTCCAAATGTGCTACATCCGACAATTGCGTCGTGGCCATTTGAATGTTGGGGCACGGATATAGTGGGTCCAATAGAACCACCATCTTCAAAAGGACATCGCTTCATTCTTGCGGCTACGGATTACTTATCCAAGTGGGCGGAGGCGGTTCCACTCGTAGAAGTGAAAGCACATCACGTGCTACAATTTTTCAAGAACCAAGTTGTCTACCGTTTCGGAGTGCCGCGCGAGATCATCTCGGATAATGGGTCGGCATTCGAAGCACGCAAATCAACAATTTTGTCGGGAGACACGGAATCGACTAGCGGTATTCAACAATTTACTACCCGAGAGCAAACGGCCCTGGTGAGGCTTTTAATAAAACTCTCGTTCAAATCTTAAAGAAATCCTTGGACGATAATAAGAGAAATTGGCACGAGAAGTTATTAGAAGCCTTATTGGCCTACCGGACAACCTTCGAACTCCTACTCGAAGCTACACCTTACGCTCCGGTGTATGGGTCCGAGGCGAGTGTTACCTTTAGAGGTCCGAGCTTCCTTCACTCGGGATTGCGAGTTGCAAACAAGATCACGATAGAAGAGAATGCCAAATTACGACTAGAAGAATTGGAAAGCTCGGAAGGAAAAAGACTCGCAGCGCGAGCGAATTTAGAACTATACCGAGCTAAGATGGTTCGAAGCTCATGACGGATCGAGTCCGCCCAAGAACCTTTAAAGTTGGTGACTTAGTTCTCATTCTCAAAAGACCTATTCTTGCACACCGCAAGATAGGAGGAAAATTTGAACCCACTTGGGAGGGCCGTTTGTGGTTGAGGCAGTCTACTCGGGAGGCTCCTACCAGCTAGTGAACTGCAAGGAGAACGACATATGCTTCCGATCGATAGACGATACTTGAAAAAGTATTACGTTACCTGATGTTTCGAAAGAATGAATTTTTCATCCCTAGAAGCACGGGTGAAGTAATTACTTATGACTGGGTCCGAACCCAAAAAATAATAAAAATGTGCTAAAATAAGTAAAATCATGATAATAAAGTTTTTCTTGTTTTCTTTCCCAAATCAAAATCTCTTTTCTGATCTTTTCCCACTTCATTCCTGTTGAATTTAAAAATAAATATATATATAAAAACGGTCTTTAATAAACATTTTCTTAATGTTCTTGTTCTTAGTACAGCCCCTGATCCTTTTCCTTGTCTTTTCGCAGGGAAATGTCGAACGGGCGGTTGGTCCTGAACTTTAGAAATGGCGTAAGCCTTGCACTCGACGAAAAGAGGGTGAAAGATGGAGCGATAATAGAGATTGACTCGGACTTCGCACCGGCGAGCTCGCAATACGAGGAAAGTGGCCGGGTCCCGATTGACCGAGAGGAACCGCCCGATCGGACGGTAATGAAAGTGGGTGGCCCAAGCCACCAATCTAGGAGCAAGAAAAGAAAAACAAACACTGAGGAGGACAAGAGAATCAAGTCTGTAGTCGCTACAGCAGAGGGCAGGCTTGTCAGCGCCGCGCCCACAGAAACTCAGGAAATACGAAGAGCTACCCTCACAACAACTCAACGAAGGAATAAAAATCGCCGTATCCGCAAGATGTTAACTAAATTAGCAGCGGACCAGCGCGACGAGACAGTTGCTACTGCCAGTGCATATACTTCAAGGATACCGGTTCGCCAGGAACCTGAAGGAAGGAGGCCAGCTCCGAGGATAACAGAAGAAACCAGGGAAATCTCAAGAAGAACAGAAGAAAGAAGGCTACTACGCCACCAGATAAAGTCACCAGTAATGCATGACCTTGTTGCAGAAGCAACCCCGGAGGATGTCCCGACGGACATCATCCCCGAGGAGCCGAGGTATGCGGGGAGAACGTGAAGGGATTGAGCCATATATCCCACAGTACGTCACCAGGCCTCGCCATTTGCAAATTATCCCAGAATACGAGCTATAAAGAATACAGAATGTCGAGAAGAAAACTTTTGAATACTTCGAGAGATTTAGAGGCAGGAGGATCAATATACTTAGAAGGCCTCGAGCTACATACGGACGTGTTCTCGGAATACGAACAACAACAAATCGTGGATCGCATCCGGGATTTGAAAAGGATGGGCCGAGCGGGCCGCCTAAGAGAAAACACTTACTCGAACCCCGGAGATGGATGCCGGGGAAGGGGAGAATTACAATACAATGTGGATGCTTGCTACTAACTTCGCGGAAGACAGGAAGGGAAACCCACCGGGGATACTCCATCATGGCCAGGTGGATCCAATGTCATTAGTCATTAAAAGGATGGTAAAAAGAATGATAACATGGAGGGTACTGCCAGCAGATTGCATACCCAACAGTTGCATCATTAACATTTACAAGAAGGGTGACTGCATACACCCGCACATAGATCACCACGACTTTGTCAGACCTTTACGCACGGTTTCTTTTACGAACGAGTGTAATATCATGTTCGGATCGACCTCCGGATAGCGAGGCCCGGGTGAGTTCCGAGGGCCAGTAAAGATACCATTACCGGTAGGTTCCGTCATGATACTAAAGGGCAACGGAGCACATGTCGCTAAACATTGCATACCGGGAGTACCACTGAAGCGGATCTCAGTTACTTTTAGAAGGATGGATGACAGGAAAGCACCTTACCACTTCCAGCCAGACCCTGAGCTAGAGAGCCTCCAGCCTTACGAGCTGTGAGTTACATGGAAAATATCACACCTCCAACGTACATCCATACGGCGGCCTTGCCGAGGATGGCTTGGAAGGTGATGTTATTGACCATGTACCTCACTATTCGGACATGGATTTTTGACGGATACCTTTTTGGATAGATCGACAAAGATCATACATAGTCCGTTTTGAGTCTATATGGATTGTATGAGATGTATTCCAGATCGAGTTGTATGATGTATCTTCAACATGATTGGAATGAAAGTGACCATGTCACATTTTTGGCCTTCACCTCTTTTGTGCAAGTTGACTGGGAAACGCCATTAAAGTTAAATGAACTTCGGACAAAGAACAGAAAAGAAACAAAAAGAATAAAAGAAAACTTTCCTTAAAAATCTAAAAGATGATAAACTCCAAATTCACGATAAAATAAAATCTGAATCGTTAAAAGACAAACAAAATGAACACAAATTTCAAATCAAATCTCAATCGAACTCAAATTCGATTTTCCAAATTTCAAATCAAATCTCAATCAAATTTAAACTCAACCTTCTAAATCTGAAATCCAATCCGTTCTACCCTCTCCTTTGTCCAGGATGGAAGCGGTCGATTCCATTGACATAGAGCCGCGAGATTTTTGATTCGGATCTAGTGGCAAGGAATTGTATCCAATCCAAACCAACAACTTTCGATCAACTCTTTTGAATGGGATATGTAGCACCTACATATTCCCTCCTAATCTATTTCTTTCCATGAAAGTCTTTTTAAACTTTCATAAAATTCTCAAAACACCAAAATTCCATACTTTTCAAATCAACACTACAAATCTTTGCAATATCAATTACCATCAAAATCAAACCTTTGGGGTTGAGGATTTTACATCCGAGATCGCATTGTTTTAGGATTCTTTCCCTATTGCAATGAAATACATCAAAATCAAACCTTTGGGGTTGAGGATTTTACATCGGAGATCGCATTGTTTTAGGATTCTTTCCCTATTGCAATGAAATACATCAAAATCAAACCTTTGGGGTTGAGGATTTTACATCCGAGACTGCATTGCTTTAGGATTCTTTCCCTATTGCAATGAAATACATCAAAATCAAACCTTTGGGGTTGAGGATTTTACATCCGAGACCGCATTGCTTTAGGATTCTTTCCTATCGCAATGAAATACATCAAAATCAAACCTTTGGGGTTGAGGATTTTACATCCGAGACTCGCATTGCTTTAGGATTCTTTCCCTATTGCAATGAAATACATCAAAATCAAACCTTTGGGGTTGAGGATTTTACATCCGAGATCGCATTGTTTTAGGATTCTTTCCCTATTGCAATGAAATACATCAAAATTAAACCTTTGGGGTTGAGGATTTTACATCCGAGACTGCATTGCTTTAGGATTCTTTCCCTATCGCAATGAAATACATCAAAATTAAACCTTTGGGGTTGAGGATTTTACATCCGAGACTGCATTGCTTTAGGATTCTTTCCCTATTGCAATGAAATACATCAAAATAAAACCTTTGGGGTTGAGGATTTTACATCCGAGACTGCATTGCTTTAGGATTCTTTCCCTATTGCAATGAGATACATCAAAATCAAACCTTTGGGGTTGAGGATTTTACATCCGAGACTGCATTGCTTTAGGATTCTTTCCCTATTGCAATGAGATACATCAAAATTAAACCTTTGGGGTTGAGGATTTTACATCCGAGACTGCATTGCTTTAGGATTCTTTCCCTATTGCAATGAAATACATCAAAATTAAACCTTTGGGGTTGAGGATTTTACATCCGAGACCGCATTGCTTTAGGATTCTTTCCCTATTGCAATGAAATACATCAAAATCAAACCTTTGGGGTTAAGGATTTTACATCCGAGACTGCATTGCTTTAGGATTCTTTCCCTATTGCAATGAAATACATCGAAATTAAACCTTTGGGGTTGAGGATTTTACATCCGAGACTGCATTGCTTTAGGATTCTTTCCCTATTGCAATGAAATACATCAAAATCAAACCTTTGGGGTTGAGGATTTTACATCCGAGACTCGCATTGCTTTAGGATTCTTTCCCTATTGCAATGAAATACATCAAAATCAAACCTTTGGGGTTGAGGATTTTACATCCGAGACTGCATTGCTTTAGGATTCTTTCCCTATTGCAATGAAATACATCAAAATTAAACCTTTGGGGTTGAGGATTTTACATCCGAGACTGCATTGCTTTAGGATTCTTTCCCTATTGCGATGAAATACATCAAAATCAAACTCTTGGGGTTGAGGATTTTACATCCGAGACTGCATTGCTTTAAGACTCTTTCCCTATCGCAATGAAATACATCAAAATCAAACTCTTGAGGTTAAGGATTTTACATCCAATACCGCATTGCTACGAGTTCTTTCCTCATTGTAATAATTTAATTCAATCAATTCAATTTTCTTTTGAGGTTGAAGATGTTACATCTAAAACCAAAAAATTTCAATTCAAATCAAATCCCTTCAAATTAATCTTAACAAAACTTCAATCTAAGTTGAAACCCAAGTTAAAATCTGAACTTACACATCAAAACTTAAACCGAAACAAGCTGAAATCTAAATCGAAATTTCCCCAAATCATGTGATTTTGGATTCACCTCCTTTTCCTTTCCCAGGCGAGAGTTCGAGAATCTCAGGTCCCAAAGATATACTTGACACTCCCCAGCGGGAATTCTTCTACTTCGTCCTAAGTTTGTCACTTGGACATCTGTGTTGGTTTTGTTGATCTTTTCGGTCAACGCCAATATGCGCGGTGTGCTTGGTTAGCACACCACACCTATTGGGGGTCCATTTGTTGACCTCATTTTTGATGAGGTCTTCTCTTCTTCTCTTTAGTACTTAGGATCTAGCCTTAGGCTTTTCCTTTGACTATCCTAGAGGATTAGAATTGGGACCCACCACTTAGAAATTCAAACCACTTCTTAACTCCCTGCAAACTCCACAAACTTGATTGTAGACCCCTAATCACCTAGAGGGTTGAAATCAAATGTGGAAGTTTAAAGGATGAGTTCCTATAGGACTCTTTGGCCTTAGGACTACCCTGGGTGGCCTGGTCTGGTGAAGGGCTGACTTACCCATACACTACACTACACTTTCACACACCTCCTAATACCACACCCATACCCAACTTGATCTCCTGACTCATAAAGGTGATTCACATGGATGGTCCTTAACCCCTAAGCCCTTGGCTAAGAGGGTTAGGAACAACATAGTAGATGCCTCAAATGATTCCCTTCATGGCTCATGTGGGCTTGATATGGCTTCATGGCTCAACCAAAATGATTTCATTCCACTTACATTCACCCAAGCTTCAATTTTCCAAATTTTCAATTTTTGACCCCCGGGACCCTACACCCGCTAGCTCTACCCAAAACCCTCGAAACCACCCAAAATTTGCAAAATCACCTAAATTACCCAAAATTCCTCAAAATCAATCCCAAACATTCCCACATTACTCAAATTGATCATCCATACCCAAAAATACCAAAAATTCCAAAAATACCTCCCAATACCCTCCAAATACCCAAAATACCCCTCTTAGCCAAAAAATCCAAAAATTCAGAAAATTCCCATAAAATTCCAGAAAATCCCAAATATTCCCAATTTCATTTTGTTCAACTACACCATGGGCTAATTTTGTCAATTTACCCCACTTTTGTCAAAATCCCCAATTTGACCCATTTTAACCCAAAGTGAACCCAATGTCAAACCAAACCTACCCAATTGACCCAAATTCTGGTCCAATTCAATTCTAAACTTCAATTCAACATCCCCAACACCAATCTAGACCAAATCCAAGCCCAATTTGATTGACATTTGAATCCAATTTCACTTTGGACCTTAAAGCCCAATTTGGACCCACGACCCAAACTTAGCCCAAACTCACCCAATTCAACTCCAATTAACCCCAAATCTTTTCTAAACCTTCCTTAACATTCCCAAAAACAAAACACTAACATGATTTGTTCAAAATTTAGACCCAAACCCCACTCAAATTCAACCCAAAGCCAAAATCCCTTAAATGGGCCTACACCTAAACCTAGCCCATATAGGCCCAAACCCCAAAATCAAGACGCAATCAAAGTTGAAAACTCTTTAAAACAGCCCCATAAGCCATTTTCAACATCAATTTTACATCAATTTCAACCCTAGCCCAACATTGGCCCAAGTTAGCCCAATTTGACCTATGTTGGCCCATTTACCAAAGAAACCCAATTCAAACCCAAACCACCCCAAATTTGCTTTAAATCACTCATGATACACTCTTAAATCAAACCCAACATTTATTTGGCATGGCCCTTTGCAAAAATCTCCACCCAAAAGCCCATTTTGAAACTTAAAAGCCCACTTACATGAAACCTTCCTAAAGCCCATCTCCACCAAAATCCAAAGGGCCAAAATCAATCCAAAACCCATATGACAATTGCTCTACACCATATTTTCAATTAAATCAATCCCTAAGTTTCAAAACTCATCATGAAGCCATTCCAAATTAAGTCCCATACAAATTCACATCAAAATGCCAAAATTTTCTTAAACCCATTTCCATGAAATTGACTTGGCTTTTCCCAAGCCAAAGGTGAGCCATGAAGCCACTCTTAAGCCACATGCAAGCCATGTGAATTGTTTGACATGTGACCATACCACATTGGGTAAAAGGAGGGGGAGCTTTCCTTAATTCCTAAAAATCCTTAACCTCACCCATGATACCCCTTAACCAAGATTTAATCCAAATATTCTTGGATAAGGACATCACCACCTTTTGACCAGCTAGCCTAACTGATTTTCTCAGCCCAAGGCCGGCCATGGGGAGGTGAACCCAGCCCAAACAAATGGGTTGACCAAACCTAGCCAAGAATAGCCTTCCCCCCATTCCATTTCAATTCAACTCCTTTACACATGTCCATGGCCAATTGACTGCACTAAGCCCCAGCCCTGACCTCCCTGACCTTGAGGGTGACCTGACCCTGGCCGGCCAGCCACCACAGCCGCCGGAAACCACCAGGCCGAGAGCTCACATGTGAGCCCAAACTTGGAATTCTCACCTGCTGAGCTGCCCCATCCCCAGTGGCCATTGTAGCTGTTCTTCTCTTGCCAAGAGCAGCTGATCCCAAGCCCTAACTCCCCCGGGAGGCCCTCCACCCTCTCCTATTTAAACACCACCCCCTCTCGGCCATGAGAGGTGCTGAACCAAACCTTAAGGAAACTCTGCCAAAATCATTCCAGATCACTCTCCACACATAGAGCACTTGATTCCCACTGGATTCCAGCCCCAATTCCCTCCAGCTGAGCTCAATTTTGAGTTCAAACTTCAGCACAAAAACCAGGACACTTCTTCACGGTGGATCAATCTTCAAATTGATCGGTCCTACACCTTCACCGGACCAAGAGGAGAAGTTTCCCACCGAAAGCCCCATCTCCGGGCCACCCGATTGTTCCGGACTCCAAGCTTTGTGATCGGCCGTGGTCACTTTCATAGCTAGGCGATTCACCGGGCCAAGGGACTTCATCCGGAGCTTGTTTGGACCCAATCGAAGGTGACACAACTCTCGGATCGAAGCTTCACTTCTCCGAGCAAAGGTATGGACTCACTCTTCTTCCCGAGCTTACGGAGATTCTCCATTTAATTTGAGTCAATTTAAATACATGTTTACCGTATGGATGTGTTCGTCTCCTCAAGACGAATCCATAGAGCATAAGAACACGAAAATCCGTTGAGAATCGAGTGAGAAATTAGGGCTAGAAGGTTGACGGTCACAGGTGCACACCAGTCGTAGACGATGACCATGAGCCGTCGGATCGAGCGTGTATCGAGTGGACGGTCTGGATTGAGTCGGACAGCGCGTTGGTAAGTGACCCGCGGGGCCCCGGAGCGCCGAGTCGGATGGCGGCGCCGAATCAGGAGACGCCGCGTGGTCATTCGGAGATGCCGAGGATGACAGGGCGCCGCGTGGATAAGTAGGAAATTAGGTTATTTTCCTATTTATTTAATTCCCTAAACTTCAAAAATGCATAACTTTGTGTAGGAAAGTCAGAAAAATAAAATAAAAATACCCTCTTGCTCAGTGAACAGAGGAGAATAATGTGGAAAAGAAATCATTTAATTTCATTAAGTATTTTATTTTTAATGATTTATTTACCCTCTGCATTGTTTTAATTCTCCATGCATATAGGAAATTCACCATGGCATGAGACCATAGGGCTTTTGAAGCCTCTGAATTTGGGAACATTCCCTGAATTTTCCAAAGTCAGAGGCCATCCCTATGAGAAGTTATTGATTTTTCAAATTCATGTTACTTTTATGAGTATTTTAAATCCAATAATTAGCATGTTGTGAAATAAATTCTAGGAAAATTTGGTGATGTTTCTTATGACCAGAGGACCCTAGGAAAAATAGGTTTTGAATTAATCCACTTGGAATAACCCTAATTGGCTTAAACACCCAAAATAGGTCCTTAATTAATTAGAGCTAATCATGCATCAAATTGACTTGAAATCAATTCTCCACTGACCTTTGGGATCAGAGGAACCCACCATAAAAGTTTGAAGTCAATTGGGTTTGGTTAGCCCTATCAAATAGGTTGATTAAGCCATTTAGCCAAAATTAAACTTAAAAAATTCATAACTTTCAAAATGCTTTTCAAAAATTCACCAAATTGGTTTTGGAGTCTCTCTGATATCAGGGGAATTTAAGAAAATTAAAATTTCAATTTTCTAAAAAAGTTGATTTTTTGCATTATTTTAATATTTTTAATAATTAAAAAATAATAAAAATCACAAAAATAATAAAATTCACCAAAATGTCACATTTTGAATTTTAATCACTTAGGAACAAACCCCATATTTTTCTTAAGTCTATATGATGAGATATTAAATTTTAAAGCCCTAGGGTAATTTTAAAAATAAAAAAAATGTATTTTCTAGCATTTCCACTAAAATAATTATAATAAATCAGAGAAAAATCAGAAAATTGTGAAAATTGGTTCTCTGATTTCCTTGATATCAGAGAGATTTTTAAAAAATATGAAATTCATTTTTCAACCTTTATTTTATTTTTTAAATTAATTAATACTCCAAAACTCAAAATAATTATAATAAAAAGAATATAATTCAGAAAATCACCAAAATTGGTCCAAGTGGTCCTCTGGTCATTAGGAATGTCCCATAATTTTCTTAAGGACAGAAACTTTTCCTTGGTCATATTATTAAATTTTCCTTGGAAATCCTTATTTTCCACCAAAAATAATTACATAAATAAATTAAATACAGAAAAATCACATTTTCTCCTCTAATGCCTTTATTGACATATGAGTGAAGTCACATAAAAATTTCAAATTCATTTAAGCTCAATTTAGTGAGTTATGAAATTATTAAGCTTGAAGGGCAAAATGGTAATTAAAATTTTAACCCTTAATTAAAACTTTAGGCTTAATAAAATGAAAGAGTAAAATATTTGATCTTAATCTGATTTGGATGATTGAAATTTAAATAATTAAAGGGTAGAAACCTATTAAACAATTCAAAAATAATTAAAAATAAACCTTAATTAAATAATTAATTAAATTTGGAAGAATAATGGAAAATTGGAATTATTAAAATAGGGATGTTATTAGGAAGAAATTTGTTCTTTAATTTAAGAATCCCTAAATTAATCATCTCAATAATATTTAATTCCTAATTAAAATGATAATCCAAATTTAAAATTTAAAATGCTAAAAGACTTAATCATTAAATTAAATTAAAGTTAAATTATTTAAATTAAATCCTTTTAAAATTTCAATTAAATTAATACTTTAACAATTAAAATTAAATCATCCTTAAAGTATAAAAAATAAAATATTAAATTAAAATTAAAAATAAAATTAAATTAAAATTTAAATTAAATTAAATTAAATAAAATAAAATTAAATTAAATTAAATTAAATTAAATTAAAACATATTAAATTAAATTAAATTAAATTAAATTAAAATAAAACCAAGTTAAAATTAAAATTAAATTAAATTAAATAAATCAAATTAAATTAAAATTAAAACTAAATCAAATTAAATTAAATTAAATTAAATTGAATTAAAAATAACATCACCTAAGACATAAAGAAATTCAAAATGAATCTAAAACAACTTGAACAACTATTACAAACTTAAATCCATTAACTGAAATTAAATCAAATCACAAATCACTTGAACGTTAATTTGCCCTCAAAAGCTCATGATGTCATAACTCTTAAAAGGAGTGTTAAGTGAAGTGCTACTTCATTCATAGGATATTCAAATGTCCTAGTTCACTGAGGAAGACAACAAACTTGAACTCCCAGACGATTAATTCATTTGTATAATTAAATTCTCTTGGACTTAAAACAATCCTAGAAATATTGAAAAGATGTTTAAGATTCGTCTTAAGCACTTCCTCGATATGATAGGATGTTTTTAAGAACATTTGAATTTAATTGTTCTTTGATGAAGAAAATCGTCCTCAAACCAAAATACAAGAACCTAGATGTCATAGGAGATGACTAGCTATAGGATTAGGAACTTGGTAGAAAACCATAACCCTTCCCTTAGCTTTACCTAGGAATCGCTTTAAATGCTTAAATATTCTAATTGTGTTTTAAGTGCGGCTTGGGATGACGGGAAGACCCTCCAGGTACGCTTTTATTTTATTGCAATTTACCTTATTGCAATTTATTTAATCGCATCGCACTTACTTTTCTTGCATGATAAACAACTGTTGCATGAAAACCCACACCTTTAGGATAGTCCCTAAAGCTGAAACCAAAACTAAATTAAAAGTCATTACAAGATAAAATTCACCGCCACAACATTTCAAATATAAAACAACTCAAAATTTAATCACAAACAGAACAACAAAACTACAACTACAACTAAATTAAAACGTCTTGTTGGATGATCGAGAATACCTCGGATGATGTAACCTACGTGTTGCTAACGGGATTTCCCATGGTCTAAATGAAAGTGTGGAACTCATTCAGTTGAGTTTAGCAAATTCATCTGGACTAAGTGAATCCGATAAAAATAACGATGCCGGAAGGATGGAACCGTGGGATCTTAACCGGTGTTGTTATAATCAACTTTAAGATTTGTTTAATTAAAATATTAAAAACACCTGGATTTTAAGATTTTCTCTAAACCAGAACACTTCTCTCATCTCCCGATTTATGACTTCTAAAACTAAACCTCTGCAACAACAAGGAGCTCGGAGCATGGTGGGCGAGCACGGCCATCTTCATCGACGAAAACCCGAGTCTACTTCAGCAAAACTTTCCTTAGAACTAAATAACCAAGCCATAGGACTTCGAGGTAGTTTGCACTAGTGCAACATAAATCCTCAACCTTCGTTAGGCATTTGCATTGCAAATTAAGCCCTAACCGGTCTTAGGATTTCCGAGGTAGTTGTCTGATACGACATAAACCCTCATATCTTCAAGGCTATTTGTATGATTTTATCATACAAATATAAGTCCTAATTAACTAAAATTGGCAAGATTGAAATATAAGATAATATTAGGATTTTCTCAAATCTAAGCCAAACAATAGGATAGTCGGGAAGTTGCCAAGATTCCTCTTGGATCCTCAGCTTCTCCTACTTCTCTTCCTTTGGACTCCTAAAACAAAATGTTCCAAATTTGATCCATTCCCTATAGAAATTCCAAAATTCAATCCCTTGAAGACTTAAACATTGAAATTCTTGAGAGCGGAACTACGATTATTATCGAGAGTTTTCTTAGGTGATTCCCGTCACTTAAGATGTAATTAACTATAGGGGCTTGCCCTTATAGGGAATTTTAAGAACCCGAGTAATATAAACCCTGTTTAATGTTTTCATATTAAACGGGGGAATTTGTCGGCTTATAAAATTGGTTCGCGGACCAAACGGATGTCACAAACTTCTCTAGTTTATTTAATCGAGCCTCATTATCAAGCAGTGTGTCTATTCTTCGGGATAGATACACGGTTTGTAGTGCGGCGCTCGTTTATATAAACTATTCGGGATGTGAGATCGGTTTGATTTCATATCTTAAAATTTTCAAATTTAAAATTATTTTCAAAATCAAATACTACTTTTCAAATTATTTATTTAAATTAAATTAAAATTCGCCGGCAATTTCTGTAGGCGACCCCCTTTTCAAAATACAACACTTAACCTAAAAATAAGCCGAACAATTTCTGGCGACTCCGCTGGGGAAAATTCCACTCTCCATTTTTAATCAGATAGTTACGCTTTCAAAAATCGGTAGTGTATCCATGTCCCTAGTGGATCAAACTACCCTTCTTTCCGTTGGAATACTATGTTCATTTCTACCTTGAACGAGTATAGCCAACATTCTCTCGGATTTAGGAGCCATCTGTTTAGACACCTCTAAACGGAGAGGTTCCGAGATCCTTTTGCCTCTTTTACGAGGTAGGGTGAACCCCCAATAGGTGTTAGTTTAGGAGCGGTCATTCGAATCAAGAAGTCTTGCATAAGCTATCTTTTCCCTTCCAATTCTGAATCGGATTCTTTACCTTCTCTACACCTTTGAACATTCTGTTCTAAATAAACAAACCCTCTAATGAATGACTCTTTTAACAAATATACATGAACAAGAATGTGTTCGGACTCTTTTCGATTCCTTTCTTTTCATCCTGATGAGAAGAAGCATAACTTGGGATCGACAATCAGAATCTACCTGCGAAATGGAAGCCCCAAAGCTGATTTTCTCCTTCACCAATGGATCGGACTTCGCCGTGTACAAGGATGAACTGCCCGACAATGGGATCATCCGGTTTGGACGAGGATTCGAGAACACAAATGTCAAGATCGGCGACGTTACCCTTTTCGCGCCGACAAACAAAGTATCCGAGACCGAGAGACCTTTGATCGAGTTCAACCTTAAGTCAACTCAAGAGTTTCCTTCTCTCGCAAAGGGTTCCAGCTGAGAGGAGTACCGCTGTCCATAGAAGGACCGTTATCTCTACCCCCACTGGTCTAGTCGTCTCTGCACCTACCCCGGCTCCCGCCAAACTGAAGGGGAAGGAAGTTCAAATTTGTAACGAGCATGTTACCGTGGAGGGTATAGATTTTCGTGCAAGACCTTCTATTTTTGAAATTGGGTCCAGCTTAAGGGTTCCACCCTTAACACGGACTCAGAGGAGAAACGAGAGGCGGAAGATTGCCGGGAAGGCCGAGCCGCCGAAGTCGCTTTCTTAGAAGAAATCCCCGAGTACACACCACTACCTGAATACATACCATTGCTCGAATATACACCCCTTTTGGAAGGAAGTAGATTCCATCCCCTTTTCGCCGCAGCTGACGAGGAAAATGCCCGCAGGATTGCCTCTACATTACCTCGGCCCGCATACTATAGCGACAACAGAAAGAAAAGGGCAAGGATTACACCATTTGCCCGACTACAGACTGTGATTGAGAAGTTAACAAAGAAAGAAAAATGCCCTGTATCGGAGATTTTAAGAAGGATAGGGCGGGTGCCGGCCAAATCCCGTCTTGGGCCACGAGTAGAACCTGCTATCGCTGCAGAAGGGCCGAATAAGAAGATGAAGGCTAGTTCACCTGTTGTTGTTTCAGGTTTACAGATCAGGGAGGATACCACCTTCCAGCATTCAGCCGACAGACCATCCGGTCCTAGGCCTTCTACTGCTAGAAGGATGGTATGGCGTCCCACTACCGGCCAATTAAGACCGAAACAACAACCAGAGAAGGAAAGTCTCGTCAGGAGACTTGAATCCGAAGAAAGTGCTACTGCAATAAAGGGGACTCATGAGAAAGAAACCCGACAATTATCACATGACAACTGCAAGGATGTATAGAAAAGACCACTGGAAGATGCTATGGAAAAGCTAAGAACTGATATTCGGCGACTAGCAAGGGAAAGAGAAGAGAAATTCGGAGATGAAGTTGACTCGTCAAAGTTCATGGATGATGAATATGCAGAAATTAACATGGTTGAAACGCGAGCTTCGTCAGCTTCACAAGGTGCTCCTGCAGCCGCAGAAAGAGAGGAGCCAGAAGTAATGAGAGGACGACTTCAAGAGAAAGATGATACGATCGCCCAAATGGCAAAAAGGATGGAAGAGATGGCCGTAGCCCTAGCCACTCTCCGCAGTCGGGTTCAACCCCAAAGAGAAACACCCCGGAAGTTATTCACATTGTAGACGGAGGAAAGGAGATTACATCCGTCAACGGGGATGATCAATTAAAGAAGGATACAACACAAAGCGTGATTCCGGAAAAGGATATCAAGAACATGTTGGAACGACGAGGTGCGAGAAGCCTTGGCACAATCAAAGAGCGGGACATCCATTCGGACGGGTAGACCTTACCTCGAAGAATTCGACGCCGTCCAATATCCGAAAGGCTTTGTACCACCTCCGTTCAAGACCTTTGATGGAACCGGAAACCCTCGGCAGCATGTTGCACATTTTCGTGCCGGTTGTTGCAATGCCGGCGGAAGTGATGCTTTACTCTTCCGACAATTTGTCGACGGCTCGTCGGGGATTGCCTTTGATTGGTATGCGGAATTACCAAACGGTTCGGTGAAGACATTTTCGGAATTAGAGAACCTCTTCATCAAGCGATTTGCGGAGCTCGGCACCACATCACTATAGGTGATTTAGTGGTAGAGAAGCGAAGCCGAACGAAACCTTGGTGGACTACATACTTCGATGGAGGAATCTAAGTATGAAGTGTGAGCCACGGCTACAAGAACAACATGCGATCGGCATTTTACTAAAAAGCATCCATGGCCCGATAGCACTTCTCCTCAAGGGATTTACTATTAAGACTTTCGAGAAGTTGTTAAGCAAGGCCGGAAGCTTGCAAGAGGAGGCAAAGCAACTAAGTTTCACCGATAAAACAGACAAACAGAAGCCCGTAAAAACTTTTGAAAAGAAGTCCGGGATCGTCGCAGCAGTCGATAAAGGCAAGCAACCGATACAAATATCGTCAGAACGGCCACAGCAACCTCAACAGAATTACCAGCAACCCCGACCCAGCTATCAGTCATCTCAACAGTATGAACAACCGCCTCGTCCGCAACGTACTTTAAGGGAACTTCTGAGCAGGGAGCATCCATTCAAGAATGAGGCAGTGCCGAAAATGTTCCGCAGTTTGATAAAGACTCCAGATTTCCAATTGCCAGAGCCTAAAAGACCAGAAGAAGTCGACAAGAAAGGTGATCCCAACTTTTGCCCTTACCACCGGATGCTTGGACACAAGATAGAAGATTGTATTACCTTCAAAAGTTGGCTCAACGACAATCTTCGGAAAGGGAATATAACGATCCCGAAGGAGTACATGAAGGAACCCCAGAAAGGAGGTTCCGTCAATGTTATCTCGACGGATTTCATTGTTCCGATAGATCCCTATGCGACGGACGATGGATGGACTACCGCTTGGACAAAGTCTTCGAAGAAGATTTTAGATCGCATCCAAACCACTTCGGTGCGAGCCTCGATTCGGAGTTCGAAACCGTCAAGTCGGCACTATCACTTGCGATAGAAGAACAACCTCAACAAGAGACAATTGAAGAAAAGAAGAAAATTGACGAAGAAGAGAAGACCGAGGCTCTTAAGGCTAGACTAGGGGCTGCTTATCCTAGGATAGTTGTTTCTGATTTGGGGGAGAAATCCCTCGAACCTCTGACTCGTATGATTATTTGCTCACTCCGGTGGGATCTTATAATGATGAGGGTTATGGCGTTGGCTACGTTTTGACTCGTTTCTAACGATTACGTAACTAGCGACAATCAACCTAATCCGGACGTCGATTCCGATACAAATGACAATTCTCAAATCATACACAATCTCGACGATCACAATGACAAAGAAAACATCCACCATGGAGGCTACGAGAGTTCAACAAGCAATGGATCTATTTGCGAGTTTCGAGGAGCTCCAGTCACAATAGAGTTAGAGCCTTCTGATTCTGAAGCTAATCCAGAAGAAACTGTCATTCCAATTCAGAAGGAGACACCAGCAAACTCAATACTAAATTCGAAGAAATCACGAGAAGTCAACTTAAGAAGTGGAAGAGTTCTACCTCCGAGAATGGGTCCAAAGGACAAAGGAAAGCGGTGGTTGTTCGGGAAGAACCAACCCCGACGAAGAAATACCCATTCGAGAAGAAAACGAGGCACATGAAAACAAAGTGGACTACAACGTGCTAGCCCATCTTAGGAAACTACCAGCCAAGCCGAGCATCTACGACGCTCTCATCTTATCAAAGGAGATGAGAGAAGCTCGATCGAGGCCTTACTTGATCCGAGAGATTTGCTTAGCTCAAATGACTAGAGATTCCTTAGATGAGGTTTGCTCGTTAAAGGAACAACGAGGTGTCACCTTCACGGACAATGACCTACTAATTGGGACGACGAGACCACAATCGACCGTTGTACATTTCGATTACAATTGGGAAGTTTACACTCTCCGGAGTATTGGTGGATCCGGGAGCATCAATCAATATAATGAATCTTCGAACGCTAGCATACTTGGAAATTGATACTCGCGAGCTCGAAGCAGACAAAATGTTATTAAGAGGATTCAACCAGAAAGGAGAAAGAGCCCTCGGCTCGATAACACTGCTAATGAAGACCGGTGACTTAGCAAAGACAACCGCGAAATTTCACATAATTGATTCAGAAACGTCGTTCAACGCTCTCCTGGGCCGACCATGGATACATGAAAACCGGATGGTACCATCATCTCTACATCAATGCATCAAATACTACGATGGAGGGGAACAGTGCATCAAAGGTGACTTACAACCGTTCTCCGTACATGAAATTGGAATCCATGAAGATGCGGCTTATTATGCACCTCCGAAGAAAACAATCTTCTCCAGAGATACCATGACAAATGAAACAAAGGAAATTTGGGACGACGAAGAACCTGAAATTCTAGTCCAACGATCACTCACCACTCCCTTACGGCGAGATGGTGAAGGTTTCTCCACAACTCGCATCCGAGGTCGAGGCCGGGGACGAGGTCGTGGCGGAGACGTTAGGACGAGTTGGACGGAGGAAACCAGCCATCAATGTTGATTGGGAAGATAGTTCGAAGAAGAAAAAGAAATCAAACAAGAAGCGACGACAATAAGTCGGAAGAAGCCGCAATTCGGAATCCCTCTCGAAGATGAAAGAAACGAAGAATATAAATCGATGTACGAGAAGATTAACCACTATGTACATACTATGACCACGACCCCGATCCATTCTAATAAGGTCGAGGGTATGGTGGTCGAAGAGGTACGTAGCGGTGGTGCAAAGCCCATCAAATTCTACCGTGGTGCTCCTTCCTCCAAAGCTGAAAATAATGTACAATTTGAAGATGCTACTTCATCGAATTAATGGAATTGCCTTTTGAGTGGTACTCTCCTCGTGTTCAAAATTTAATTCGGCGTGGTTTCTTACCTCGACAATGGACAAAAGGTCGATCACAACATTTTGAAAATTTATGGAATAACTCCGGTCGTCCACCCAATTCAAAGCATGGTCTCGGATTCGGCACAGTAGGATCAGTCGACGATACTGAATTTTGCTTGGTTGTCACTTGCGAGTCTAATGGAAACTGCATGGAAACTACAGAAGAACTCGAAGATTTACAAAATGGAGACGCTCCACCAGAATTCGAAGAAGAGATCAAATCTACAATAGATGAGTTAACGGAAGTTAACTTAGGTACTAGCGAAGAACCTAGACCTACCTTTGTTAGCTCCTTACTCAATAAAGAAGACTCCGAAGAAATAATTGAGTTATTAATGGAATTTAAAGACTCGTTTTGCTTGGAGCTACGATGAGATGCCGGGTTTAGCTCCGGAGGTCGCAATCCATAAGCTAGGGGTGGATCACAGCACGTTCACGGTCGGACAAGGTCCCAGAAGAATGCGTCTAGAAATCGAACAACAAGTCATAGCTGAAGTTAAAAAGCTAATAGACGCTAAATTTGTCCGTGAGGAACAATACATGACTTGGTTAGCCAATGCAATACCAGTCAGGAAGAAGAATGGTCAGATCAGAATTTGTGTGGATTTCAGAGATTTAAACAAGGCATGTCCAAAAGATGAATTCCCTCTACCGATCCCAGAATTAATGATTGACATTGCTTCGACACATGAAATATTTTCGTTCATGGATGGATCTTCAGGATACAACCAGATAAAAATGACTCCAGAAGATGAAAAACTTAGAGCATTCAGAACGCCGATCGGAGTATATTGCTACACAGTGATGCCATTTGGACTGAAGAACGCAGGAGCAACCTACCAGAGAGCGATGACAAGAATTTTTGATGATCTCATCCACAATCAAGTCGAATGCTACGTGGATGATGTGGTCATCAAAAGCAAAGTAAAGGAAAACCACTCGTATGATTTGAGAATTATTTTCGAACGATTAAGACAATTTAACCTTAAGATGAATCACTTAAAATGCGCCTTCGGCGTCACCTCCGGAAGTTCTTAGGATTCGTTGTCCGACATCGTGGAATTGAAATCGACCCGGAAAAGATTAAAGCTATCCTAGAAATGCCGCCTCCCAAAACCTTAAAGCGAGCTACGATCTTTTCAAGGGAAGCCGGCATATCTTCGACGCTTTATCTCAAACTTGTCGGGTAGGTGTCGGCCTTTCTCGGCACTAGTTAAAAAGGACGCCAAATTTATTTGGGAAGAGAAATGCCGAAGGCCTTCGAAGACATTAAGCAATATTTAATGACACCTCCCGTCTTAGCAGCCCCAGGTCTCGGGTAGACCGGCGATACTTTATACCGCGGCTTTAGACGACTCTCTCGGAGCCTGTTGGCTAGGGTCAATGATGAGGGTAAAGAAAATGCTCTTTACTACCTAAGCCGTCGTTTACTTCCGACGGAAATAAGGTATCCCGCAATTGAAAAGCACTATTTAGCCCTGATCTTCGCCGCTCAAAAGCTCAGGCACTACATGCTTTCTCATAAGGTCAACCTGATCTCGAAATTTAATCCATTGCAATACTTGATGACCCGTCCAACGCTTTCCGGCAAACTTGCCAGATGGTCAATGATATTATTGCAATTCGATATAACTTTCGTGCCTCTTCGTACCGTAAAGGGACAAGTCTTAGCAGACTTCCTCGCAGCACACCCTTTGCGGCGGAATCTCCTCTCGATGACGATTTGCCGGATGAACAAATAATGAACCTAGAAGACCACGATGATCGACGTTGGGAATTATATTTCGACGGAGCATCTTCGAGCACACAAAGACGAAGAATCGCAAGTGATAGTGCCGGTAAGGCGGGGATCGGACTAATCTTTATAACACGGAGCGGGGGGATGTTAAGATACTCCTACCACTTGACGGAGCCGTGTACAAATAACGAAGCGGAATACGAAGCCCTCATAACGGGATCGGAATTAACTATTCAAATGGGTATAACAGACATCAACATCTACGGGGATTCGTAGTTAATCATTCAACAGATCGCCGGACAGTACAGAATTTTAAAACCAAGACTCGAGCAATACTTCCAGTATGCCATACAGCTGTTGGAACAGATTCCAAATGTGGCAATCTACAAAATTCTCAGAAAAGAAAACGCTTTAGCAGATGCGTTAGCCCGTCTCGCAAAAGGATTTTCCTGTTTGCAAGATGAATCAGTGGAAGTGTCAGTTCACGGACGTCAGGTCCTATCACAGCTCGACATAGACACAATACACAAATCAGAAAAAGAAGAAGAATCAGTTGCAACAGTGACAGAAAACACAGAAGATTGGCGACAGCCATTAATAGACTACCTGCAAACAGGAAAACTACCAGACGATAGGTCGTTAGCCCATCAGATCAAGAAAAGAACTCTGTCCTACGCATTAATAAATAACACGTTATACAGAAGGTCTTTCGATCAAATGTGGCTAAGGTGCCTAAGCGGGTCCGAGGCCCGTGAAATTGTTAAAGAGGTGCATTCAGGACTCTGTGGCGCTCACCAGTCGGGTCCGAAGATGAAAATGAAAATTAAAAGACTAGAGTACTACTGGCCCTCGATGATGACCGATTGCATGAAAATCGTCGAGAGCCGTCACCGGTGCCAAGTGCACGGAGTGGTTCTACACCAACCTCCAAATGTGCTACATCCGACAATTGCGTCGTGGCCATTTGAATGTTGGGGCACGGATATAGTGGGTCCAATAGAACCACCATCTTCAAAAGGACATCGCTTCATTCTTGCGGCTACGGATTACTTTTCCAAGTGGGCGGAGGCGGTTCCACTCGGAGAAGTGAAAGCACACCACGTGCTACAATTTTTCAAGAACCAAGTTGTCTACCGTTTCGGAGTGCCGCGCAAGATCATCTCAGATAATGGGTCAGCATTCAGAAGCACGCAAATCAACAATTTTGTCAGGAGACACGGAATCGACTGGCGGTATTCAACAATTTACTACCCAAGAGCAAACGGCCTGGCTGAGGCTTTTAATAAAACTCTCGTTCAAATCTTAAAGAAAACCTTGGACGATAATAAGAGAAATTGGCACGAGAAGTTATTAGAAGCCTTATGGGCCTACCGGACAACCTTCAGAACTCCTACTCGAAGCTACACCTTACGCTCCGGTGTATGGGTCCGAGGCGAGTGTTACCTTTAGAGGTCCGAGCTTCCTTCACTCGGGATTGCGAGTTGCAAACAAGATCACGACAGAAGAGAATGCCAAATTACGACTAGAAGAATTGGAAAGCACGGAAGGAAAAAGACTCGCAGCGCGACGAGATTTAGAACTATACCGAGCTAAGATGGTTCAAGCTCATGACAGACTGGTCCGCCCAAGAACCTTTAAAGTTGGTGACTTAGTTCTCATTCTCAAAAGACCTATTCTTGCACACCGCAAGATAGGAGGAAAATTTGAACCCACTTGGGAGGGCCGTTTGTGGTTGAGGCAGTCTACTCAGGAGGCTCCTACCAGCTAGTGAACTGCCAAGGAGAACGACATATGCTTCCGATCAATAGACGATACTTGAAAAAGTATTACGTTACCTGATGTTTCGAAAGAATGAATTTTTCATCCCTAGAAGCACGGGTGAAGTAATTACTTATGACTGGGTCCGAACCCAAAAAATAATAAAAATGTGCTAAAATAAATAAAATCATGATAATAAAGTTTTCCTTGTTTTCTTTCCCAAATCAAAATCTCTTTTCTGGTCTTTTCCCACTTCATTCCTGTTGAATTTAAAAATATATATATATATAAAAACGGTCTTTAATAAACATTTTCTTAATGTTCTTGTTCTTAGTACAGCCCCTGATCCTTTTCCTTGTCTTTTCACAGGGAAATGTCGAACGGGCGGTTGGTCCTGAACTTTAGAAATGGCGTAAGCCTTGCACTCGACGAAAAGAGGGTGAAAGATGGAGCGATAATAGAGATTGACTCAGACTTCGCACCAGCAGGCCTGCAATACGAGGAAAGTGACTGGGTCCCGATTGACCGAGAGGAACTGCCCAATCGGACGATAATGAAAGTGGGTGGCCCAAGCCACCAATCTAGCGAGCAAGAAAAGAAAAACAAACACCGAGGAGGACAAGAGAATCAAGTACGTAGTCGCTACGACGGAGGGCGAGCTTGTCGGCGCCGCGCCCACGAAACTCGGGAAATACGAAGAGCTACCCTCACAACAACTCAACGAAGGAATAAAAATCGCCGTATCCGCAAGATGTTAACTAAATTAGCGACGGACCGGCGCGACGAGACAAGTCTTCTTGCCGAGTGCATATACTTCGAGGATACTGGTTCGCCGGGAACCCGAAGGAAGGAGGCCGGCTCCGAGGATAACGGAAGAAACCGGGAAATCTCAAGAAGAACGGAAGAAAGAAGGCTACTACGCCACCGGATAAAGTCACCGGTAATGCATGACCTTGTTGCGAAGCAACCCGGAGGATGTCCCGACGGACATCATCCCCGAGGAGCCGAGGTATGCGGGGAGAACGTGAAGGGATTGAGCCATATATCCCACGAGTACGTCACCGAGGCCTCGCCATTTGCAAATTATCCCGGAATACGAGCTATAAAGAATACGGAATGTCGAGAAGAAAACTTTTGAATACTTCGAGAGAATTAGAGGCGGGATGATCAATATACTTAGAAGGCCTCGAGCTACATACAGACGTGTTCTCAGAATACGAACAACAACAAATCGTGGACTGCATCCGGGATTTGAAAAGGATGGGCCGAGCGGGCCGCCTAAGAGAAAACACTTACTCAGAACCCCGGAGATGGATGCCAGGGAAGGGGAGAATTACAATACAATGTGGATGCTGCTACAACTTCGCAGAAGACAGGAAGGGAAACCCACCGGGGATACTCCATCATGGCCGGGTGGATCCAATGTCATTAGTCATTAAAAGGATGGTAAAAAGAATGATAACATGGAGGGTACTGCCGGCGGATTGCATACCCAACAGGTTGCATCATTAACATTTACAAGAAGGGTGATCGCATACACCCGCACATAGATCACCACGACTTTGTCGGACCTTTACGCACAGTTTCTTTTACGAACGAGTGTAATATCATGTTCGGATCCGACCTCCGGATAGCGAGGCCCGGGTGAGTTCCGAGGGCCGGTAAAGATACCATTACCGGTAGGTTCCGTCATGATACTAAAGGGCAACGGAGCACATGTCGCTAAACATTGCATACGGGAGTACCAGCGAAGCGGATCTCGGTTACTTTTAGAAGGATGGATGACGGGAAAGCACCTTACCACTTCCGGCCGGACCCGAGCTAGAGAGCCTCCGGCCTTACGAGCTGTGAGTTACATGGAAAATATCACACCTCCGACGTACATCCATACGGCGGCCTTGCCGAGGATGGCTTGGAAGGTGATGTTATTGACCATGTACCTCACTATTCGGACATGGATTTTTGACGGATACCTTTTTGGATAGATCGACAAAGATCATACATAGTCCGTTTTGAGTCTATATGGATTGTATGAGATGTATTCCGGATCGAGTTGTATGATGTATCTTCAACATGATTGGAATGAAAGTGACCATGTCACATTTTTGGCCTTCACCTCTTTTGTGCAAGTTGATCGGGAAACGCCATTAAAGTTAAATGAACTTCGGACAAAGAACGAGAAAAGAAACAAAAAGAATAAAAGAAAACTTTCCTTAAAAATCTAAAAGATGATAAACTCCAAATTCACGATAAAATAAAATCCGAATCGTTAAAAGACAAACAAAATGAACACAAATTTCAAATCAAATCTCAATCGAACTCAAATTCGATTTTCCAAATTTCAAATCAAATCTCAATCAAATTTAAACTCAACCTTCTAAATGCGAAATCCAATCCGTTCTACCCTCTCCTTTGTCCAGGATGGAAGCGGTCGATTCCATTGACATAGAGCCGCGAGATTTTTGATTCGGATCTAGTGGCAAGGAATTGTATCCAATCCAAACCAACAACTTTCGATCAACTCTTTTGAATGGGATATGTAGCACCTACATATTCCCTCCTAATCTATTTCTTTCCATGAAAGTCTTTTTAAACTTTCATAAAATTCTCAAAACACCAAAATTCCATACTTTTCAAATCAACACTACAAATCTTTGCAATATCAATTACCATCAAAATCAAACCTTTGGGGTTGAGGATTTTACATCCGAGACTGCATTGTTTTAGGATTCTTTCCCTATTGCAATGAAATACATCAAAATCAAACCTTTGGGGTTGAGGATTTTACATCCGAGACTGCATTGTTTTAGGATTCTTTCCCTATTGCAATGAAATACATCAAAATCAAACCTTTGGGGTTGAGGATTTTACATCCGAGACTGCATTGCTTTAGGATTCTTTCCCTATTGCAATGAAATACATCAAAATCAAACATTTGGGGTTGAGGATTTTACATCCGAGACTGCATTGCTTTAGGATTCTTTCCCTATTGCAATGAAATACATCAAAATCAAACCTTTGGGGTTGAGGATTTTACATCCAAGACTCGCATTGCTTTAGGATTCTTTCCCTATTGCGACGAAATACATCAAAATCAAACCTTTGGGGTTGAGGATTTTACATCCGAGACTGCATTGCTTTAGGATTCTTTCCACTATTGCAATGAAATACATCAAAATCAAACCTTTGGGGTTGAGGATTTTACATCCGAGACTGCATTGCTTTAGGATTCTTTCCCTATTGCAATGAAATACATCAAAATTAAACCTTTGGGGTTGAGGATTTTACATCCGAGACTGCATTGCTTTAGGATTCTTTCCCTATTGCAATGAAATACATCAAAATCAAACCTTTGGGGTTGAGGATTTTACATCCGAGACTGCATTGCTTTAGGATTCTTTCCCTATTGCAATGAAATACATCAAAATCAAACCTTTGGGGTTGAGGATTTTACATCCGAGACTCGCATTGCTTTAGGATTCTTTCCCTATTGCAATGAAATACATCAAAATTAAACCTTTGGGGTTGAGGATTTTACATCCGAGACCGCATTGCTTTAGGATTCTTTCCCTATCGCGATGAAATACATCAAAATCAAACTCTTGGGGTTGAGGATTTTACATCCGAGACTGCATTGCTTTAAGACTCTTTCCCTATCGCAATGAAATACATCAAAATCAAACTCTTGAGGTTAAGGATTTTACATCCAATACCGCATTGCTACGAGTTCTTTCCTCATTGTAATAATTTAATTCAATCAATTCAATTTTCTTTTGAGGTTGAAGATGTTACATCTAAAACCAAAAAATTTCAATTCAAATCAAATCCCTTCAAATTAATCTTAACAAAACTTCAATCTAAGTTGAAACCCAAGTTAAAATCTGAACTTACACATCAAAACTTAAACCGAAACAACTGAAATCTAAATCGAAATTTCCCCAAATCATGTGATTTTGGATTCACCTCCTTTTCCTTTCCCCAGCGAGAGTTCAGGAATCTCCAGTCCCAAAGATATACTTGACACTCCCCAGCGGGAATTCTTCTACTTCGTCCTAAGTTTGTCACTTGGACATCTGTGTTGGTTTTGTTGATCTTTTCGGTCAACGCCAATATGCGCGGTGTGCTTGGTTAGCACACCACACCTATTGGGTGTCCATTTGTTGACCTCATTTTTGATGAGGTCTTCTCTTCTTCTCTTTAGTACTTAGGATCTAGCCTTAGGCTTTTCCTTTGACTATCCTAGAGGATTAGAATTGGGACCCACCACTTAGAAATTCAAACCACTTCTTAACTCCCTGCAAACTCCACAAACTTGATTGTAGACCCCTAATCACCTAGAGGGTTGAAATCAAATGTGGAAGTTTAAAGGATGAGTTCCTATAGGACTCTTTGGCCTTAGGACTACCCCAGGTGGCACTGGTGCAGTGAAGGGCTGACTTACACATACACTACACTACACTTTCACACACCTCCTAAAACCACACCCATACCCAACTTGATCTCCCGACTCATAAAGGTGATTCACATGGATGGTCCTTAACCCCTAAGCCCTCGGTAAGAGGGTTAGGAACAACATAGTGGATGCCTCAAATGAGTCCCTTCATGGTTCATGTGGGCTTGATATGGCTTCATGGCTCAACCAAAATGATTTCATTCCACTTACATTCACCCAAGCTTCAATTTTCCAAATTTTCAATTTCCCTACACCCGCTTAGCCTACCCAAAACCCTTGAAACCACCCAAAATTTGCAAAATCACCTAAATTACCCAAAATTCCTCAAAATCAATCCCAAACATTCCCACATTACTCAAATTGATCATCCATACCCAAAAATACCAAAAATTCCAAAAATACCTCCCAATACCCTCCAAATACCCAAAATACCCCTCTTAGCCAAAAAATCCAAAAATTCAGAAAATTCCCATAAAATTCCAGAAAATCCCAAATATTCCCAATTTCATTTTGTTCAACTACACCATGGGCTAATTTTGTCAATTTACCCCACTTTTGTCAAAATCCCCAATTTGACCCATTTTAACCCAAAGTGAACCCAATGTCAAACCAAACCTACCCAATTGACCCAAATTCTGGTCCAATTCAATTCTAAACTTCAATTCAACATCCCCAACACCAATCTAGACCAAATCCAAGCCCAATTTGATTGACATTTGAATCCAATTTCACTTTGGACCTTAAAGCCCAATTTGGACCCATGACCCAAACTTAGCCCAAACTCACCCAATTCAACTCCAATTAACCCCAAATCTTTTCTAAACCTTCCTTAACATTCCCAAAAACAAAACAATAACATGATTTGTTCAAAATTTAGACCCAAACCCCACTCAAATTCAACCCAAAGCCAAAATCCCTTAAATGGGCCTACACCTAAACCTAGCCCATATAGGCCCAAACCCCAAAATCAAGACCCAATCAAAGTTGAAAACTCTTTAAAACAGCCCCATAAGCCATTTTCAACATCAATTTTACATCAATTTCAACCCTAGCCCAACATTGGCCCAAGTTAGCCCAATTTGACCTATGTTGGCCCATTTACCAAAGAAACCCAATTCAAACCCAAACCACCCCAAATTTGCTTTAAATCACTCATGATACACTCTTAAATCAAACCCAACATTTATTTGGCATGGCCCTTTGCAAAAATCTCCACCCAAAAGCCCATTTTGAAACTTAAAAGCCCACTTACATGAAACCTTCCTAAAGCCCATCTCCACCAAAATCCAAAGGGCCAAAATCAATCCAAAACCCATATGACAATTGCTCTACACCATATTTTCAATTAAATCAATCCCTAAGTTTCAAAACTCATCATGAAGCCATTCCAAATTAAGTCCCATACAAATTCACATCAAAATGCCAAAATTTTCTTAAACCCATTTCCATGAAATTGACTTGGCTTTTCCCGAAGCCAAAGGTGAGCCATGAAGCCACTCTTAAGCCACATGCAAGCCATGTGAATTGTTTGACATGTGACCATACCACATTGGGTAAAAGGAGGGGGAGCTTTCCTTAATTCCTAAAAATCCTTAACCTCACCCATGATACCCCTTAACCAAGATTTAATCCAAATATTCTTGGATAAGGACATCACCACCTTTTGACCGACTAGCCTAACTCGATTTTCTCAGCCCAAGGCCAGCCATGGGGAGGTGAACCCAGCCCAAACAAATGGGTTGACCAAACCTAGCCAAGAATAGCCTTCCCCCATTCCATTTCAATTCAACTCCTTTACACATGTCCATGGCCAATTGATCGCACTAAGCCCTGCACTCGACCTCCACGACCTCGAGGGTGACCGACCACCGGCCGGCCGACCACCACAGCTGCCGGAAACCACCGTGCCGAGAGCTCACATGTGAGCCCAAACTTGGAATTCTCACCTGCTGAGCTGCCCCATCCCCAGTGGCCATTGTAGCTGTTCTTCTCTTGCCAAGAGCAGCTGATCCCAAGCCCTAACTCCCCCTGGGAGGCCCTCCACCCTCTCCTATTTAAACACCACCCCCTCTCGGCCATGAGAGGTGCTGAACCAAACCTTAAGGAAACTCTGCCAAAATCATTCCAGATCACTCTCCACACATAGAGCACTTGATTCCCACTGGATTCCAGCCCCAATTCCCTCCAGCTGAGCTCAATTTTGAGTTCAAACTTCAGCACAAAAACCAGGACACTTCTTCACAGTGGATCAATCTTCAAATTGACTGGTCCTACACCTTCACCAGACCAAGAGGAGAAGTTTCCCACTGAAAGCCCCATCTCCAGGCCACCCAGTTGTTCCAGACTCCAAGCTTTGTGATCGGCTGTGGTCACTTTCATAGCTAGGCAATTCACTGGGCCAAGGGACTTCATCCGGAGCTTGCTTGGACCCAATCGAAGGTGACACAACTCTCGGATCGAAGCTTCACTTCTCCGAGCAAAGGTATGGACTCACTCTTCTTCCCGAGCTTACGAGAGATTCTCCATTTAATTTGAGTCAATTTAAATACATGTTTACCGTATGGATGTGTTCGTCTCCTCAAGACGAATCCATAGAGCATAAGAACACGAAAATCCGTTGAGAATCGAGTGAGAAATTAGGGCTAGAAGGTTGACGGTCACGGGTGCACACCAGTCGTAGACGATGGCCATGAGCCGTCGGATCGAGCGTGTATCGAGTGGACGGTCTGGATTGAGTCGGACAGCGCGTTGGTACGTGACCCGCGGGGCCCTGGAGCGCTGAGTCGGATGGCGGCGCCGAATCAGGAGACGCCGCGTGGTCATTCGGAGATGCCGAGGATGACAGGGCGCCGCGTGGATAAGTAGGAAATTAGGTTATTTTCCTATTTATTTAATTCCCTAAACTTCAAAAATGCATAACTTTGTGTAGGAAAGTCAGAAAAATAAAATAAAAATACCCTCTTGCTCAGTGAACAGAGGAGAATAATGTGGAAAAGAAATCGTTTAATTTCATTAAGTATTTTATTTTTAATGATTTATTTACCCTTTGCATTGTTTTAATTCTCCATGCATATAGGAAATTCACCATGGCATGAGACCATAGGGCTTTTGAAGCCTCTGAATTTGGGAACATTCCCGAATTTTCCAAAGTCGAGGCCATCCTATGAGAAGTTATTGATTTTTCAAATTCATGTTACTTTTATGAGTATTTTAAATCCAATAATTAGCATGTTGTGAAATAAATTCTAGGAAAATTTGGTGATGTTTCTTATGACCGAGAGGACCCTAGGAAAAATAGGTTTTGAATTAATCCACTTGGAATAACCCTAATTGGCTTAAACACCCAAAATAGGTCCTTAATTAATTAGAGCTAATCATGCATCAAATTGGCTTGAAATCAATTCTCCACTGACCTTTGGGATCAGAGGAACCCACAATAAAAGTTTGAAGTCAATTGGGTTTGGTTAGCCCTATCAAATAGGTTGATTAAGCCATTTAGCCAAAATTAAACTTAAAAAATTCATAACTTTCAAAATGCTTTTCAAAAATTCACCAAATTGGTTTTGGAGTCTCTCTGATATCAGGGGAATTTAAGAAAATTAAAATTTCAATTTTCTAAAAAAGTTGATTTTTTGCATTATTTTAATATTTTTAATAATTAAAAAATAATAAAAATCACAAAAATAATAAAATTCACCAAAATGTCACATTTTGAATTTTAATCACTTAGGAACAAACCCCATATTTTTCTTAAGTCTATATGATGAGATATTAAATTTTAAAGCCCTAGGGTAATTTTAAAAATAAAAAAATGTATTTTCTAGCATTTCCACTAAAATAATTATAATAAATCAGAGAAAAATCAGAAAATTGTGAAAATTGGTTCTCTGATTTCCTTGATATCAGAGAGATTTTTAAAAAATATGAAATTCATTTTTCAACCTTTATTTTATTTTTTAAATTAATTAATACTCCAAAACTCAAAATAATTATAATAAAAAGAATATAATTCAGAAAATCACCAAAATTGGTCCAAGTGGTCCTCTGGTCATTAGGAATGTCCCATAATTTTCTTAAGTACAGAAACTTTTCCTTGGTCATATTATTAAATTTTCCTTGGAAATCCTTATTTTCCACCAAAAATAATTACATAAATAAATTAAATACAGAAAAATCACATTTTCTCCTCTAATGCCTTTATTGACATATGAGTGAAGTCACATAAAAATTTCAAATTCATTTAAGCTCAATTTAGTGAGTTATGAAATTATTAAGCTTGAAGGGCAAAATGGTAATTAAAATTTTAACCCTTAATTAAAACTTTAGGCTTAATAAAATGAAAGAGTAAAATATTTGATCTTAATCTGATTTGGATGATTGAAATTTAAATAATTAAAGGGTAGAAACCTATTAAACAATTCAAAAATAATTAAAAATAAACCTTAAATAAATAATTAATTAAATTTGGAAGAATAATGGAAAATTGGAATTATTAAAATAGGGATGTTATTAGGAAGAAATTTGTTCTTTAATTTAAGAATCCCTAAATTAATCATCTCAATAATATTTAATTCCTAATTAAAATGATAATCCAAATTTAAAATTTAAAATGCTAAAAGACTTAATCATTAAATTAAATTAAAGTTAAATTATTTAAATTAAATCCTTTTAAAATTTCAATTAAATTAATACTTTAACAATTAAAATTAAATCATCCTTAAAGTATAAAAAATAAAATATTAAATTAAAATTAAAAATAAAATTAAATTAAAATTTAAACTAAATTAAATTAAATAAAATAAAATAAAATAAAATTAAATTAAATTAAATTAAAATAAAACCAAGTTAAAATTAAAATTAAATTAAATTAAATAAATCAAATTAAATTAAAATTAAAACTAAATCAAATTAAATTAAATTAAATTAAATTGAATTAAAAATAGCATCACCTAAGACATAAAGAAATTCAAAATGAATCTAAAACAACTTGAACACTATTCCAAACTTAAATCCATTAACTGAAATTAAATCAAATCACAAATCACTTGAACGTTAATTTGCCCTCAAAAGCTCATGATGTCATAACTCTTAAAAGGAGTGTTAAGTGAAGTGCTACTTCATTCATAGGATATTCAAATGTCCTAGTTCACTGAGCAAGACAACAAACTTGAACTCCCGGACGATTAATTCATTTGTATAATTAAATTCTCTTGGACTTAAAACAATCCTAGAAATATTGAAAAGATGTTTAAGATTCGTCTTAAGCACTTCCTCGATATGATAGGATGTTTATAAGAACATTTGAATTTAATTGTTCTTTGATGAAGAAAATCGTCCTCAAACCAAAATACAAGAACCTAGACGTCATAGGAGATGACTAGCTATAGGATTAGGAACTTGGTAGAAAACCATAACCCTTCCCTTAGCTTTACCTAGGAATGCGCTTTAAATGCTTAAATATTCTAATTGTGTTTTAAGTGCAGCTTGGGATGACGGGAAGACCCTCCAGGTACGCTTTTATTTTATTGCAATTTACCTTATTGCAATTTGTTTAATCGCATCGCACTTACTTTTCTTGCATGATAAACAACTGTTGCATGAAAACCCACACCTTTAGGATAGTCCCTAAAACTGAAACCAAAACTAAATTAAAAGTCATTACAAGATAAAATTCACCGCCACAACATTTCAATTATAAAACAACTCAAAATTTAATCACAAACAGAACAACAAAACTACAACTACAACTAAATTAAAACGTCTTGTTGGATGATCGGGAATACCTCGGATGATGTAACCTACGTGTTGCTAACGGGATTTCCCATGGTCTAAATGAAAGTGTGGAACTCATTCGGTTGAGTTTAGCAAATTCATCCGGACTAAGTGAATCCGATAAAAATAACGATGCCGGAAGGATGGAACCGTGGGATCTTAACCGGTGTTGTTATAATCAACTTTAAGATTTGTTTAATTAAAATATTAAAAACACCTGGATTTTAAGATTTTCTCTAAACCAGAACACTTCTCTCATCTCCTGATTTATGACTTCTAAAACTAAACCTCTGCAACAACAAGGAGCTCGGAGCATGGTGGGCAGCACGGCCATCTTCATCAGCAAAACCTGAGTCTACTTCAGCAAAACTTTCCTTAGAACTAAATAACCAAGCCATAGGACTTCGAGGTAGTTTGCCTAGTGCAACATAAATCCTCAACCTTCTGTTAGGCATTTGCATTGCAAATTAAGCCCTAACCGGTCTTAGGATTTCCGAGGTAGTTGTCTGATACGACATAAACCCTCATATCTTCAAGGCTATTTGTATGATTTTATCATACAAATATAAGTCCTAATTAACTAAAATTGGCAAGATTGAAATATAAGATAATATTAGGATTTTCTCAAATCTAAGCCAAACAATAGGATAGTCGGGAAGTTGCCAAGATTCCTCTTGGATCCTCAGCTTCTCCTACTTCTCTTCCTTTGGACTCCTAAAATAAAATGTTCCAAATTTGATCCATTCCCTATCGAAATTCCAAAATTCAATCCCTTGAAGACTTAAACATTGAAATTCTTGAGAGCAGAACTGCTGATTATTATCGAGAGTTTTCTTAGGTGATTCCCGTCACTTAAGATGTAATTAACTATAGGGGCTTGCCCTTATAGGGAATTTTAAGAACCTGAGTAATATAAACCCCGTTTAATGTTTTCATATTAAACAGGGGAATTTGTCGGCTTATAAAATTGGTTCGCAGACCAAACGGATGTCACAAAATTCTCTAGTTTATTTAATCGAGCCTCATTATCAAGCAGTGTGTCTATTCTTCGGGATAGATACACGGTTTGTAGTGCGGCGCTCGTTTATATAAACTATTCGGGATGTGAGATCAGTTTGATTTCATATCTTAAAACTTTCAAATTTAAAATTATTTTCAAAATCAAATACTACTTTTCAAATTATTTATTTAAATTAAATTAAAGTTCGCCGGCAATTTCTGTAGGCGACCCCCTTTTCAAAATACAACACTTAACCTAAAAATAAGCCGAACACCTGGGTCGCCGGAAAACACCATGGCCGAAAGGTCTAAATTGATTCAAAAATTTAATTCCCCCTTGCTGAGTTGTCCCAACCTAAATGGCCACCATGGCTGTTCTTCCCTTGCCCTGAGCAGTTGATCCAAGCCTGCAATTGCCCCTGGGAAGCCCTCCAGCCACCTCTATTTAAACACCACCACCTCTCGGCCAAAGGAGGTGTTGAACCAAACCTTACCAAAACTCTGCCAAAATCACTCCAGATCCCTCTCCAGACATAGAGAACTTGATCCCCACTGAAATCCAGCCCTAAAACCCTCTTTGTGAGTCCAATTTTGGAGTTGAAATTCAAGCCCAAAAATAGGACACTTCACCACAGTGAGCCAATCTTCAAATTAATTGACCCTACACCTTCACCAGACCAAGAGGAGAAGTTCCCCAGCAAAAGCCCCATCACCAGGCCAGCCATTACTTCCAGCCTCCAAGCTTTACGATCGGCCTTGGTCACTTTTGTACCTAGGCATTTCCCCAGAGCAAGAGACTTCATCCGGAGCTTGCTTGGACTCAATCGAAGGTGACACAACCCTCGGATCGAAGCTTCACTTCTCTGAGCAAAGGTATGAACTCACTCTTCCTCCCAAGTTCCTGGAGATTCTCCATTTAGTTTGAGTTGATTTCAATGCATCCATATAGATGTTTTCGTCTCTGCAAGACAAATCGATAGAGTATAAGAACGCAAAAATCCATGGAGAATCGAGTGAGATCTTAGGGTTTTAGTGTGGACGGTCACGGGTGCACACCAGTCGTAGACGATGACCAGGCGCCGTTCGATCGAGCGTGTATCGAGTGAACGGTTAAAATTGCGCCAGACAGGGAATGTTACATGAACCACGGGCCCCTGGAGCGCTGAGTCAGATGGCAGCGGCGAATCATAGAGCGATGCGTGGGCTTTCGATCCGGACGAGGATGACGCGGCGCCGAGTTGGATAAGTAGAAAATTAGGATATTTTGGATTTATTTAAATACCAGAACTTCAAAAATTCATATCTTTGCATAGATAAATCACAAAAATAAAATAAAAATACCCACTTGCTCAGTGAAGAGAGGAAAATATTGTTGAAAAGAAATCAAGTTAATTGGATGAGTATTTTATTTTTAATAATTTATTTACTCTTTCTAATGTTTTGATTCTCCATTTGCATAGACAATTCACCATGGCATGAGACCATAGGGCTTTTGAAGCCTCTCATCTTAGGAACATTTCCTAAATTTTAAAGTCAGAGACCATCTCTGTGAAAAGTTATTGATTTTTCAAGTTCATGTCACTGTTTTAGGTATTTTAATTCCAATAATTAACATGTTGTAAAATAAATTCTAGAAAAATTTGGTGGTGTTTCTTAGGACTAGTGGACCCTATGAAAAATATATATTGAGTTAATTCATTCATAATAACCCTAATTGGCCTAAACTCCCAAAATTGAATTTGAATTAATTAGGGTTAACCACACACCAAATTGACTTGAAAATAATTCTCCATTGTTCTTTAGGGTCAAAGGAACCTTACATAAAATTTTGAAATCAATTGGACTTGATTAACCCCACCAAATGGATTGATTAAAGCTCGTAAGCAAAATGAAACTTTAAAAATTCATAACTCCAAAAATACTTTTCAAAAATTCACAAAAATGGTTTTGGAGCTTCTCTAATATCAGGGGAGTTCAAGAAAATTAAAATTGGAATTTTCTAAAAAAGTTGATTTTTCACAATATTTTAATATTTTAATAATTAAAAAATAATAAAAATCACAAAAATATTTAAAATCATAAAAATGTCACATTTTGACTCCTAATCACTTAGGAAAAAAACCAAATATTTTTCCTAAGTCCCTAGGATAAGATATTGAATTTTAAAGGCTTAATGTAATTTTTAATATTAAAAAATGAATTTTCAACCTTTTTCACTAAAATAATTCTAATAAATCAAAGAAAAATCAGAAAATTATAAAATTTTTTTCTCTAGACTCCTTGAGCACAGAGAAATTTATGAAAAATATAAAATCTATTTTTCAATTTTTTATTTTATTTTAAAATTAATTAATACTCTAAAACTCAAAATAATTATAATAAATAAAATATAATTCAAAAAACCACCCAAATTGGTCCAAGTGGTTCTCTAGTCATTAGAAACATCTCATAATTTTCTTAAGGACAGAAACTTTACCTTGGTCATGTTGTTGAATTTTCTTTAAAAACACACATTTTCTACTAAAAATAATTATATAAATAAATTAAAGTCAGAAAAATGACATTTTCTCCTCTAATGTCTTAATTAACATGTGAGTGAGGTGACATAAAAATTTTAAATTCATTTGAGCTCAATTTAGTGAGTTATGAAATAAATAAGCCTGAAAGGGCATAAAGGTAATTAAGAATTTTAACCCTTAATTAAAATTTTAGGTTTAATCAAAATTGAGGATAAAATATTTGATTTTAACTTTCTCTTGGATGATTGAAACTTAGGGAAATTAAAATGGTAGAAACCCTTTAAACACTTTGAAAATATCAAAATGAAACTCTAATTAATTAAATAATTTAAATTTTGGAAAGAATATATTTAAATTTTGGATTATTAAAATAGGGATATTATTAAGAGGATATTTATTCTTTAATTTAAAAATCCCTAAATAAGTCACTTCAATAATATTTAGTTCTTAATTAAAGATTAAAATAATAATCCAAACTAAAAAAATTAAAAATTAAAAGAAGATAACCCTTAAATGAATTAAAGCTTAAAATGTTAAATGGTCCAATAATTAAAATCAAATTTAAAATCTTGGAGTTAAATAAAATTAAATTAAATTAAGTCAAGTTAAAGTTTAAATTAAATTAACACCTTAACAATTAAATTAAATTAAATTTAAAATATTGAAACTAAAATTAAATTAAATTAAAATTAAATTAAAACTAAAATTAAATTAAATTAAATTAAAATTAAATTAAAACTAAATTAAAATTAAATTAAAATTAAATTAAATAAAATAAAATTAAATTAAATTAAATTAAAATCAAATTAAATTAAAATCACTTAAAAACAAAACTAAATGAAATCATTAAGAGTTAAATCAAAACATATAGATAATTTCAACACCTCTTTCTATCTAAGTAAATTTAAAATATAAACATCAATCTGAAATACTAAGATAACTGAAAATGTAAAGATTTAAATTAAATCTAAAATAATTTGAACACTATTCCCAACTTAAAATTATTAATTAAAACATGATAATTAAATTAAATCACTTTAAATCATTAACTCAAACTTTAAATTAAGAATGATTAAAATTCTCAACAACCCAACTTGCCCTTAAAGTCTTTAATTATTATAACTCTTAAATAGGGTATTAAGTGAGATGTCACTTCATTCATCAGGTAATCAAATACCCAGGTTCACTGAGCAAGAGACAAAGCATCACTAAACTCCTGGATGATTAATTCACCTATGCAACTAAATTTACTTGGACTCAAAATAATCCCAGAAGTATTGAAAAGATGTTTAGGACTCGTCCTAAGCACTTCCTCAATATGACAGGATGTTTTAGAAGAACAATTGAATTTAATTGTTCTTTGATGAAGAAAATCATCCTTAAACCAAACCAACAACCTAGACGTCATAGGAAATGACTAGCAATAGGATTAGGATTCTGGTAGACAACCAAAACCCTTCCCTTTGCTTTACCTAGGTATTTCTCGCAAAAATATGTTTAAATGCTCTAACATGTGTTTTAAGTGCAGCTTGGAATGATGGGAAGACCCTCCAGGTACGCTTTTATTTTATTGCAATTTACTTTATTGCAATTTATTTACATGAACTGTACTTTACTTTTCTTGCATGATAAATAAGACTGTTGCAAAAAAAACAAAACTTTTAGGATAGTCCCTGAACTGAAACCAAAACTAAATTAAAAGTCATTGCAAGATAAAATTCATCGCCACAACATTTCAAAATATAAAACAACTCAAAATTTAATCACAAACAGAACAACAAAACTGCAATTGTAACTAAATTAAAACGTCTCGTTGAATGATCAGGAATACCTCGGATAATGTAACCCACATGTTGCTAACGGAATTTCCCACGGTCTAAATGAAAGTGTGGAACTCGTTCGGTTGAGTTTAGCAAATTCATCTGGATTAAGTGAATTCGATGAAAATAACGGTGTCGGGATGACGGAACTGTGGGATCCTAATCGGTTCTATTTAAACAACTTTAAGATTTGTTTTAATTAAAATATTAAAAAACACTTGGATTTTATGATTTTCTCTAAACCAAAACACTTCTCTCATCTCCCGATTTATGACTTCAAAAACTAAACCTTTACAACAACAAGGAGCTTGGAGCATGGTGGGCAGCACGACCATCGTCATCAGCAAAACTCGAATCTACTTCAGCAAAACTTTCTTATAATTAAATAACCAAGCCATAGGACTTCGAGGTAGTTTGCCTAGTGCAACATAAATCCTCAACTTTTCGTTAGGCATTTACATAATCATGTTATGCAAATTAAGCTCTAACCGGTCTTAGGACTCCGAGGTAGTCTTTTGGTACGACATAAACCCTCACATATCTCTGAGGCTATTTGTATGATTGTGTCATACGAATATAAGTCCTAAATAAATAAAATTGGCAGGATTGCAACATTAAATAAACTCTCAAATCTAAACTAAACGATAGGATAGTTTGGGAAGTTACCAAGATTCTACTTGGATCCTCAACTTCTCCTACTTCTCTTCCTTTGGATTCTTGAAATAAACTATTCCAAATTTAATCGATTCCCAATTGAAATTTCCAAAATCCAATTGTTTGAAAACCTTAAACTTTGAAATTCTTGAGAGCAAAACCACTGATCATTATCGAGAGTTTTCTTAAATGATTCCCGTCATTTAAGATGTAATTAACTATAGGGGATTGCCCTTATAGGGAACTTTAAGAACCCAGGTAATATAAACCCTGCTTCATTTCTTTATATTAAGCAGGGGAACTTGTCGGCTTATAAAATTGGTACGCAGACCAAACGGATGTCACAAATCTTCTAGTTTATTTAACCAAGCCTCATCATCAAGCAATGTGTCTATTCTTCTGGATAGATATACGGTTTGTGGTGCGGTGCTCGTTTATATAAACTATTTGGGATGTGAGATCGGTTTGATTTCATATCTTAAAATTTTCAAACTTAAAATTACTTTCAAAATCAAATGCTATCTTTTAAACTATATATATATTTAAATTAAATTTAAAATATGAAAATTCGCTGACAACTTCTGTAGGAGACCCCTTTTCAAAATACCACATAACCTAAGAATATGCTGACAACATCACAAATCAACAATAAAGTCTACTACAAGTACATCCAAATACACATTACATCACAGATACAAATCATAAGGAGTCTCAGATACATCACAAACACAAAACACAAATACATCACTAAGTTCAATGAAAATTAAAAATAACACAAAACTACCAATCTTTATCTTCTGCAGGAGCTCCACCATCATCAGGTTCTTCAGGCTGGTATGGAGTATACTCAGGGTAAGTAGGAAATACAGCACTAGTGTCTTCCCTAAAAAATCTCATCTGTGTCTCATGATAAGCTATCACATAATCTCTCCACCGCACTTGATAATCATCATTTATCTTGTTCCTTACTTCTAGTCCCTTTGCACTAGTTTTTATCCTTTCCAACTGATCCATAACATCATGCAGAGTAGGCTCCCTAGATGTAGATGGTCTATCTCGACTAGAAGAAGGCTCATCAGCTTTCCTACTCCATTTCCATCCTACATGGGCTTCATAAGTTTTTAGATTTAGTTTTGTAATGAGCTTTATGGGATGGACTACCTCATCATTATCTTCAACTGCTACTCCTGACTGAATGCACAAGGCATGAATCAGACTGGGGTGTCGTAGTCCTCATGTAGTCTCTCCTTTTGAGCTTGTCAAAATACTTTTATGAATAACAGCCCCAATATTTATATTCTTCATGTTCTGAATACAGTAATTCAGAACAGCTCTATCAACAATAACATCACTGTGATGGTTGGTAGGCAAAAGTCTTGTAGAAATGAAATAATGCCAGGCTTTTGACACAGGATTCAAAGTAAAAAAGGGGATGTTAACATTTAGTCTTTGCTTAATCTTCCATTCCCCTTTTCCGTTAGTCAAAAAGTTCACAATCATATCCAATGCTTCATTTGTAATAGGAAAATTTTCATATTCACAAGAAAAAGTTGCTCTTAACTGATAAAATACATTTATGTTGGCAGGGGTGAATTCAACCATTTGGCCTCTAACCAGAATGTATTCACTCTCAGAATAATACAAATTAGCATAAAATTCTTTGACATTACACAGCATCGCATCAGCAGTGAAATAACAGAAAATCTCTCATTGACGATTAGCAATCAGTTCTTCAAGCATTCCTCCAGGATTTTTAAAGGCTCTCTCATGAATACAATTCTTATTGCTAAGAAACGTACTAAAACATGAATAGGCTTTGAAACTCACAAATTTACTTTCATCATATTCAAATTTCCTCTTCCCCTAGCCAATCTTGGAGCCAATTGTCTAAAAATACCAAATTTTTCCAAATCAATTTTAAAATTTCAATGCAATCGACTCCAAGATAAATTTAAAAAGATAAGAACTCAAATTCCATGAATAGTCTCCAAAGTTTCTCCAAAAAATTCAAAATTTCAAATCTTCCTAATGCAGGAGATTTCTACAGTCAAAATAAAAAAATTTAGGTTAAAGTGTAGCTCTTACTGAGAGAACATGAAATCCGAACTTTTCTGGCCACGAAATTGCTTCAAATTCAAATGCTAGTGAGCCCTAGGTGTGAAAATAGACCTTGGCTGGAGGTTGAAGACAATGGTTTGGGCAAAAATTGTGGGTCCCAGAGTTAAATCGTGAAAATTTGGAGTTTCAGGCATTGTTCACGTTTGAGCGCTGTCCAACGCTAGCAACAGCGCAGTTCCGCACATTATTCTGCAGAAATGACCAGACTCTCTAACTTTTGGCGCTGTCCGACACTGGTGGTACCGTCTTTTAGCTCCAGTTCAAAAACTGGGCTTCCGACTTTCTTTTGCAATTTCAATCTTTTCAAGCCCGCTCTGACGTCTAATTAGTCTAATTAAGCATTGAATAATACTCTAAATCCTTGACAAATGATATTTTCTAGCACATACAACACATAACATTAATTTCATATATAAAATCCATGAGTCTTACATATGCATATAACACTAAATATCACACATCATCAAGCCATATAATCTTAAATTCAGTGTTGCACATAACCACAACACAATAACACTGAAAACTAAACAAACAAGCATGTCCAAATATAACATTCAAGCCAAATAAAGCTAACCAAAGCAAATCAATCCAATACAAAAACACAGAAATACAATAATCAAATTTTTATTTTTCCCCAGAACTATCATCAATTCTAAGATCTCTCATTGATTGAGCATGAATAAACAGATTGTAAAATGAATGAAACAGAAATTCTTCAGTAGAATTCTCTTCAATCCAACATTTTCTTCTCATCAATCGCGTCAAACTTCCTTCAAGATATCCAGAATGATCAAAGTTCTCCTTCATTCTCCAATCCAGATGATCAAAGAAATCAGAAAGGTTGTTGATTGCATTCATCAGATGATGTACTTCTTTCTCCAATTTTTTGATTTCTTCCAGATGATCTATGAACTTTCAGGAAAGTAAGGAGGAATAGGTGCTGACCTTTGAGATGGTTGATCTTCAATGATGCTCATGTCATTCATATCACCAACTGCCTGGTTACTATATGCATCTTCTGGGTCTATAGGCTTCCAAGGTAGAAGTAAGCTTTCCCAGTTCTCATATGGCACTTATTATTGACTGCAGAGGAGAAATATGGTGGAATGATTTCCAATCCCATACTTTGATCCCTGAATGATCAATCCCGAAACAGACTTAATAATTATCGAACCAACGAAGAATAGGCATTCCCATTTGAATACAATAATTCAGAATTGCACACTCCTTAGTTACCTTACCGATTTTCATTGTTGGGAGAAATTTTGCACGTATGAATTAATATAAGTGTTTCGATGTAGGATTTAATAGTGTGGTCGAGAAACTTACATATCTATTATCTCTTATCTCCCGTTCCTCACTTTCATCCATCAGATATTTGTATATATCATTCATATTGTCCTTTGTCGAGGCAAAATTCGAATGGTGGCAGATTGGCACATTCTCAATCATGTATAAATCATTATTTTTTGCAGGATTAAATGTAACAAACCTCGCTCGCACATAAACTGATCATTGGTTGATTCAATGAAGATTTGCATAAAACTCCTTCACAACCAGAATAACTACGGTGATAGTAGTATAACACAATACTTCCCAACATCTCTGAATAATAATTTCATCAATTTTAGTAGTAAGAGAATTTGTACGTCGATTCACAAAGCCTCACTCCTTAATTAACCTCATTTTTTAGATAGTTTTTGTTTAATAGCCATTGCGCCTCGAAACTTACAAACTTTCTACCATTTAACACTTGAAATCTTTGAGTTTCCATCGAGTCGGAATCTATTTGGACAAGAATTTGGGTCTTCCTCTTCGTTCCTTTGGCAGTTCCTACATCTAGGGGCAGTTTTTGGGAGTTATAATGAAGGATTTACAGCCTAGAACGGCTAAAACTCAAATTTAAAGACGAGAAATGATTTTCTGAACAGCGGCGCTGTCCGACGCTGATATCATGACCGTTCGGCGCTAGTTCAAATTTTGCCAAACTTCACTTCGTTCAAATTTTTTCAAAATTTCAATTCGATTCGTTTCTTAAATGTCATTAATGATATTTAAGGAATAATAAGACTTAATTAAGAAAAAAACAAACACAAATAACATATAAAACAAAGAAAACACTCAATGACTATGGGTTGCCTCCAACAAAGCGCTTGGTTTAACCTCGTCAGCCCGACATAACTTTCAATTATTCAGGTTGATCCAACATTAAAACCTCTTTAAAATAAGGTCTATTGCCTTCAAAATATGGTTTCAATCTTTGGCCATTAGCTTTGAATATTTTTCCAGATTTAGGGTCTTCAATAATCACAGCTCCAAACTGATATACTTTTATGACAATGAAAGGTCCTGTCCATCTAGATTTCAGTTTCCCAGGAAACAATTTCAATCTTGTATTGTATAATAAAACTTTTTGTCCTGGTTCAAATTTCATTTTGACAATTTTTTGATCATGCCATATTTTTTTGCTTTCCTTATATATTTTATCATTATCATATGATTCATTTCTGATTTCTTCCAATTTATTCAATTGCAACAGTTTCTTCTCACCAGCATCATTCAAATTAAAATTCAATTTCATTATCGCCCAATATTCTTTGTACTCTAATTCAACTGGCAAGTGATAGGTTTTTCCAAAGATTATTCTGTATGAGGACATTCCTATATAAGTTTTATAGCCGTTCCGTATGCCCATAAAGCAGTATCTAATCTAGCAGGCCAATCAAATTTCTCAGGATTAATGACTTTCTCCAAAATTCTTTTAATTTCACGATTAGATACATCTGCTAAACCATTAGTTTGGGGATGATAAGCTGTAGAGATTCTATGCACAATATTACATTTTTCCACCAATCTCTAAATCAGATTATTCTGAAATGGGATCCTCCATCAATGATAATTACTATAGGCATTCCATATCTTGTGAAAATATTTTTCATTAAAAACCTTAAAACATTTTTAGGATCACACCTAGGTAAAGCTCTTTCTTAATCCATTTTGATACATAATCAACAACAATCAACATATATAAATTTCCACATGAAGGCATAAATGGTCCCATAAATTCTAATCACCATGCATTAAAAATTTCAATTTCCACAGTAAAATTTAGAGGCATTTCATTTCTTCTAGATATATTGCCTATTCTCTGACATCGATCACAAGTTTTGATAAATCTATAAACATCTCTGAAAAGCGTAGGCTAATAAAATCCAGATTGCAAAATCTTATGTGCAGTTCTATCATTTCCAAAATGTCCTCCAAATTCAGAATCATGACATTCTCGAATAATTTTTTCAGTTTCATCATAAGACACACATCTCCTAATAATAAGATCCTTACATTACTTGTATAGATAAGAATCATCCCAGAAATAAAATTTAGCATATGCTTAAATTTTTTCTACCGTTGCATTGTTAAATCAGGGGGTAAAATATTACTAACGATGTAATTCACAATATTAGCATACCATGGTAAATTTCCTTCAATAATATTATATAATTGCTCATCAGGAAAAGTTTTAGTGATTTCTTTTTCATAATAATCCAAATTAGGTTGTTCAGGTCTAGATAAATGATCAGCTATTTCTATTAACGATCTCAAAATCAAATTTTTGCATTAAAAGCATCCATCGAATCAGTCTTGGTTTTGCATCCTTCTTTTGGGTTAAGTATTTAATAGCAGAATGGTCAGTATGCACTATATATTTAGCTAATAACTCTCTTTGAGTAGTAATATAATTAATTTGAGCATCAGTAAGAGTTTTACTAGCATAGTATATAACTTTGAACATTTTGTCATGTCTTTGCCCTAAAACAACTCCAATAGCGTAATCACTAACATCGCACATTAATTCAAATGGTTTCTCCCAATCAGGTGAAACTATTATAGGGGCAACAATTAGTTTTTCTTTTAATAGATCTAATGTTTTTAAACATTCATCGTTAAAATCAAACTTTCTATCTTTTCACAAAAGTTGGCTTAGAGACTTAGAAATTTTTGAAAAATCTTTAATATATAGCCTGTAGAATCCTACATGTCCAAAAACACTTCTTACTCCTCTCACAGTTGTTGGAGGAGGTAATTTTTCTATAACTTGAATTTTCACAGGATCTACTTCCATGCCATATTCAGATATTTTATACCCAAGCACAATTCCTCTTGCAACCATAAATTGACACTTTTCCCAGTTTAGGACTAAATTTGTTCTTTCGCATACCTCTAAAACTTTTTCTAAGTTGCATAGGCATGCATCAAATGAATCTCCAAATACTGTGAAATAATCCATAAACACTTCTATTCCTTTATCAATTAATTTGCTATATATGGATGTCATACATCTTTGAAATGATGCAGGTGGATTACATAATCCAAAGGGCATTCTTCTAAAAGCAAAAGTTCCATAAGGGCTAGTAAATGTAGTCTTTTCTTGATCCTCAGGCGTAATAGGAATTTGGTGATAACCAGTATATCCATCTAGAAAGCAATAGTACTTGTGTCCAGCAAGTCTGTCTAGCATTTGATCTAAAAATGTTAAAGGAAAGTGATCTTTTCTGGTGACAGTGTTTAATTTTCTTTAATCAATACATATTCGACAACTAGTGACTTGCCTTGTCGGTATAATTTTATTTCGATCATTTACATCAACTATCACTCCTCCTTTCATAGGAACAAAATGAAATGGGCTCACCCAAACACTATAAAAAATAGGATATATGATTCCAACATTTAACCCCTTTAAAATCTCTTTATTAACCACTTCTTTCATTATTGGGTTCAGCCTCCTTTCTAGATCAACTCTTGGTTTGTGTTGTTCATTCAACAAAATTTTGTCCATACAATCGAAGGACTGATTCCTTTAATATCACTATGGACCAAACAAAAGCCTTTTTGTATCTTTTTAAAGTTTCCAATAATTTTTGTTCTTGATATTCATTTAAATCCGAAGATATAATGAATGGTAAAGTTGATGATTATCCTAAAAGCATGTACTTTAGATGATTAGGAAGAATTTTGAGCTCAAGTTCAGGGGGTTTAATTATAGATGGAATTAAAATTTTATCTCCATTTTCTATAGTATCGAATCTTTCAAAATTTTCTTGAACAAATTCTAACTTTTCATTCTTCATATCATCCAAATCATCTTCATTTTCACTTTTATATTCATTCTCACATTCCAAATTTTCTTCAAATACTTCTTTAAAATGATCTTCTCTCAAATAATCATAAAATTCCATTCGACAGCACTCATCATCTTTTTTTAGTTGAAGGGTACTTCATAGATTTCAGAATGTTGAAAGTTACCGCTTGGTCATTGACTCTCATAGTTAATTCTCCTTTTTGAACATCAATCATAGCTCTCCCAGTAGCAGGGAATGGTCTTCCCAAAATAATTGGAATTTCTTTATCTTCCTCCATATCTAACATAATAAAGTCAACAGGAAAGATAAATTTATCCACCTTTACTAATACATCTTCCACAACTCCTTTAGGATAAGTGATTGAACAATCAGCTAGTTAAAGAGTCACAGATGTAGGTGGAATTTCTCTTATTCCTAATTTTTTGAAATTTGATAAAGGCATAAGATTAATACTAGCTCCAAGATCACATAAAGATCTTCCGAAAAAAATTTCACCTATACTGCACGGGATAGTGAAACTACCTGGGTATTTAAGTTTTCCCTGAAGCTTTTTCTGAATAATTACAACACTCTCCGCTAAGTGCAACAGTCTCGTGGTCTTTAAACTTTCTTTTCTTTTTAAGTATATCTTTCATAAACTTTACATAATCAGGCATCTGCTCTAATGCATCAACAAAGGGAATATTAATCATTAATTTCTTAAGAATTTCCAAAAATTATGCAAATTTGTTATCCCTTTTTTGTTTCTTTAGTCTTTGAGGAAAAGGAGGAGGTGATTTTTCAACAGTTATTTCCATTGGTTCTAGCGGGTATTCATCAAGAGATATCTTATTAGAACCTTTCTCAATGTTCACTTCCTCTCTTTCAACTTTGACTACTTTTTGAACTTTTGGTTCCAATTCTTTTCCACTCCTTAGTTGAATAGCCTTAATTTGCTTTTTGTTGATTTTTTGGGTTGATCTCAACATTGCTAGGAAGATTCCCATAAGGTCTATTATTAAGCGCAGTAAAGATATGTCCCAATTGATTTTCAATGTTCTTCATTGCAACGTTTTGAGCTTGAATTTGATTACCCATATTCAGATTCATTTCTTCAGTAGACAACTTCTTTTCCGTAAATTGTTGATTACTATTAAAACCAGGAGAATAAGAAGTTCTATAATTGGTATTTCCTTGGTTGTTCGGATTTCCAACTGGATTCATAGGATTGTTTCCCCATTACGGATTAACATCATCGTTCGTGTTATTCCAGTTGAAATTTGGTTGATTCCTCCAGCTCAGATTATAATAATTTGAATAAGGATTATTGATTTTATTATGTATAGCATTCAAGTTTTCACAAGAAATTTGAGAGTCTATCATCTGTCCTGATGAATTTTCTTCTAACACTAGGGGTGTTGGAAAATAATTCATTCCATATTGATCTATTTTCTTAGAAAGTGCAGCAATTTGAGAGACTGTCATAGTTTTTGCATCAGACTCATGAATACTAGCTACTCTCTTAGGATTTACCTGCTCAGAGGGCCATTGAAAATTATTAGTAGTCATTTCTTCAATTAACGAATATGCTTCATCAAAAGGTTTTGACATTAATGATCCACCAGCAGTAGCATCGATAATCGATCTCAAAGATCCCACTAATCCATTATAAAAGGTTTGAATTTTTAACCAATTTGGTAAAGCATGGTGTTGACACTTCCTCAGAAGATCTTTAAATCATTTCCAAGCTTCAGAAATAGATTCTCCATCAAACTGAATAAAAGATGTGATATCATTCCTCAACTTAGCAATTTTGGAAGGAGGAAAATATTTAGACAGAAACTTTTGTGAAAGCTCTCCCCAAGTTCTAATAGATCCAGGTGCTAACGAATTTAACCACGCCTTAGCCTTATCCCATAATGTAAAAGGAAAAAGTATAAGCCTAACAACATCGTTTGACACTCCATCATTCTTAAAAGTAGCACATAGTTCTAGAAAACTAGCGAGATGTAAGTTAGGACCTTCATTAGGTGTTCCTCCAAATTGATTATTCTATACCATTTGGATAATAGCAGGTTTAAGCTCAAATGAATTAGCAGCAACATTAGGATTTTGAATAGTTATGTGAATTTCATATGCTATTGGATTAGCATAATCTCTTAAAGGTCATGAAATATTTTCATTTTGATTGTTTAGGTTGTTCGCCATTTTGTGAGGATTTGCAGATTATTTTTATTGTTTTTGAATTTTTCTAATAGTACGCTCTAATTCAGAATCGTAAGGCACTAAACCTATTGATCTGATACTACGCATGCAAACACAATAAACACACTAACAATAAACAGACACACACAATTTTGACTTGCAATTGAAATATAACATTTAAAATACTAGAAAAATTAAATTTTAACAGTTACCTTTTCTTTACCTTGCCTCCCCAGCAACGGCGCCAAAAACTTGGTGCGACTGTTTTAATTTGCAAAAATTAATGAACACAGATATATATATATATATATATATATATATATATATATTGATTTAGATGATAATGAGTCACACAATTAACGCAAGTATACATATCACTCAAGTAATACAGGGCTCTAGTGGAGTCTTGGTTATTGATCCCACAGGGAGGCTTTATATTTATGGCGTAGCACAGAAATCACTAGTCAAATTACAACACAATTGCAAGTGGTTTAATTGTTAAAGTAAAGATAAACAGGTTCAATTACTATTTCTACCAAAGTACGTTCTAAACTCTAGCAAGTTAATCTAACACAAGACTAAATTTATAACAAAGTAGAGTTGTAAAAAAGAGTCTTATTCCTTTTCAATCATAATGTGATGATTATTGTGACATAGATCAGTGATAGAAATGTATTGTGCCAAATAGGAGCATTCTTATTCTTTACATATAGTTCACTGTATAAAGTACATTGGCTAATCGTAATTTTGGTCCCCAAATCCGTGGTTAGGCTAAGAGGATACTAACTCTCACTCCAGAGCTCCCACTTCCCTTCACCTGAAGGCTAAATCTCGCTTCAGTTTCTAAACATTAGGACCAAATTGAGGATTTCAGCCTGTCACTCTGAAATCTCCAATTCTACGCCCATCAAAGTATATTTCCCTATTTATTTGCACTCAATCCCCATGAATTACATCTCTCATTCATGGACATTGAATGTGACCTTCCCTTTTGTTGTGGAACTCATAATTCTTTCAGAACATATGTTTCCCAACAAGTTTTAACAATTCAATTGGCCAGATCAAAAAGTAAATGAAGTTCGAAGTGAAAAGGTCATCACAAATTCTCCATAATAAATCGACAAAATATTTCCATATCATAGGATCAACACATCACATGAAAAGGAGAAAGACAAAGAAATTTACTCAAGACTCATGAGGAAAAGATGACAAAACATAGATTTTATAAATAAACACAACTTCATACAAAGAGAGTAAAGTAAAAACAACTTATCTCAAACTCTTCCCCAAGCGAATCTCAAGGAATTTATTTAACTCGTTTTCTTTCTTCACAACAACACACAATTCTCTCTTTAGATGAGAAAGGAAGAAGAAATCTCTCACTTTCCCTCTTCTCTCACACTCCATAAAAGAGAAAATACAAAACCTAACTTCCTACACAAAATGGAAAGAAACTCTCTCTAAACTCTAAAATCTTCTCTTCCTTTCTCCCCCTCTTTAAATTTGACTCCAAAGTGTTTAAATTCAGCCAAAACTGAATTCCTAAGAGTTTCCTTAAGCAACCTTTCAAAATCCGGCCAAATACATTGAATCTAATTTGAATTCAGGATAGGACGCTGTCTGGTGCTGGTAGGAGAGCAGTTCGGCGCATTATTCCACCAAAACGTTGAAACTCTCTATAAACTGGTGTTGTCCGATGCTGGTGACAGCGCCGTTCGGCGCTAGTTCAATAAAATGCACTTTTATTTTTTTTGCTCAAAATTTGCTCCTTTTCGCTTCCTTTTGCTCCAAAGGCCTAAAATCATTGTACCTGCATGAAATCATGAAAAATACCTTTCTTTAAAGTGCAATATCATCAAAAACAGGTATGAAATGAATATTAAAAAGCTATGAAATTTTCAGCGGATCAATTAGTCTCCTTCAATAGGCTTGCAATCTTAATGAAGCAATCTAGGGGAAAATTTTACTATTTTGATTTTAAAAATTCTGAGAGCTATAAATAACTCAGAATATGATGTGCAACCATCCCACAGTGGCCTTTGAGCAGCACTAAATAAATCATAAAATGTTCGAGTATAGAGATTTGGTGCCTCTTCTTGTTGCGCATAGCTCACATACTCATTAATTCAAATTTGCTTGAGTCAAATCCAAGTGGAAGAACATAACTCATCAAAGAAGCAGAGCTAAATGTTGTAGGAACAACCTCCCCTTGTGAAGGGAAATACAGTAATCTGGTCAAAATCCCTGATGGTATAGAAAATATTTTACTATGTCAGGAATTAAATGTGCTTTATTTCTATGTTTCAAACTTGGACACCAAATCATACCATCATATAGGTAAACAGGCAGTTGAAAAGTAGCTACCAAATATTCTTCAACACCTTTCAAGAACTCCTAGTTATTCATTTTCTATCTAGAAAAAGTTAGTTGCACATCTAAACATATTATAAAATGCATTCAATTGATTACATTATATTTAATTACTTTAGTAGATCTACTAATCGGTTGGTAATAAAAGATGATGAAACGTGACAGTAATCAACACATTTTAAAAGAAGATAATATTTTGGATAGCTTTGAAATCAGAATATTAGAAGAATGCTGAGGCCGTTAGGGCTATCAAAAACCGATTATTGACGAACAAATATCCATACTTTTCTCAAATCTTGGTTGTGACTATAGCTATAACAACCCTTTCTAGAGTATAATTTATTCACATTTTCTCTACAAGTGTAAAACTGCTTACCTCCTATGTACTTTTTTTCAACAACTGTTACTTGACCACTTTCACATGTTGTTTTAAGAGTCTAGTTAAAACTTGCAGGAATGAAGTTTCTTAGGTTAATGATTGGCTCTTTACTCAGAAAAAACATGACAAAAATATATCTGTGAAAAGGCTAGTATAGCTACAGTGGCACACACTATTAGAGAGAGTTTTGCTAATAAATTGAATCAAAGTTCGACCTATAATGATCTTCAACAGAACTAACATTACTAAAATGTCAAACAATTTGACTTGTAGTAGATCTAGTTTTTAGATCTAATATTTTTTATCAACCTAGCTACTCCAAACCTTTCACGAATTTATTTCTTTCACATTTTATTTTCCAAATAGAAGAAAATCATTGCTCTAAGCATACTCGTCGATGCAAACCCCATATGCGATTGACTACACACCTAGAAATATATTCTTAGAAGGAGATATTTCATAAGATGTATCATTTTTTACTGCATCCTCAACTGTGAAGTCTAACTTCCATGGCCAAAATAAAAATTCATATCGAAATCTAGTTGTGAGTTTCAAAATGAAAAATCACTTTGAAATCTAATTTGCATTTCCAAAATGGGAATTACGGCAATGGAATTTAGATTTTGATGTGAATTTCCATGTTGTAACTGACAAATTAGATTTTGAAATGAATTTCCATTCCAGCTATAGAAATTAGTCTTTGAAATGGAGAATGCAGTGAAAACTCTTACATCTTATGAAATATGTTTCCTTCTAAGATCATAATTCAAGTTACTCAGCAATTTGCGTAAGGGTCTATGGTAATGAAATTGTTTAGTTCTATGAATGGCTTTATAGTTGGAAACAAAATATCAAACAAATATGCATGTGATAGGGTTGGAGTAGCTACAGTTACAGGAAATATTAGAAAGAGACATCATGATAAACAATCAGAATTTCTTTTTATTAATACAAAACAACAATTACGGCTTGAAAATTTAATGATTTTAATTTTAACTTAGATTTTCTTAGAGTTGATAATGGTTAAGCTTGAAGTTAGAATGTTAACAGTCTACTGAGGTGGTTTGGGTTATCAAAGATCGATAATCAGTGAAAATCTAACAACTATCTCTAATTTGGTTTGTCACCTTAACTGCACCAACTCATTAAAGAGTTTATTTCATTCACATTTTCTCTACAAGGTATGGGGTTTGTGATTGGCCTTTCACATGGAGAAAAAATATAAAATCAGTAAATATGTGGGTGAACTGGTGCAGCTACAATGGCATGCACTATTAGAGGAAGAATCTTTAATCAATTATGAATCAATGTTTAACTGTTCAATTAACTTAAGTAAAACTATCATACTAAGATGTTAAAGGATTCAACTTTAAGCTGAGATGTAGGGTCTAAATAAATTTGATATGAATGTTCCAAATCAAAGTGATCAAAAGTTTTGGCTCTTACCTTGGTGCATTATTTTAACTCGCGTTCATGTGCAAGACAAACATATAATCAATTTTCGAGTAATTATCATTTTTTGAACTATATCTTTTTCTGTATTTGGCACACACCTTAGGATTTGATAATTCATGATTAGAAGTGGGTTATATTAAAACCCTTTCAAACTAAATTCTACTTTCAAATGAAAAACCCCTTAATCTAAATGCCAACATTATGTGTCATAGAACATTGCAAATCTCACCACCATCTTATAAAATTTTCCTTTTAGTTTAAGCAGTATTTTCTATCACCCAATAGGCCAGATGCTTTCTTCCACTTCAACCAACCAACTTGAACTATATTATTTAATCACATCCCCATATATATCACCATCACTTTACACAAATGATTCGAGATATCTAGAACATTCACATGTTTTAAATAATTTGATTAACCATAATTAAAAATTTGCCAGTAAAGCTGCTACTACTAAAATTACATTTCATGTATTCAGTTTTAGATCTAATCAAACAAAAAACTTTATAATCCAATATCAACCTTCATAATTTAAGTTTTTTCGAAACTCTTTCTCTAGTCTTATCCACAACAAGGATATCACTAGTGAAAATCATACATCAAGGTGCATCCTCCTTTAAATTTCTAGTAAGATCATCAATAAATAAAGCAAGTAAAATATCTATTTAAAATCAATCATTGATGTAATTATGGCTATTAAAAATCTTATTTTGAGCTGACTTGGGGTTAGCTCAAAAGCAGATCAAAAAAAAATGATCCATAATTTTTGCTCGTAGCTTGGCTCATTTATTTTGATCCAATCTTGATCTGAGCAAAATTTTGAATTAATTTTTGAGTGATTAACGATCTTCAAGCAAAATTCACTAAATTCAGTCATATATTACTGACAATCTGATTTCGAGCCGACCTTGGCCTTCTCAAAATCGACTTAAGAAAAATCCAATCAAATAGTTTAGCTTGCAACTTAGCTCGTTTGTGTTTATTTGATCTTGATCTGAGCCAAAATTTAAATTAATATTAAACAAATTTGGAATCCTCGAGCTAAATTCATACATTTAGATGTAATCCAACTGAAATAGAAAAATATTTGGCAAACCTCCTTATTAATAAACCCTTAACTCTTAGGGTTCAGAGTTCAAGGTTCAGGGTTTGCGGTTTAGGTTTGATATTTAGGCTTTAGTGTTCAGGGTTTAGAGTTTAGGGTTTAAGATTTAGGGGTTAAGGTTTAGTTTATGATTTATGGTTTAGAGTTTAGGGTTTATGATTTAGGGTTGAGGGATTAGGGTTTAAGGTTTAAGGTTCAAGGTTGAGGGTTTAGTATTTAGGGTTTTTAGGGTTTAGGGTTTACACATTTTTTAAAGAAAATGAAAATAAAAACAAAAATGAAGATAAAAAGTTAGGTTCCTCTATTGTTTCAGCTAGCAGAGGAGCTAAAGGAGGAGAAAAAAAGGAGTTTCCGATGAGCGCAAGCCGCGATCCTCATTGTTATGATCCCGATTACCTCAATTTTGATCTGCATCGCAAGGGTTTCATGGATGAAGGTGATGGTTTTAAAAAATAGATAGTAACATATGGGGGAATCATTTACTTATAAAATTGGTTCGCGTACCAAACGATGTCACAAACTTCTCTATTTTATTTAATCGAGCCTCATTATCAAGCAAGGCGTCTATTCTTCAGATGTATACACGGCTCAGAAGGCGGCGCTCGTTTATATAAACTATTCTAGATGCGAGATCAACATTTAATATCTTAAAACTTTCAAATTTAAAATTATTTTCAAAATCAAATACTACTTTTCAAATTATTTATTTAAATTAAATTAAAGTTCGCCGGCAATTTCTCGTAGGCGAATTTCCCTTTCAAAATACAACACTTAACTCAAAGAAAGCCGAACACCTTGGTCGCCGGAAAACACCATGGCCGAAAGGTCTAAATTGATTCAAAAATTCCACTTCTCATTGAAATATTCCAACTCTAAATGGCCACCATGGCCGTTCTTCCTGCCCTGAGCAAGCTGGATCTGCCCCTGCACCGCCTTCGGTGCTCCCTCCTCCAACACCTCTATTTAAACACCACCACCTCTCGGCCAAAGGAGGTATTGAACCAAACCTACCAAAACTCGCCAAAATCACTCCGCATCCTCTCCGTACATAGAGAACTTGATCCCCACCTAAATCCAAATTTAAAACCCTTCTTTGTGAGTCCAATTTTTGGAGTCAAATTCAAGCCCAAAAATATGACACTTCAATTACGTTGAGCCAATCTTCAAATTAATCGAATTTACACCTTCATCTGCATCAAGAGAGAAGTTCCCGCTGAAAGCCCCATCACTGAAGCACGATTACTTCCCCCCCCCCCCCCCCCCCCCCCCCCCCCCCCCGCATCGGCCTCGTCACTTTTTGTACTAGCATTTCCCGCAGCAAGAGACTTCATCCGGAGCTTCGTCGGACTCAATCGAAGGTGACATTAACCCTGGGATCGAAGCTTCACTTCTCTCGGGAGAAGGTATGAACTCACTCTTCCTCCCAAGTTCCTTGAGATTCTCCATTTAGTCTGAGTTGATTTCAATGCATCCATATAGATGTTTTCGTCTCTCGCAAGACAAATCGATGAGTATAAGAACGCAAAAATCCATGGAGAATCGAGTGAGATCTAGTGGTTTTACAGACTACGCGGTGCACACCACGTACGATGACTGTGCGCCGTTCGATCGAGCGTGTATCGAGTGAACTAAAATCGCGCCGTACAGGGGAATGTTACATGAACCACTCGGCCCCGAGCACCGAGTCAGATTGCCGGCGAATCATAGAGCGATGCGTGGGCTTTCGATCCGACGAGGATGACGCGGCGCCTCGAGTCGGGATAAGTAGAAAATTAGATATTTTCGATTTATTTAAATACCGTAACTTCAAAAATTCATATCTTTTTGCATAGATAAATCACAAAAATAAAATAAAAATACCACTTCGTCAGCTGAAGAGAGTGAAAATACAAAAGAAATCAAGTTAATTGGATGAGTATTTTATTTTTAATAATTTATTTACTCTTTCTAATGTTTTCGATTCTCCATTTTCCGCATAGACAATTCACCATGGCATGAGACCAGGTTTTGCTTCTCATCTTAGGAACATTTCCTAAATTTTAAAGTCGAGACCATCTTCGAAAAGTTATTGATTTTTCAAGTTCATGTCACTCGTTTTAGGTATTTTAATTCCAATAATTAACATGTTGTAAAATAAATTTAGAAAATTTACAGTTTCTAGACTAGTGGACCCTATGAAAAATATATATTGAGTTAATTCATTCATAATAACCCTAATTTGTTTCAAACTCCCAAAATTGAATTTGAATTAATTAGGGTTAACCACACACCAAATCGATCAGTAAACAATTCTCCATTGTTCTTTGTGGTCAAAGGAACCTTACATAAAATTTTGAAATCAATTGACTCGATTAACCCCACCAAATGGATCGATTAAAGCTCGTAAGCAAAATGAAACTTTTAAAAATTCATAACTCCAAAAATACTTTTCAAAAAATTCACAAAAAATGGTTTTGAGCTTCTCTAATATCGTGAGTTCAAGAAAATTAAAATTGGAATTTTCTAAAAAAAGTTGATTTTTCACAATATTTTAATATTTTAATAATTAAAAAATAATAAAAAAATCACAAAAATATTTAAAATCATAAAAATGTCACATTTCACTCCTAATCACTTTCAGAAAAAACCAAATATTTTTCCTAAGTCCCTAGGATAAGATATTGAATTTTAAAGGCTTAATGTAATTTTTAATATTAAAATGAATTTTCAACCTTTTTCACTAAAATAATTCTAATAAATCAAAGAAAATCAGAAAATTATAAAATTTTTTTTCTAGACTCGAGCACAGAGAAATTTATGAAAAATATAAAATCTATTTTTCAATTTTTTATTTTATTTTAAAATTAATTAATACTCTAAAACTCAAAATAATTATAATAAATAAAATATAATTCAAAAAACCACCCAAATTTGGTCCAAGTGGTTCTCTAGTCATTAGAAACATCTCATAATTTTCTTAAGGCCAGAAACTTTACCTTGGTCATGTTGTCAATTTTCTTTAAAAACACACATTTTCTACTAAAATAATTATATAAATAAATTAAAGTCAGAAAAATGACATTTTCTCCTCTAATGTCTTAATTAACATGCGAGTGAGGTGACATAAAAATTTTAAATTCATTCGAGCTCAATTTAGTGAGTTATGAAATAAATAAATTGAAGGCATAAAGCGTAATTAATTTTAACCCTTAATTAAAATTTTAGGTTTAATCAAAATCGAGGATAAAATATTTGATTTTAACTTTCTCTTGGATGATTGAAACTTAGGGAAATTAAAATGGTAGAAACCCTTTAAACACTTTTGGAAATATCAAAATGAAACTCTAATTAATTAAATAATTTAAATTTTGGAAAGAATATATTTAAATTTTGATTATTAAAATATGGATATTATTAAGAGGATATTTATTCTTTTAATTTAAAAATCCCTAAATAAGTCACTTCAATAATATTTAGTTCTTAATTAAAGATTAAAATAATAATCCAAACTAAAAAAATTAAAATTAAAAGAAGATAACCCTTAAAATGAATTAAAGCTTAAAATGTTAAATGGTCCAATAATTAAAATCAAATTTAAAATTCGAGTTAAATAAAATTAAATTAAATTAAGTCAAGTTAAAGTTTAAATTAAATTAACACCTTAACAATTAAATTAAATTAAATTTAAAATATTGAAACTAAAATTAAATTAAATTAAAATTAAATTAAAACTAAAATTAAATTAAATTAAATTAAAATTAAATTAAAACTAAAATTAAAATTAAATTAAATTAAATTAAATAAAATAAAATTAAATTAAACAAATGAAATCAAATTAAATTAAAATCACTTAAAAACAAAACCTAAATGAAATCATTAAGAGTTAAATCAAACATATAGATAATTTCAAAGAATTCTTTCTATCTAAGTAAATTTAAAATATAAACATCAATCTCAAATACTAAGATAACTGAAAAATGTAAAGATTTAAATTAAATCTAAAATAATTAACACTATTCCCAACTTAAAATTATTAATTAAAACATGATAATTAAATTAAATCACTTTAAATCATTAACTCAAACTTTAAATTAAGAATGATTAAAATTCTCAACAACCCAACTTGCCCTTAAAGTCTTTAATTATTATAACTCTTAAATGTGGTATTAAGTGAGATGCTCAGTTTCATTCATCGTGTAATCAAATTCGTGTTCACCGAGCAAGAGACAAAGCATCACTAAACTCCCTGATGATTAATTCACCTATGCAACTAAATTTACTGACTCAAAATAATCCTAGAAGTATTGAAAAGATGTTTTCAGGGACTCGTCCTAAGCACTTCCTCAATATGACAAAAGATGTTTTAGAAGAACAATCAATTTAATTGTTTTCGATGAAGAAAATCATCCTAAACCAAACCAACAACCTAAACACGCTCATAGAAAATGACTAGCAACAGATTTAGGATTCCGGTGTAGACAACCAAAACCCTTCCCTTTGCTTTACCTAGGTATTTCTCGCAAAAATATGTTTAAATGCTCTAACATGTGTTTTAAGTATCACGTAATGATGGGAAGACCTCTCCGTGTACGCTTATTTTATTGCAATTTACTTTATCGCAATTTATTTACATGAACCGTACTTTACTTTTCTTGCATGATAAATAAGACCGCGTAAAAAAACAAAACTTTTAGGATAGTCCCGAACTGAAACCAAAACTAAATTAAAAGTCATTGCAAGATAAAATTCATCGCCACAACATTTCAAAATATAAAACAACTCAAAATTTAATCACAAACGAACAACAAACCGCAATTGTAACTAAATTAAAACGTCTCGTTGAATGATCAGGAATACCTCGGATAATGTAACCCACATGTTGCTAACGGAATTTCCCACAAGCCTAAATGAAAGTGTGGAACTCGTTCTATTGAAGCTAGTAACCGTCCGGATTAAGTGAATTCGATGAAAATAATCTGCAGCCTGACGACGGAACTCATGATCCTAATCGGTTCTATTTAAACAACTTTAAGATTTGTTTTAATTAAAATATTAAAAAACACTTGGATTTTATGATTTTCTCTAAACCAAAACACTTCTCTCATCTCCCGATTTATGACTTCTAAAACTAAACCTCACAACAACAAGGAGCTTGAGCATGCTGCGCACGGCCATCGTCACGCAAAACTCGAATCTACTTCAGCAAAACTTTCTTATAATTAAATAACCAAGCCATAGGACTTCGAGGTAGTTTGCCTAGTGCAACATAAATCCTCAACTTTTCGTTAGGCATTTACATAATCATGTTATGCAAATTAAGCTCTAACCTGGCCTTAGACTCCGAGAAGTCTTTCAAGTACGACATAAACCCTCACATATCTCTGAGGCTATTTGTATGATTGTGTCATACGAATATAAGTCCTAAATAAATAAAATTGGCAGGATTGTAACATTAAATAAACTCTCAAATCTAAACTAAACCATAGGATAGTTCGGGAAGTTACCAAGATTCTACTCGATCCTCAACTTCTCCTACTTCTCTTCCTTCGATTCTCAAAATAAACTATTCCAAATTTAATCAATTCCCAATTGAAATTTCCAAAATCCAATTGTTTGAAAACCTTAAACTTTGAAATTTTGGAGAGCAAACCACCGATCATTATCGAGAGTTTTAAATGATTCCCGTCATTTAAGATGTAATTAACTATGTGGATCGCTCTTATGTGGAACTTTAAGAACCCAGTAATATAAACCCCGCTTCATTTCTTTATATTAAGCAAGGGAACTTGTCGGCTTATAAAATTGGTACGTTGCACTAAACGGATGTCACAAATCTTCTAGTTTATTTAACCAAGCCCCATCATCAAGCAATGTGTCTATTCTTCAGATGACATAATGTCATGGTGCGTGCTCGTTTATATAAACTACTCGATGCGAGATCGGTTTGATTTCATATCTTAAAATTTTCAAAACTTAAAATTACTTTCAAAATCAAATGCTATCTTTTAAACTATATATATATTTAAATTAAATTTAAAATATGAAAATTCGCCGACAACTTCTCGTCATAGGAGACCCTTTTCAAAATATCACATAACCTAAGAATATGCCGACAACATCACAAATCAACAATAAAGTCTACTACAAGTACATCCAAATACACATTACATCACGTATACAAATCATAAGGAGTCTCGTATACATCACAAACACAAAACACAAATACATCACTAAGTTCAATGAAAATTAAAAATAACACAAAACTACCAATCTTTATCTTCTCATAGAGCTCCACCATCAATGTGCTCTTTCAAAGCCGGTATGGAGTATACTTGTGGTAAGTAGGAAATACGCACTAGTGTCTTCCCTAAAAAAATCTCATCCGTGTCTCATGATAAGCTATCACATAATCTCTCCACCGCACTTCGATAATCATCATTTATCTTTGCTCTCTACTAAATTCCTCACACTAGTTTTTATCCTTTCCAACCCGATCCATAACATCATGCAGAAGTTCCCAGATGTAGATGGTCTATCTCGACTAAGAAGGCTCATCGCCTTCACTCCATTTCCATCCTACATGGGCTTCATAAGTTTTTAGATTTAGTTTTGTAATGAGCTTTGTCAGATGGACTACCTCATCATTATCTTCAATCAAGCATTTCCCGATCGAATGCACAAGGCATGAATCAGACCGGGGTGTCGTATCCTCATGTGTAGTCTCTCCTTTCGAGCTTGTCAAAATACTTTTATGAATAATGTACTCTAATATTTATATTTTTCATGTTCGAATATAACGGTAATGCTCTATCAACAATAACATCACCGCGATTATTGCAGTAAAAGTCTTGTAGAAATGAAATAATGCCAAGCCAATACGGATTCGAAAGTAAAAAGGGGATGTTAACATTTAGTTCGTTTAACTTTCCATCTCTTTCCGTTAGTCAAAAAGTTCACAATCATATCCAATGCTTCATTTTGTAATAGAAAATTTTCATATTCACAAGAAAGTCAGTTTTCCTTAACTCGATAAAATACATTTATGCTAAGGGTGAATTCAACCATTCGGCCTCTACCAATGTATTCACTCTCGAATAATACAAATTAGCATAAAATTCTTTGACATTACACAAGACGCATCGCCAGCGTGAAATAATGTAAAATCTCTCATTGACGATTAATCGCTCTTCAAGCATTCCTCCAGGATTTTTAAAGGCTCTCTCATGAATACAATTCTTATTGCTAAGAAACGTACTAAAACATGAATAGGCTTTGAAACTCACAAATTTACTTTCATCATATTCAAATTTCCTCTTCCCCAGGTTAATCTTGGAGCCAATTCGTCTAAAAATACCAAATTTTTCCAAATCAATTTTAAAATTTCAATGCAATCGACTCCAAGATAAATTTAAAAAGATAAGAACTCAAATTCCATGAATAGTCTCCAAAGTTTCTCCAAAAAAATTCAAAATTTCAAACCTTCCTAATGCAGAGATTTCTACAACCAAAATAAAAAAATTTAGGTTAAAGTGTAGCTCTTACCGAGAGAACATGAAATCCGAACTTTTCTCGGGCCACGAAATCGCTTCAAATTCAAATGCTAGTGAGCCCTAGGTGTGAAAATAGACTCGGCTGGAGGTTGAAGACAATGGTTTGGGCAAAAATTGTGGGTCCCAGTTAAATCGTGAAAATTTGGAGTTTCGGTGCATTGTTCACGTTCGAGCGCTGTCCACCCAGCAACAAATGCTAGCCTCCGCACATTATTCGCGTAAAATGACCGTACTCTCTAACTTTGGCGCTGTCCGACACCGTGTACTGCTTTAGCTCAGCCTAAAAACTCGGGCTTCCGACTTTCTTTTGCAATTTCAATCTTTTCAAGCCCGGCCCGACGTCTAATTAGTCTAATTAAGCATCGAATAACACTCTAAATCCTCGACAAATGATATTTTCAAGACATACAACACATAACATTAATTTCATATATAAAATCCACAGAGTCTTACATATGCATATAACACTAAATATCACACATCATCAAGCCATATAATCTTAAATCTGTTGCACATAACCACAACACAACACCGAAACTAAACAAACAAGCATGTCCAAATATAACATTCAAGCCAAATAAAGCTAACCAAAGCAAATCAATCCAATACAAAAACACGAAATACAATAATCACCCTTTATTTTTCCTTTAACTATCATCAATTCTAAGATCTCTCATTGATTGAGCATGAATAAACAGATTGTAAAATGGATGAAACAGAAATTCTTCAGTAGAATTCTCTTCAATCCAACATTTTCTTCTCATCAATCGCGTCAAACTTCCTTCAAGATATCCAGAATGATCAAAGTTCTCCTTCATTCTCCAATCCAGATGATCAAAGAAATCAGAAAGGTTGTTGATTGCATTCATCGATGATGTACTTCTTTCTCCAATTTTTTGATTTCTTCCAGATGATCTATGAACTTTCAGAAAGTAAGGAGGAATAGTGTGCTGACCTTTGAGATGGTTGATCTTCAATGATGCTCATGTCATTCATATCACCAACTGCCTGGTTACTATATGCATCTTCTGGGTCTATAGGCTTCCAAGGTAGAAGTAAGCTTTCCCAGTTCTCATATGGCACTTGTTATTGACTGCAGAGGAGAAATATGGTGGAATGATTTCCAATCCCATACTTTGATCCCTGAATGATCAATCCCGAAACAGACTTAATAATTATCGAACCAACAGCAATAGGCATTCCCATTTGAATACAATAATTCAGAATTGCACACTCCTTAGTTACCTTACCGATTTTCATTGTTGGGAGAAATTTTGCACGTATGAATTAATATAAGTGTTTCGATGTAGGATTTAATAGTGTGGTCGAGAAACTTACATATCTGTTATCTCTTATCTCCCGTTCCTCACTTTCATCCATCAGATATTTGTATATATCATTCATATTGTCCTTTGTCGAGGCAAAATTCGAATGGTGGCAGATTGGCACATTCTCAATCATGTATAAATCATTATTTTTTGCAGGATTAAATGTAACAAACCTCGCTCGCACATAAACTGATCATTGGTTGATTCAATGAAGATTTGCATAAAACTCCTTCACAACCAGAATAACTACGGTGATAGTAGTATAACACAATACTTCCCAACATCTCTCGAATAATAATTTCATCAATTTTAGTAGTAAGAGAATTTGTACGTCGATTCACAAAGCCTCACTCCTTAATTAACCTCATTTTTTGAGATAGTTTTTGTTTAATAGCCATCGCGCCTCGAAACTTACAAACTTTCTACCATTTAACACTTGAAATCTTTGAGTTTCCATCGAGCTCGGAATCTATTCGACAAGAATTCGGGTCTTCCTCTTCGTTCCTTCGCGCTTCCTACATCTAGTGGGCAGTTTTGGGAGTTATAATGAAGGATTTACAGCCTCAGAACGGCTAAAACTCAAATTTAAAGACGAGAAATGATTTTCTCGAACAGCCGGCACTCGTCCGGCGCTGATATCATGACCGTTCGGCGCTAGTTCAAATTTTGCCAAACTTCACTTCGTTCAAATTTTTTCAAAATTTCAATTCGATTCGTTTCTTAAATGTCATTAATGATATTTAAGGAATAATAAGACTTAATTAAGAAAAAAACAAACACAAATAACATATAAAACAAAGAAAACACTCAATGACTATGGGTTGCCTCCAACAAAGCGCTTGGTTTAACCTCGTCAACTCGACATAACTTTCAATTATTCAAGTTGATCCAACATTAAAACCTCTTTAAAATAAGGTCTATCGCCTTCAAAATATGGTTTCAATCTTCGCCATTAGCTTTGAATATTTTTCCAGCATTTAGGGTCTTCAATAATCACAAGCTCCAAACCGATATACTTTTATGACAATGAAAGGTCCCGTCCATCTAGATTTCAGCTTCCCAGAAAACAATTTCAATCTTGTATCGTATAATAAAACTTTTCGTCCCGGTTCAAATTTCATTTTGACAATTTTTTTATCATGCCATATTTTTTTGCTTTCCTTATATATTTTATCATTATCATATGATTCATTTCTCGATTTCTTCCAATTTATTCAATTACAATAGCTTTCTTCTCACCAAGCATCATTCAAATTAAAATTCAATTTCATTATCGCCCAATATTCTTTGTACTCTAATTCAACTCGGCAAGTGATAGGTTTTTCCAAAGATTATTCGTATGAGGACATTCCTATATAAGTTTTATAGCCGTTCCGTATGCCCATAAAGCAGCATCTAATCTAGCGATGCCAATCAAATTTCTCGTGATTAATGACTTTCTCCAAAATTCTTTTAATTTCACGATTAGATACATCTCGCTAAACCATTAGTTTGGGGATGATAAGTCGTAGAGATTCTATGCACAATATTACATTTTTCCACCAATCTCTAAATCGATTATTCTGAAATGGGATCCTCCATCAATGATAATTACTATGGCATTCCATATCTTGTGAAAATATTTTTCATTAAAAACCTTAAAACATTTTTAGGATCACACCTAGGTAAAGCTCTTTCTTAATCCATTTTGATACATAATCAACAACAATCAGCATATATAAATTTCCACATGAAGGCATAAATGGTCCCATAAATTCTAATCCCCATGCAATAAAAATTTCAATTTCCACAGTAAAATTTAGAGGCATTTCATTTCTTCTAGCATATATCGCCTATTCTCTCGACATCGATCACAAGTTTTGATAAATCTATAAACATCTCTGAAAAGCGTAGGCTAATAAAATCCAGATTGCAAAATCTTATGTGCAGTTCTATCATTTCCAAAATGTCCTCCAAATTCAGAATCATGACATTCTCGAATAATTTTTTCAGTTTCATCATAAGACACACATCTCCTAATAATAAGATCCTTACATTACTTCGTATAGATAAGAATCATCCCGTAAATAAAATTTAGCATATGCTTAAATTTTTTCTACCGTCGCATTGTTAAATCAGAGGGTAAAATATTACTAACGATGTAATTCACAATATTAGCATACCATGGTAAATTTCCTTCAATAATATTATATAATTGCTCATCGTAGAAAAGTTTTAGTGATTTCTTTTTCATAATAATCCAAATTAGGTTGTTCAAGTCTCAGATAAATGATCACTATTTCTATTAACGATCTCAAAATCAAATTTTTGCATTAAAAGCATCCATCGAATCAGCTCTTGGTTTTGCATCCTTCTTTTCGGTTAAGTATTTAATAGCAGAATGGTCAGTATGCACTATATATTTAGCTAATAACTCTCTTCGAGTAGTAATATAATTAATTTGAGCATCAGCAAGAGTTTTACTAAGCATAAGATATAACTTTGAACATTTTGTCATGTCTTCGCCTCTAAAACAACTCCAATAGCAGTAATCACTAACATCGCACATTAATTCAAATGGTTTCTCCCAATCAGGTGAAACTATTATAGGGGCAACAATTAGTTTTTCTTTTAATAGATCTAAAGTTTTTAAACATTCATCATTAAAATCAAACTTTCTATCTTTTCACAAAAGTTGGCTTAGAGACTTAGAAATTTTTGAAAAATCTTTAATATATAGCCTGTAGAATCCTACATGTCCAAAAAAACTTCTTACTCCTCTCACAGTTGTTGGAGGAGGTAATTTTTCTATAACTTGAATTTTCACAGGATCTACTTCCATGCCATATTCGTATATTTTATACCCAAGCACAATTCCTCTCGCAACCATAAATCGACACTTTTCCCGCTTAGGACTAAATTTGTTCTTTCGCATACCTCTAAAACTTTTTCTAAGTCGCATATGCATGCATCAAATGAATCTCCAAATACCGTGAAATAATCCATAAACACTTCTATTCCTTTATCAATTAATTTGCTATATATGGATGTCATACATCTTTGAAATGATGCAGTGGATTACATAATCCAAAGGGCATTCTTCTAAAAGCAAAAGTTCCATAAGGGCTAGTAAATGTAGTCTTTTCTGATCCTCGTGCGTAATAGGAATTTGGTGATAACCAAGATATCCATCTAGAAAGCAATAAGATTTCGTGTCCAGCAAGTCCGTTCTAGAATTCGATCTAAAAATGTTAAAGGAAAGTGATCTTTTCTGGTGGCAAGTGTTTAATTTTCTTTAATCAATACATATTCGACAACTAAGTGACTCGCCTTGCTCGGTATAATTTTATTTCGATCATTTACATCAACTATCACTCCTCCTTTCATAGAACAAAATGAAATGGGCTCACCCAAACACTATAAAAAATAGGATATATGATTCCAACATTTAACCCCTTTAAAATCTCTTTATTAACCACTTCTTTCATTATCGGGTTCAAACTCTCCTTTCTAGATCAACTCTTGGTTTGTGTTGTTCATTCAACAAAATTTTGTCCATACAATCGAAGGACCGATTCCTTTAATATCACTATGGACCAAACAAAAGCCTTTTTGTATCTTTTTAAAGTTTCCAATAATTTTTTGTTCTCGATATTCATTTAAATCCGAAGATATAATGAATGGTAAAGTTGATGATTATCCTAAAAGCATGTACTTTAGATGATTAGGAAGAATTTCGAGCTCAAGTTCAGTGGGGTTTAATTATAGATGGAATTAAAATTTTATCTCCATTTTCTATAGTATCGAATCTTTCAAAATTTTCGAACAAATTCTAACTTTTCATTCTTCATATCATCCAAATCATCTTCATTTTCACTTTTATATTCATTCTCACATTCCAAATTTTCTTCAAATACTTCTTTAAAATGATCTTCTCTCAAATAATCATAAAATTCCATTCGACAAAGACTCATCATCTTTTTTTAGTCAAGGGTACTTCATAGATTTCTAATGTCGAAAGTTACCGTCGTCATCGACTCTCATAGCTTAATTCTCCTTTTCGAACATCAATCATAGCTCTCCCAAGCAGTAGGAATGGTCTTCCCAAAATAATTGGAATTTCTTTATCTTCCTCCATATCTAACATAATAAAGTCAACAGTGAAAGATAAATTTATCCACCTTTACTAATACATCTTCCACAACTCCTTTAGATAAGTGATCGAACAATCACCTAGTTAAAGAGTCAGCGTATGTAGGTGGAATTTCTCTTATTCCTAATTTTTGAAATTTGATAAAGGCATAAGATTAATACTAGCTCCAAGATCACATAAAGATCTTCCGAAAAAAATTTCACCTATACCGCACGTGATGATGAAACTACCCGGGTATTTAAGTTTTCCCCGAAGCTTTTTCTCGAATAATTACAACACTCTCCGCTAAGTGCAAATAGCTCTCGTGGTCTTTAAACTTTCTTTTCTTTTTAAGTATATCTTTCATAAACTTTACATAATCAGGCATCTGCTCTAATGCATCAACAAAGGGAATATTAATCATTAATTTCTTAAGAATTTCCAAAAATTATGCAAATTTGTTATCCCTTTTTTGTTTCTTTAGTCTTCGAGGAAAAGGAGGAGGTGATTTTTCAACAGCTTATTTCCATCGGTTCTAGCGGGTATTCATCAAGAGATATCTTATTAGAACCTTTCTCAATGTTCACTTCCTCTTTCAACTTTCGACTACTTTTCGAACTTTTGGTTCCAATTCTTTTCCACTCCTTAGTCAATAGCCTTAATTTGCTTTTGTTGATTTTTCGGGTCGATCTCAACATTGCTAGTGAAGATTCCCATAAGGTCTATTATTAAGCACAAGAAAGATATGTCCCAATTGATTTTCAATGTTCTTCATCGCAACGTTTCGAGCTTCGAATTCGATTACCCATATTCGCATTCATTTCTTCAAGAGACAACTTTTTCCGTAAATTGTCGATTACTATTAAAACCAGGAGAATAAGAAGTTCTATAATTGGTATTTCCTTGTCGTTCGGATTTCCAACCGGATTCATAGGATTGTTTCCCCATTACGCGATTAACATCATCGTTCGTGTTATTCCAATTGAAATTTGTCGATTCCTCCAAATTTCGTATTATAATAATTTGAATAAGGATTATCGATTTTATTATGTATAAGCATTCAAGTTTTCACAAGAAATTTGAGAGTCTATCATCCGTCCCGATGAATTTTCTTCTAACACTAGGGGTGTTGGAAAATAATTCATTCCATATCGATCTATTTTCTTAGAAAGTGCAAGCAATTCGAGAGACCGTCATAGTTTTTGCATCGTACTCATGAATACTAGCTACTCTCTTAGATTTACCTGCTCGTAGGGCCATCGAAAATTATTAAGTAGTCATTTCTTCAATTAACGAATATGCTTCATCAAAAGGTTTCGACATTAATGATCCACCACAAGAGAGCATCGATAATCGATCTCAAAGATCCCACTAATCCATTATAAAAGGTTTGAATTTTTAACCAATCTGCAAAGCATGGTGTCGACACTTCCTCGAAGATCTTTAAATCATTTCCAAGCTTCGAAATAGATTCTCCATCAAACCGAATAAAAGATGTGATATCATTCCTCAACTTAAGCAATTTTGGAAGGAGGAAAATATTTAGACGTAAACTTTTGTGAAAGCTCTCCCCAAGTTCTAATAGCATCCAAGTGCTAACGAATTTAACCACGCCTTAGCCTTATCCCATAATGTAAAAGGAAAAAGTATAAGCCTAACAACATCGTTTCGACACTCCATCATTCTTAAAAGTAGCACATAGTTCTAGAAAACTAGCGAGATGTAAGTTAGGATCTTCATTATGTGTTCCTCCAAATCGATTATTCTATACCATTCGGATAATAACAGTGTTTAAGCTCAAATGAATTAGCAACAACATCAGGATTTTGAATAGTTAAGTGAATTTCATATGCTATTGGATTAGCATAATCTCTTAAAGTCTTGAAATATTTTCTTTTTGATTGTTTAGGTTGTTCGCCATTTTCACGAGGATTTGCAGATTATTTTTATTGTTTTGAATTTTTCTAATAGTACGCTCTAATTCGAATCGTAAGGCACTAAACCTATCGATCCGATACTACGCATGCAAACACAATAAACACACTAACAATAAACGTACACACACAATTTTGACTTGCAATTGAAATATAACATTTAAAATACTAGAAAAATTAAATTTTAACAGCTTACCTTTTCTTTACCTTGCCTCCCAAAGAACGGCGCCAAAAACTTGGTGCGACCGTTTTAATTTGCAAAAATTAATGAACACGATATATATATATATATATATATATATATATATATATTGATTTAGATGATAATGAGTCACACAATTAACGCAAGTATACATATCACTCAAGTAATACAGTGGCTCTAGTGGAGTCTTGGTTATTGATCCCACAAGGAGGCTTTATATTTATGGCGTAGCACGTAAATCACTAGTCAAATTACAACACAATTGCAAGTGGTTTAATTGTTAAAGTAAAGATAAACAAAGTTCAATTACTATTTCTACCAAAGTACGTTCTAAACTCTAGCTAGTTAATCTAACACAAGACTAAATTTATAACAAAGTAGAGTTGTAAAAAAGAGTCTTATTCCTTTTCAATCATAATGTGATGATTATTGTGACATAGATCGCTGATAGAAATGTATTGTGCCAAACAGGAGCATTCTTATTCTTTACATATAGTTCACCGTATAAAGTACATCGGCTAATCGTAATTTTGGTCCCCAAATCCGTGGTTAAGCTAAGAGGATACTAACTCTCATTCCGCAGCTCCCACTTCCCTTCACCCCGAAGGCTAAATCTCGCTTCAGCTTCTAAACATTAGGACCAAATCGAGGATTTCACATCGTCACTCGAAATCTCCAATTCTACGCCCATCAAAGTATATTTCCCTATTTATTTGCACTCAATCCCCATGAATTACATCTCTCATTCATGGACTTTGAATGTGACCTTCAATTTTGTTGTGGAACTCATAATTCTTTCGTAACATATGTTTCCCAATAAGTTTTAACAATTCAATTGGCCAGATCAAAAAGTAAATGAAGTTCAAGTGAAAAGGTCATCACAAATTCTCCATAATAAATCGACAAAATATTTCCATATCATAAGATCAACACATCACATGAAAAGGAGAAAGACAAAGAAATTTACTCAAGACTCATGAGGAAAAGATGACAAAACATAGATTTTATAAATAAACACAACTTCATACAAAGAGAGTAAAGTAAAAACAACTTATCTCAAACTCTTCCCCAAGCGAATCTCAAGGAATTTATTTAACTCGTTTTCTTTCTTCACAACAACACACAATTCTCTCTTAGATGAGAAAGGAAGAAGAAATCTCTCACTTTCCCTCTTCTCTCACACTCCATAAAAGAGAAAATACAAAACCTAACTTCCTACACAAAATGGAAAGAAACTCTCTCTAAACTCTAAAATCTTCTCTTCCTTTCTCCCCCTCTTCAAATCAAAGTGTTTAAATTCAGCCAAAACTGAATTCCTAAGAGTTTCCTTAAGCAACCTTTCAAAATCCGGCCAAATACATTGAATCTAATTTGAATTCAGTGATAGTGACGCCGTCCGGTGCCGTAGGAGAGCAAGCTCGGCGCATTATTCCACCAAAACGTCGAAACTCTCTATAAACCGGCGTTGTCCGATGTTGTGACAGCGCCGTTCGGCGCTAGTTCAATAAAATGCACTTTTATTTTTTTTGCTCAAAATTTGCTCCTTTTCGCTTCCTTTTGCTCCAAAGGCCTAAAATCATCGTACCCGCATGAAATCATGAAAAATACCTTTCTTTAAAGTGCAATATCATCAAAAACATGTATGAAATGAATATTAAAAAGCTATGAAATTTTCAACGGATCAATTAGTCTCCTTCAATAAGCTTCGCAATCTTAATGAAGCAATCTAGGGGAAAATTTTACTATTTTGATTTTAAAAATTCCGAGAGCTATAAATAACTCGTAATATGATGTGCAACCATCCCACAAAGGCCTTCGAGCAGCACTAAATAAATCATAAAATGTTCGAGTATAGTAGATTTGGTGCCTCTTCTTGTTGCGCATAGCTCACATACTCATTAATTCAAATTTGTTCGAGTCAAATCCAAGTGGAAGAACATAACTCATCAAAGAAGCAGTAGCTAAATGTTGTAGGAACAACCTCCCCTTGTGAAGGGAAATACAAAGAATCTGGTCAAAATCCCCGATGGTATAGAAAATATTTTACTATCGTCGTGAATTAAATGTGCTTTATTTCTATGTTTCAAACTTGACACCAAATCATACCATCATATAGTAAACAGCAATGAAAAGTAGCTACCAAATATTCTTCAACACCTTTCAAGAACTCCTAGTGTATTCATTTTCTATCTAGAAAAAGTTAGTCGCACATCTAAACATATTATAAAATGCATTCAATCGATTACATTATATTTAATTACTTTAGTAGATCTACTAATCGGTTGGTAATAAAAGATGATGAAACGCGACAAGTAATCAACACATTTTAAAAGAAGATAATATTTTGGATAGCTTTGAAATCGAATATTAGAAGAATGCCGAGGCCGTTAGTGGCTATCAAAAACCGATTATCGACGAACAAATATCCATACTTTTCTCAAATCTTGGTCGCGACTATAGCTATAACAACCCTTTCTGTAGTATAATTTATTCACATTTTCTCTACAAGTGTAAAACTCGCTTACCTCCTATGTACTTTTTTTCAACAACTCGTTACTCGACCACTTTCACATGTTGTTTTAAGAGTCTAGTTAAAACTTGCAGTGAATGAAGTTTCTTAGGTTAATGATCGGCTCTTTACTCGTAAAAAACACGACAAAAATATATCCGTGAAAAGGCTAGTATAGCTACAAATGGCACACACTATTAGAGAGAGTTTTGCTAATAAATCGAATCAAAGTTCGACCTATAATGATCTTCAACGTAACTAACATTACTAAAATGTCAAACAATTCGACTTGTAGTAGATCTAGTTTTTAGATCTAATATTTTTTATCAACCTTGCTACTCCAAACCTTTCACGAATTTATTTCTTTCACATTTTATTTTCCAAATGAAGAAAATCATTGCTCTAAGCATACTCGTCGATGCAAACCCCATATGCGATCGACTACACACCTAGAAATATATTCTTAGAAGGAGATATTTCATAAGATGTATCATTTTTTACTGCATCCTCAACTGTGAAGTCTAACGTCCATGGCCAAAATAAAAATTCATATCGAAATCTAGTTGTGAGTTCCAAAATGAAAAATCACTTTGAAATCTAATTTGCATTTCCAAAATGGGAATTACGGCAATGGAATTTAGATTTTGATGTGAATTTCCATGTTGTAACTGACAAATTAGATTTTGAAATGAATTTCCATTCCAACCTATAGAAATTAGTCTTCGAAATGGAGAATGCAGTGAAAACTCTTACATCTTATGAAATATGTTTCCTTCTAAGATCATAATTCAAGTTACTCAAGAATTTGCGTAAGGGTCTATGGTAATGAAATTGTTTAGTTCTATGAATGGCTTTATAGTCGGAAACAAAATATCAAACAAATATGCATGTGATAAGGTTGGAGTAGCTACAAGCATAGGAAATATTAGAAAGAGACATCATGATAAACAATCGAATTTCTTTTTATTAATACAAAACAACAATTACGGCTTCGAAAATTTAATGATTTTAATTTTAACTTAGATTTTCTTAGAGTCGATAATGGTTAAGCTTCGAAGTTAGAATGTTAACAACTCATCGAGGTGGTTCAGGTTATCAAAGATCGATAATCAGCTGAAAATCTAACAACTATCTCTAATTTGGTTTGTCACCTTAACCGCACCAACTCATTAAAGAGTTTATTTCATTCACATTTTCTCTACAAGGTATGGGGTTTGTGATTGGCCTTTCACATGGAGAAAAAATATAAAATCAGTAAATATGTGGGTGAACCGGTGCAGCCTACAATGGCATGCACTATTAGAGGAAGAATCTTTAATCAATTATGAATCAATGTTTAACTGTTCAATTAACTTAAGTAAAACTATCATACTAAGATGTTAAAGGATTCAACTTTAAGCTGAGATGTAGGGTCTAAATAAATTTGATATGAATGTTCCAAATCAAAGTGATCAAAAGTTTTGGCTCTTACCTTGGTGCATTATTTTAACTCGCGTTCATGTGCAAGACAAACATATAATCAATTTTTGAGTAATTATCATTTTTTGAACTATATCTTTTTCTGTATTTGGCACACACCTTAGGATTTGATAATTCATGATTAGAAGTGGGTTATATTAAAACCCTTTCAAACTAAATTCTACTTTCAAATGAAAAACCCCTTAATCTAAATGCCAACATTATGTGTCATAGAACATCGCAAATCTCACCACCATCTTATAAAATTTTCCTTTCAGTTTAAGCGACATTTTCTATCACCCAATAAAGCCGTATGCTTTCTTCCACTTCAACCAACCAACTTCAACTATATTATTTAATCACATCCCCATATATATCACCATCACTTTACACAAATGATTCGAGATATCTAGAACATTCACATGTTTTAAATAATTTGATTAACCATAATTAAAAATTTGCCAAGAAAGTCGCTACTACTAAAATTACATTTCATGTATTCAGCTTTAGATCTAATCAAACAAAAACTTTATAATCCAATATCAACCTTCATAATTTAAGTTTTTTCGAAACTCTTTCTCTAGTCTTATCCACAACAAGGATATCACTAGTGAAAATCATACATCAAGGTGCATCCTCCTTTAAATTTCTAGTAAGATCATCAATAAATAAAGCAAGTAAAATATCTATTTAAAATCAATCATTGATGTAATTATGGCTATTAAAAATCTTATTTTGAGCCGACTTGAGGTTAGCTCAAAAGCGCATCAAAAAAATGATCCAAAATTTTTGCTCGTAGCTCGGCTCATTTATTTTGATCCAATCTCGATCCGAGCAAAATTTTGAATTAATTTTCGAGTGATTAACTTTCTTCAAGCAAAATTCACTAAATTCACTCATATATTACCGACAATCCGATTTCGAGCCGACCTTGCCTTCTCAAAATCGACTTAAGAAAAATCCAATCAAATAGTTTAGCTTGCAACTTAGCTCGTTTCGTGTTTATTTGATCTTGATCCGAGCCAAAATTTAAATTAATATTAAACAAATTTGGAATCCTCGAGCTAAATTCATACATTTAGATGTAATCCAACCGAAATAGAAAAATATTCGGCAAACCTCCTTATTAATAAACCCTTAACTCTTAGTGGTTCGCAGTTCAAGGTTCGTGGTTCATGCGTTTAGGTTTGATATTTAGGCTTTAGTGTTCAGTGGTTTAGAGTTTAGGGTTTAAGATTTAGGGGTTAAGGTTTAGTTTATGATTTATGGTTTAGAGTTTAGGGTTTATGATTTAGTGGTCGAGGGATTAGGGTTTAAGGTTTAAGGTTCAAGGTCGAGGGTTTAGTATTTAGTGGTTTTTAGTGGTTTAGGGTTTACACATTTTTTAAAGAAAATGAAAATAAAAACAAAAATGAAGATAAAAAGTTAGGTTCCTCTATTGTTTCAGCTAGCAGAGGAGCTAAAGGAGGAGAAAAAAAGGAGTTTCCAGTAACTGTAAGCCGCAATCCTGTTGTTATGATCCCAGTTACCTCCAATTTTGACTGCATCGCAAGGGTTTCATGGATGAAGGTGATGGTTTTAAAAAATAGATAGTAACATGCCTAGGTATCAAGAATAAGAGGCGGCTATTGGTAGAGGAAATTAGAGGTTGAGAGAAGAGATTAGGGCAAGACCGAGAGGGAGGTGATTTCAGGGAATATATATGATTATTTTTGATGGCTTATAAACAAATTTTATTACATCAGTTATTAAGACTACTACCGACAGTCATTTCCATCACTTAATAATAAAATACAAGGGTTAAAACTCTGTAAGATTGTGGGTTCAAAGATAGTCAATAAACTATATCCTTCGGTTAATTTTTGCTCATAACGGTTGGGTTATTATGTCGGTTGTAATTAAAAATCGTCAAAAAATAAAATATTATTGATAAGTGATTGTATAACTTGTTGTTTTTTTGTCTCAAATAACTAAGATAAAAAAAATGATCGATAATTAGAACAATTTCTTTGATGTGTAAAAAACCATTGATTTTTCTGTTGATTTTTGCACTTTTTACAGTAGTCCCAAAATAAATGAGGAAAGCAAACTAGAGTTGAGATGAAGTCACAAGACGAGCTCTACTAACGAATCTTCACATTATCCTTAAATGGTTTGGTCCGCCACTGTAGAAGCAGCAAGTATGGACCATTGTTACCGTGGTCAACCCAACAGATTATTTATTAGATTTTGTATATGTTTTGTACAAATGAACTTAGTACCCAAAATTTTCCTTGTATAAGAAGGAGACTTAACTGTAATTGTGCATTTGGGTGCCTCCTATACCTATAAACAGGAGACATTTACATGACTATACGTTCTTATTTTTTACTTTTCATCCATTCTCTCCTACTCATTTCCATCTCTCTTGAACACTCTATTCCTTGGGTGTGATTCCAAGATAATTTTGGATTCAACAAAAAAACTAGATAAAGAGATGAGTTGACTTTATTTCAATTATTATTAATCACATATTATAATCTATAGAATAAAAATTACTTATTAGTTTAGTTTATTTACATAAGACTTCATTTAAATAAAGAGATTAACAGCTTAAGAACATACATAAAAATTTTATAAACATTTAAAATTAAATTTGTTCAAATATTTATAAAGTTAGCAACCAAATTTCCAGCTAGACTCATACTTTCTTGATAAATGGAGGTAGAATCACTTTGCTAAAGAGTATACTTACCACCTTCCCCTCTTATATCCTACAAATGACCAGTATGAAGAAAAGCACCCAATTTCAATTTGAAAGATCTTTTAACAGGTTCCTTTAAGCTGGCTAAAGGCGGCAACTCCACTGGGTATCCTGGCAAAAGGTGGCTAAACGCACTTGGGTAGGTGTGATGGGATTTAAAGGGCTACAATAGATCCTTCAAGTTAACCTATGCAAAATTTGGATCAAATTCAGATCTCAAGACTCCTTGTGGACTAAATTTATGAAAGGTAATTACTGTAGGAACTGCATCCCTCTCAGGCTTTCAGAAAGTTAGGGGATTCCAGATTGTGGGTTGGAATGCTTAAAGTCAGGCACCTAGCAAAGAAACAGTATCTTTGGGACCTTGTGATGCACGAGACTTTATATTTTGCAAGTATTTATGAACTCAGATATATATATTATAATAATTTTGTTAAGTCCAAGCATTCAACGCAAGTATACGTATCATATCAAGTAATACAAGGCTCTAATGGAGTCCTGGTTATCGATCACACAGGGAAGTTTGGAACATATAAGAAAGTGTTCACAATATAGGTAACGTAGCACTAAATCCGATATTTAATTTGCAATTAAAGTTTACTACTTACTACTACTATGCAGGAAACAGTAACGATCAACTAAATACAATTACTTCTAACAACTTTAGAAACAGAATTAACTAACAGACATACTAAACTAAGTATTTGAAAGGTTTTCGATATATGAGAAAAGTATCTTTCCTCTCGAAATGAGAATATGATGTGTGGATTGATATGGAACAAATGTTTATGTTATTTTGCCAAATAGGAGCATAGATGATTCTTTACCCTTAAAAGAGTACCCCCTCTTCTAAGTAAGAAAAGAACATTGACATATCCTAATTTTAGTCACTAACTCTAAGGCTAGGCTGGGAGGATACCAGCTCTCACTTCGGAGCTCCCACTCACACTTCACCTAAAGGCTAACCTTTGATATTAGTTACCAATCTTAGAACTAATTTGGGGATTTCAGCCTGTCACCCTGAAATCTCCACATTGAAGTCCATCAAAACATATTTCCCTATTCATTTGCACTTAATTCCCATGAACTACGCAATTCATCCATATAAATTGAATGGATCTTTCATTATTGTTGTAGGACATTAAATCATTTCAAACTTAATGTTCAACAACATATTTTAACATTTCAATTGGCCAAATCAAAAGTAAATTAAGTTCTAAATAAAAAACCATCATAATCTTTTCATTACATTAAAAGCACATCAAATCCACATCAATCCATCATCACATATCTATGCAAGAAGAAAGACAAGGGAGACTACTCAGAATTCATGGGGAAGATACAATAAAACATAGATTTTATATATAAGAGAAAAGTCATACAAACCACAAAAGAAATTACAACTTATTTCTTTCTCTTCCCCAATGCAATTCCCTTGAAGTTCCTTTGAATCCTCTTCTCTCTTCTTTACAAAACTTGATTCTCTCTTTAGAATGGAAAGGAAAAAGCAATCTCTCACTTTACCCTTCTCCTTCACTCCTTAGAGAAGAATTCCTCTCAAATCCTCACTCTACACTCTCTTCTCCTAAACCCTAACACTTAACACTCACTAAAACTACTCTAGAAGACACAAGACACACCCCATTTTCGTCCAAAAAGAGTTACTTATAAGATAGGGATGAAATCCCAAGAGTTTCTATAGGCATCCCTTCAAAAAGTCGCCAAAACTCATCAAATTTGAACACCACCGACTTCGGGCGCCGACAGCGCCAGATAGGGCATCGGCGGCACTCTATCATGCCAATTAATTTTGGACTCTCTGGATTTGGGCACCGGCGCCAAAACACTTTTTCACCATTTTGCTCCTTTTTGCTCTGGATTTGTTCCTTTTTGCTTCTTTTCACTCCAATCACCTAAAATCATCATACCTGCCACAAATCATAAAAATACCTTTCTTTAAAGTGCAATATTAAAAAAAATGGGTAAAATTATATAGCAAAAACTGTATATATTTTTGGTGCATCAGAATCCCCCATACTTTAACTATTACTTGTCCTCAAGTAATCCTTTTACTACATAAAATATAACTCTTGGCAATATGCTTTTCAACTGTAAGACACTAAAATTTTTCATTCAAAAGAATATATTGGTTAGATTTTCAGAAAGAAATTTAGCAACTCAGGTTAACACTATAGGTGTAAGAATATTCAGCAATCAACTCTAAGAGTTCTAGTCTTCTATTTATTTAAAGATGAACCATTATTTGTCATATTCAGAGTGCCTCAAAAGACTATGTGAAAAAGGAGTTAATGTAAACTTTATTAGAATGTAGGCTAGCACTTAAAATGTAAATTCAAAAATGAAATCAAGCTTTCCCTTTAGGGTGATTTAAGTGAAGCCAATTTTGTTATTAGGCATCTCCTCAAGCTTCTCCTCATAAACATTTTTTTTCTTTCTTTTTCTTTTCTTTTATTCTTCTCTTTTCTTTTAGGGATTGTTTTCAATCCTTTTTTTTTCTTTTGTCTTTTTTTTTATTGAGGATTACTATATCTAGATAGCCCTTTAATGATTTTGAACTTTACTCTCCTCTTTCTAAAGTTCAAACCTAAAACATCTCTTTGCTTTATAGTTAAGTAAAAGTTTTATTATTCATCATAAAGTTACAATCTCTTCTTAACACACAATAATTTAAGTCCCTTAACATTCCAAAAATACAGTTTTCTTTACTTTAAATAGTTGACCATAATCAAATCCTTTCATACAAAAGATCCCAGTTCTATAAAATCAACCTTTATAACTATAAATTTTCATCTTATCCTTCCATAATATTCAATCGAAATAAAAAGTTTTAGTTACTTAGAGTGAGGTTCAACTGCCAGAAGTTATGCTGATAATTTTTGAAAATATAATAATTGAGAACAAATAAAAATTAGTATTTCTCTACCCTCCCCCAAACTTAAAATTTTCAATAAATTTGAAATAGTTTAGAGTAGAAGAAAACTAACCTCTCTGTGTTGGGATCTTGAAATCTTCAACAACTATATGGTATTAGTCAAAATTTACAACTAGCAGGTATGAAATAATTAGTAGCAGTGATATAACAATTTTAAATATTTGCATGGGTAAAGAGAAATTAACATTAAACACTAAACATCAACAGCAGACTACAACATGAAACAAACTATCACAGTACTACATTGTCCAGCTAACAATTTAAATGTTTCAGTACAACATAACAATACACCAACAGAGTTACACAACATATGAAAAATAAATACTACAACACAACAGGGTTACACATCATATGAAAAGTAAATATCAACTACACTACATCAGTACAACAAAATAGAACAAGAGCAACAGAAATTAAAACAAACAATCTACCAGTCTCCATCACCAGGATCAGCATGGTCATCAACAGGTCATTAGCAGGGTCCTTAGCAGGGTCAAGTTTATATGGTATAGCTGGGGCAAGAAGGAAATATCACATCGGACTCCCCTCTAATAAATCTGACCTGAGCATCATAATAAGCAATATTGAACTCAACTCTCCTCTACAGATAATCTTCATTCACATCACTCCTCGCCTCAAATACATCCATCCGACCATGGAGTCTATCTACACTAGCACTCTGTAGTCTCAGCTACTCCATAATATCGTATAAGGTAAGCACATCGCATGTAGATAGTAACATCATAACTCGTAGTAGGAATATCGCATCTAACGCTCAACTCTAAAGACTCTACATGAGACTCATAAGTACGGATAATATTCTTTGTAATTGGTCTCAGAGGTATACCCACTTCATCAGAACTACTAAACTCCACTCCAGACTGAACACAGAGGGCATGAACTAAAGCAGGATGTCCTAATCCTCCAGTGGTCTCACCTTTAGCAATCGTCTAAATATTCTTGTAAATAATAGTCCCAATATCAATCTTTTTCATCTTCTGTAAAGAGTAGTTCAGAATTGCTCTATCTCTAGTAACTTCGCTGTGGTGATAAGATGGTAATAGTCTTGCAGAAATGAAATAATGCCAAACTTTTGAAGCAATATTCAATGTGGAGGCGAGGAAATTTATCAACTATTTTTTACTTACTTTCCATTCTCCTCGCCCGTCAGTCAGAAAAGCAATAACTTCTCTCATATTCTTCCTCCCAGTGTCAAAGTTCTCGTATTCACAAACGAATGGTTCCCGAGTCTGATAGAAAGCATTGATACGCTGAGGAGTAAACTCAACCATCTTCCCTCTAACAAGCACATACTCGCCCCGCCCAGTGGTATATTCGAATAGAATTCTCTAACAACTCCCATAATAGCATTCGCAGTGAAATAACAAAATATCTCCCAATTCTGCTCTGCAATCAATTGTTCTACAGATCCTCCAGGACTATCAAAAGCACGATCCTGGATACACTTCTTGTTGTGAAGGTAAGAGTTATAGTAAAATTGGGCTTTGATGTTGATGAATCTCTCCTCATCAAAATCCAATTTCCTCTTCCCTTTACTCATCCTTGGAGCCATGTGAATTTCTAAAATTTCCCAGAAAATTCCAATAAATCCCAAATTCACAATGTAAAAACTCCAAACACTATTCTAAATAAGTAAGAGCAAATTTCATCATGGAAATCTCAAAATCTCTTTAAAACTCCAAAAATTCCACCATAAGCAATGTGAGAGATTTCCATGGTGAAAATCCAGAAATTTTAAGTTAAAGTGAAGCTCTTACCAAGAGAAGTGTAATTCTGGTGTCTAAAAGCCTTGAAATCTCCTTGAATCTGAGATCTACCAAGCCCTAGATCTTCAAAATCACGAAAATGGAGGAGGAGGATGAAGGAAAAGGAAAAATTTGCGAGTCCCAGGGCAAAAATTGTGAAATCAAGGGTTTTAGGCTTTTTGCTGAGTTCGGGCGCCGGCGGCGCTCTATTTAAATAAATTTGCCAAACTCTCTGGATTTAGGCGCGGGCGGCGCCATTCCAAAATATTATCTAGGTCCGAAATTTTTTTCATATTTTTGATCGTTTCAACTTCCACAATGATGTTTAACACTTCAATAGGTATTTACATCATCCCATAAGCAATAATTAACACAATTCTTCACACAAACAAAACACAACAATCTTATAAATATAAAATCCAAGTTACATCATAGATACCAAATATGTTCATTCAAACCAACTATTCTTAGATATTTAGTGCAGCAAGTACTCTACGATAAGCAAACACTAAGATCTAAGCTCACAATGAAAGTAAACACCTCCAAGTCCAAACTCAAAGCAAATACTACAAAAACCAAACTAAGCAAACCAAACTAAACACACAACAAACATAAGTAGAATCCATCAATTACTTCAAATTAGTTTTAGAACTATCCTCTCCTCTAATGTCTCCAATTGATTGTTGATGCATAAACAAATTATAGAATGGACGAATTGGAAATTTGTCAGATGATTCCTCAACAATCACTGCGTTCTTCTCATCAGATTGATCAAGCCCATCTTAATTCGACCAGTATGATCAAATTGCTCTTTCATTATGATTGAATAAATCAGAAATCTTATTGACCACATTCATAACGTTCCGTACCTCAGTCTCCAACTGTTTGATCCTCTTCAATATCATTTTGGAACCTTCAGGAAAATATGTTTGAATCGGATGTGAAGTCTACGTTGGTTGATCAGCGAGCAAATTCATGTCGCCTTCATCTCCAACTGTCTGGTAGTCGTAGGATTAGTTGGATCAATAGGCCTCCATGGAAGAAGAACCTTTTCCCAACTTTCATAAGGAACCTGTAACTGACTACATAGCAGAAATATGGTGGACAGGTGTCCAAGCCCATATTTAGATCCATGCACAATTAATCCAAGAACTAATTTCACAAAAATATTACCAATGTCAATCGGCCTCCCAGTTTGAATACAGAAATTCAAAATGGCGCTTTCCTTGGTTACCTTGCTTATCTTCAATGTCAGAAATAACTTTGTCGAAATAAAGAAGTGTCATTGCTTTAATACTAGATTGAGAGATGCAGATGGGAAACTAATGTATCAATTCTCTCTAACTTCCCTTTCTTCATTCTCATTCGTCAGATACTGATACACATCATTCATATTATCCTTCGTGGCATTGAATTTACAATAATGGCAAATAGGTATGATCTCGATCATAAAGAGATCATTAATCCATGTAGGAGTGAATTGTATAAATCTACCACACAAAAATACGAACCCTTGATTGATCCCGTGAAGATTTGCATAAAACTCTTTTACGACAGGAACAACAACGGCAGCGGTAGTGTAGCAAAGCACTTCCCAACGTCTCTCCTTAATAATCTCTTCAATTCTAGTAGTAGGATTATCCATACCTGGATTTATGAAGCCTCTTTCCTTGATAATCCTTCTTTTCATCATCACTTTATTGAACAAATGTTGTGCTTCAAAACTTATGAACTTCCTTCGGTTGAAAACATGAAATCTAGGGGTTTCGATGGGAAAGGAATCCATAGGATACGAATTAGGATTTGTGGTTTTCATTTTTTTGGAGTTAAGAAGTCAAAAATGGAGTTTAGGGAGTTATAAGGAAGAAGATCCCACCAAAAACCACCAAAACTCGCATTTTTAAAACATAAAAACTGTCAAACAGATTTTGAGCGCCAGCGCTCAAACGAGCAAGTTTAATGGAGGGTCTGTGATAGGGTACCGACGACGCCCATTCTGGTGCCGGCGACACCAGTGGTAAAAAATTCTCATTGAACTTCGTTTGATCCAAAATTTTCCAATATCTTGATTCAATCCATCGTTTATCAATTTTTAAAGTATTTAGGAGTAATTAGGATTCAAAAACAACTATCTAAAAAAGCACAACTACGACAAACAAGCAAACACACCACAACTTGCCTCACATAAAGGGCTTGGTTTAACGCCGTCTGCCCGACAAACCATTCAGTTAATCTAGATAACTCAGCATTAAAACCTCTTTGAAGTCAGGTTGAAACCCATCAAAGTAAGGCTTTAGTCGATGCCCATTAACCTTGAAAATATTTCCAGTATCAGGATCTTTAAAATCAACAGCTCTAAAAGAATGAACTTTTACAACTGTAAAAGGTCCTAACCATTTAGACATGAGCTTTCCAGGAAATAACTTCAATCTTGTGTTGTATAAAAAAACCTTTTGTCCATATTCCAAGTTCTTTTTCAAAATCTTCCGATCATTCCATAATTTTCTTTTTTATTTATAAATCCTATCATTGTGATAAGATGCATTCCTAATTTCTTCCAATTCATTCAATTGTATAAATCTTTTCTCTTCAGCCTTTTTCAAATTAAAATTTAACTCTTTTATTGCCCAATATGCTTTATGCTCCAATTCAACTGGTAAATGGAAAGTCTTACCAAACACTAGTCTATAAGGAGACATTCCAATAGGGGTTTTAAAAGCAGTTCTATAAGCCCATAAAGAGGTATCTAATTGAGCAGACCAATCTAGTTTATGATTATCCATAGTTTTCTCTAAGATTCTTTTAATTTTATGATTAGACACTTCTGCTAAACCACTAGTCTAGGGATGATAAGCAGTAGAGATTCTAAGAATAATATTTTATTTCTCAATTAATCTCTTAATTTGATTATTCCTAAAATGGGATCCACCATCAGTTATGATCACTCTTGGCATTCCATATCTTGTAAATATATTTTTCTTTAAAAATTTTGAAACACTCTGAGCATCACATCTAGGTAAAGTAACAGCTTCAATCCATTTTGAGACATAATCAAAGACAACCAATATATATAAATTTCCAAATGAAGGAGTAAATGGTCCCATAAAATATAATCCCCATACATAAAAAATTTCAACTTCCAAATTATAATTTAAAGGCATTTCATTTCTTCTAGAGATATTGCCTACTCTCTGACGTCGATCACATGATTTAATATATCTATAAACATCTCCAAAAAGAGTAGGCCAATAAAATCCAGATTGTAAAATCTTAAAAGTAGTTTTATTAACACCAAAATGATCTCCAAATTCAGAATCATGACATTGTTCAATCATCGGATTAATTTCTTCTTGTGGCACACATTTCCTAATAATCAGATCCTTACACTATTTATATAGATAGGGCTCATCCCAAAAATAGAATTTTGCATCATATTTAAACTTCTTTTGTTGTTGCCTTGTTAAATGAGGTGGTACAATAAAACTTACAATATAATTCACAATATCAGCATACCAAGACAAACTACTTCCCATAATAGTATAGAGTTCCTAATCAGGGAAAATTTTAGTAATTTCCTTTTCAAATTCAGATAATTTATCTTATTCTATTATTGACAGATGATCAACTATTTGATTATCAGCTCCCTTCCTATCAACTATCATAAAATCAAACTCTTGCAGAAGAAGTATCTATCTAATGAGTCTAGGTTAAGCATCCTTCTTTTGCAATAAATATTTGATAGCCGAATGGTCTGTATGCATAATACTTTTAGCTCCAATTAAATAAGGTTTAAATTTTTCAAAAGCAAATACTATAGATAATAACTCTCTTTCAGTTGTGGTATAATTAATTTGAGCCTCATTAAGAGTTTTACTAGCATAGTAAATGACTTTGAAAACTTTATCATGACTTTGCCTGAATGCTACTCCGATTGCATAATCACTAGCATCACACATAAGTTCAAATAGTTTCTCCCAATTAGGTTAAAAGATTATAGGTGCAGTGATAATTTTTTTTTTAATAATTCAAAAGCTCTTAAGCATTCATCATTAAAATCAAACATTCTATCATTTTCTAAAAGTCGGCACAAAGGTTTAGTAATTTTAGAAAAATCTTTAATATATTGCCTGTAAAATCCAGCGTGTCTTAAGAAACTCGTCACCTCTTTCACAGTAGTGGGTGGCGGCAATCTCTCAATCACTCTAATTTTAGAATGGTCAACCTTCATACCATGTTCAAAAATTTTATGCCCAAGCACAATTCCTCCTGCAACCATAAATTTACATTTCTCCCAATTCAGAACTAGATTTTTTTTCTCATAAAGCTCCAAAACCTTTGCTAAGTTTTCTAGGAAAATTTCAAATAAAGTCCCCAATACAGAGAACTCAACCATAAAAACTTCTATTCCATTATTTTTCATACTATTGAAGATAGACATCATACAACTATGAAATGTTACAGGTGTGTTACACAGTCCAAAAGGCATTCTTCGAAAAGCAAAGGTTCCATAAGGGCTAGTAAATGTTGTCTTTTCTTGATCCTCAGGAGCAATAGGTATTTGATGGTAACCAGTATATCCATCCAGAAAACAGAAATACTTGTGTCCAATAAGTCTATCTAACATTTGATCGTGAAAAAGATGAGGAAAGTGATCTTTTCTGGTGGCGGCATTTAATTTCCTATAGTCAGTACAAATTTGCCATCCATTAATTTGTCTCGTGGGTATGATTTCATTACATTCATTCACTCCAACAGTCACTCCTCCCTTTTTCGGTACACAATGTATTGGACTCACCCAAGCACTATCCGAAATAGGATAAATAATTACAGCATCTAGCCATTTTAAAATCTCTTTCTTAACTACTTCTTTCATTATAGGATTCAATCTCCTTTGTGGATCAACTCTCAGTTTATATTCTTCATCTAATAAAATTTTGTGCATACAAAAAGAAGGACTAACTCCTTTAATATCTGCCAAGGTCCATCCAAAAGCTTTCTTGTATCTTTTTAAAGTTTCCAACAACTTCTGTTCTTGGTATTCGTTTAACTCCAAAGATACAATAACTGGTAAGGTAGATGATTCTTCTAAAAACATATACTTTAAATGATTCGGGAGAATTTTCATTTTAAGTTCAGAAGGTTTTATGATATATGGAAATAAGCTTTTATCTCCACCTTCCATAGTGTCTAATACTTCGAATCTCTCCTGAACATACTCTAAATCTTCCTTCTTCTTACTATCTGAACTTTCTTCATTTTCACTTTCTTCTTCATACATATTTTTATATTCTTTTTCTTTTTCAAATATAATTTCAAAATGATCATTTCTCAAGTAATCATAGACCTCCATCCTAAAACATTCATTATCTTTTTCTAATGAGGGATACTTCATAGATTTTAAAATATTAAAGGTCAACTCTTTATCATTAACTCATATAGTTAATTCTCCTTTTTGAACAACAATCACCGCTCTTCCAGTAGCAAGGAATGGTCTTCCTAAAATGATTGGAATTTTTTTATCTTTCTCCATATCAAGTACAATAAAATCTACAGGAAAGATAAATTTATCCACTTTCACTAACACATCTTCCACCACTTCTTTAGGATAAGTAATGGAACGATCGACCAACTGAAGAGTCACAGATGTAGGAGAAATTTCTCCTATTCCCAACTTTTTGAAAGTTGATAAAGGCATAAGATTAATACTCGCTCCCAGATCACATAAAGCTTTTTCAAAAAAAATTTTCACCTATAGTACACGGAATAGTGAAACTACCAGGATCTTTAGGTTTTTCCGGAAGCTTCTTCTAAATAATTGCACTACACTCTCCACTAAGTGCAATAGTTTCATGATATGTAAACTTTCTTTTCTTTCTCAAGATATCCTTCATAAACTTGGCATAGTCAGGCATCTGTTCTAATGCTTCACCAAAAGGAATATTTATAGTTAATTACTTAAGGATCTCTAAAAATTTTCCAAATCTGTTATTCCTGTTTTTTTTCTTCAATCTTTGAGGAAATGGAGGTGGTGGTTTTTCAACAGTTATCTACATTGGCTCAAGAGGATAATCCAAGTCTGGATAAATCTTGTTTGAACCTTTTTCGATTTCCACCTTCTCCGTTTCTATTTCAACTTCTATTTGCACTCTAGTTTCCAACTCTTTTCCACTCCTTAATTGAATAGCCTTAAGTTGATCCTTGTTTTGATCTTTTGGATTGATTTCCACATTACTTAGAAATGTTCCAAAAGGTCTATTATTAAGTGCAGTGAAAATATGTCTTAATTGATTTTCAATATTTTTCATAGCAATACCTTGAGCTTTTAATTGATTTCCCATATTCAGAATCATTTCTTCAGTAGACAACTTCTTATCCTTAAATTGTGGTTTACTATTAAATCCAGGAGGATAGGATGGTCTAAAATTAGTAGTTCCTTGATTGTTCAAATTTCCAATCAGATTCATAGAATTGTTAGCCCAGTGCGGGTTAACATTAGCATTGCTAATATTCCAATTGAAATTTGGGTGATTCTTCCAACCAGTATTATAATAATTCGAATAAGGATTATTAGGTCTATTAATAAAATTTAAAGTCTCATAAGGTGTTTGAGATTCTATTATCTGTCCAAATGAATTTTCCTCTAACACTTGAGGTGGTTGAGAATAATTCATTCCATATTGATCTATTTTCTTTAAAAGTGCTGCAATTTGAGAAACTACCATAGTCATCATATCTGAATCATGAAAACTAGCTACTCTCTTAAGACTTACCCGTTCAGAGGGCCATTGAAAATTACTAGTAGCCATTTCTTTAATTAATGTGTATGCTTCATCAAAAGGTTTTGACATTTATGATCCACCAACAGCAGCATCTATAATAGATCTCAATGATCCCACTAATTCATTATAAAATGTTTGAATTATTAACCAATCTAGTAAAGCATGATATGAGCACTTCCTAAGAAGATCTTTAAATCTCTCCTAAGCTTCATAAATTGACTCTCCTTCAAACTGACAAAAGGATGTCATATCATTTCTTAGTTTAGAAGTCTTTGATGGAGGGAAATATTTTGATAGAAACTTTTGAGATAATTCTCCCCAAGTTCTAATAGATCCCGGTGCTAACAAGTTTAACCACGCATTAGCTTTATCCCTTAATGAAAAAGGAAAAAATCTAAGTCTGACAGCGTCACTAGACACTCCGTCATATTTAAATGTAGCACACAGTTCTAAAAAACTAGCGAGATGTAAAATTGGATCCTTATTAGGTGTTCCTCCAAATTGATTATTTTGTACCATTTGGATAATCGCAGGTTTAAGTTCGAATGAATTAGCAGCAACATCAGGATTTTGAATAGTTATGTGAATTTCATCTGTTTTTGGGTTAGCATAATCTCTTAAAGGTCTTGGCAAATTTCCTATATCATTTCTCTGATTATCTTGAATATTCACCATTTTGCAAGGAATTTCAATTTGTTTTTGTTTTTTTATTATTTTCTAATTTTTCTGACAATACTCTCTAACTTCGAATCGTAATGCACTAAACCTATAGATCCTCTACTACGCATATACAAACACAAATACTATAATAAAGTAAACAAACACACAATTACACAATACAAAATAAACTTACTACGTTACTTTCCTTCTTACTTTCTTTACTCCGTTACCTTCCTACTTACTTTCTTTACTCTGTTACCTTCCTCGACAACGGCACCAAAAACTTGATGCACGCGACTTTATATTTTGCAAGAATTTATGAACTCAGATATATATATATATATATAATTATTTTGTTAAGTCCAAGCATTCAACGCAAGTATAAGTATCATATCAAGTAATACAGGGCTCTAATGGAGTCTTGGTTATCGATCCCACAGGGAAGTTTGAAATATATAAGAAAGTGTTCACAATATAGGTAACGTAGCACTTAAATCTGATATTTAATTTGCAATTAAAGTTTACTACTTACTACTACTATGCAGGAAACAGTAACGATTAACTAAATACAATTAAGTCTAACAACTTTAGAAATAGAATTAACTAAAAGACACACTAAACTAAATATTTGAAAGGTTTTCGATATATGAGAAAATTATCTTTCCTCTTGCAATGAAAATATGATGTGTGGATTGATATGGAACAAATATTTATGTTATTGTGCCAAATAAGAGTATAGATGATTCTTTACCCTTAAAAGAGTACCCCCTCTTCTAAGTAAGAAAAGAAAATTGACATATCCTAATTTTAGTCACTAACTCTAAGGCTAGGCTGAGAGGATATCGACTCTCACTTCGGAGCTCCAACTCACCCTTCACTCGAAGGCTAACCTTTGATATTAGTTACTAATCTTAGAACCAATTTGAAGATTTCAGCCTGTCACTCTGAAATCTCCACATTGAAGTCCATCAAAACATATTTCCCTATTTATTTGCACTTAATTCCCATGAACTACGCAATTCATCCATATAAATTGAATGGATCTTTCATTATTGTTGTAGGACATTAAATCTTTTCAAACTTAATGTTCAACAACATATTTTAACATTTCATATGGCCAAATCGAAAGTAAATTAAGTTCTAAATAAAAAACCATCATAATCTTTTCATTACATTAAAAGCACATCAAATCCACATCAATCTATCATCACATCTCTATGCAAGAAGAAAGACAAGGGAGACTACTCAGAATTCATGGAGAAGATACAATAAAACATGGATTTTATATATAAAAGAAAAGTCATACAAACCACAAAAGAAAATACAACTTATATTTTTCTCTTCCCCAATGCAATTCCCTTGAAGTTCATTTGAATCTTCTTCTCTCTTCTTTACAACACTCGATTCTCTCTTTAGAATGGAAAGGAAGAAGAAATCTCTCACATTAACCCCTTCTCCTTTGCTCTTTAGAGAAGAATTCCTCTCAAATCCTCACTCTACACACTCTTCTCCTAAACCCTAACACTTAACACTCACTAAAACTACTCTAGAAGACACAAGACACACCCCATATTCATTCAAAAATAGTTACTTTAAGATAGGGCTGAAATCCCAAGAGTTTTCATAGGCATCCCTTCAAAAAGTCACCAAAACTCTTCAAATTTGAACTCCACCGATGCCCTATCGTGCTAATTAATTCTGGACTCTCCGGATTTGGGCGCTGTGCGGCTTATTTTTAGGTTATGGTGTTTTATTTGGAAAAGGGGGTCGCCTACAGAAATTGTCGGCGAATTTTAATTTAATTTAAATAAATAATTTGAAAAGTAATATTTGATTTTGAAAATAATTTTAAATTTGAAAATTTTAAGATATGAAATCAAACTCGATCTCACATCCCGAATAGTTTATATAAACGAGCACCGCATCACAAACCATGTATCTATCCCGAAGAATGGACACATTGCTTGATGATGGGGCTCGATTAAATAAACTAGAAGATTCGTGACATCCGTTTCGTCCGCGAACCAATTTTGTAAGCCGACAAATTCCCCGCTTAATATAAATGAATTAAGCAGTGGTTTATATTACTCCGGTTCTTAAAGTTCCCTATAAGGGCAAGCCCCTATAGTTAATTACATCTTAAGTGACGGAAATCACCTAAGAAAACTCTCGATAATAATCGCAGTTTCGCTCTCAAGAATTTCAAGGTTTAATATCGAGTTTTGGAATTTCAATTGGGATGGATCAAATTTGAAACATTTTGTTTTGGGAATTCAAAGGAAGAAGGGTAGAAGAAATCGCGCATTCGAAGCGAACTTCGGTAATTTCCCGACTATCCTATTGTTTGGTTTGAATTCTAGGAAAGTCCTAATGTTTATTTAATGTTTTGATCTTGTCGATTTTAATTAGTTAGGACTTATATTTGTACGATAAAATCATACAAATAACTTCGAAGATGTGAGGGTTTATGTCGTATCGACGACTACCTCGGAAATCCTAAGACCGGTTAGTGGCTTAATTTACATGATATGATCATGCAAATGCCTAACGAAGAGTTGAGGATTTATGTTGCACTAGGCAAACTACCTCGAAGTCCTACGGCTCGGTTATTTAATTCTAAGGAAAGTTTTGCCAAGTAGACTCGTGTTTTACTGATGACGATGGCCGTGCTGCCCACCACGCTCCGAGCTCTTTGTTGTTGCAGAGGTTTAGTTTTAGAAATCATAAATCAGGAGGTGAGAGAAGTGTTTGATTTTAGAGAAAGTCTTAATTTCCATTTATCTTTAATATTTTAATTAAAACAGTGTCTTAGAGTCGATTAAACGAACCGATTAAGATCCCACCTGCTCGTCATCCCTAAGCACCGTTATTTTCATCGAATTCACTTAGTCCCGATGAATTTGCTAAACTCAACTAAATGAACTCCGCACTTTCATTTAGCACCGTGGAAATCCCGTTAGCAACACGCGGGTTACATCATCCGAGGTATTCCCGATCATTCAATGAGACGTTTTAATTTAGTTGTAGTTGTAGTTTTGTTGTTCCGTTTGTGATTAAATTTCGAGTTGTCTTATATTTTGAAATGTCGTGGAGGTGAATTTTATCTCGTAGTGTCTTTTAATTTAGTTATGGGTTTCAGCTTTTGGTTTCGTCCTAAAGGTGTAGTGTTTTCATGCAACCGTTGTTTATCATGCAAGAAAGGTAAAGTGCAACGCGATTAAATAAATTGCAAGAAAGTAAATCGCAATGTAATAAAAGCGTACCCGGAGGGTCTTCCCGTCATCCCAAGCCGCACTTAAAACACAGCTAGAATATTTAAGCATTTAAAGTAAGTTCCTGGTAAAGCTAAGGGAAGGGTTATGGTTTTCTACCAAGTTCCTAATCCTATAGCTAGTCATTTCCTATGACATCTAGGTTCTTGTGTTTTAGCTTGAGGACGATTTTCTTCATCAAAGAACAACTAAGTCCAATTGTTCTTATAAATATCCTATCATATTGAGGAAGTGCTTAAGACGAATCTTAAACATCTTTTCAATATTTCTAGGATTGTTTTAAGTCCAAATGAATTTAATTATACAAATGAATTAATCGTCCAAGAGTTTAAGTGTTGTTGTCTTCGTCAGCTGAACTAGGACATTCGAATATCCTATAAGTGAGTAACGCTTCTTTTAACACTCCTTTGTAAGAGTTATGACATCACGAGCTTTCGATGGCAAATGGATGTTCAAGTGGTTTATGATTTAATTTTAGTTAATGGATTTAAGTTCGAATAGTGTTCAAGTTGTTTTAGATTTATTTTGAATTCTTCATGTCTTAGGTGATGTCATTTAATTCAATTTAATTTAACTTTGATTTATTTTAATTTGATTTAATTTAGTTTAGTTTTAATTTTAATTTAATTCTGATTTAATTCAATTTAGTTTAACTTGATGTGAATTAATTTAATTTAATTTAACTTGATTTAATTTAATTTATTTAATTTAATTTAATTTGTTTTAATTTAATTTAATTTAATTTGTTTTAATTTAATTTAATTTAATTTAATATATATATTTTTTAATTTAATTTAATTTAATTTAATTTAATTTAATTTAATTTATCTAACTTAACTTAATTTAATTTAATTATTTAATTTAATTTAATTTATTTATTCAATTTAATTTAATTTAGTTTTATTATTATTATATTTTTTTTCGATTTAATTTAATTTAATTTAATTTAATTTTTAATTTAATTTTATTTTTAATTTTAATTTTAATTGAAAATTTAAAAAGAGTTTAATAATTTAACTTTAATTCAATTTAAATGATTGAGTCTTTTAATATTTTAAAACTTAAATTTGAATTACCTTTTTAATTAAGAATTAAATATTATTGAGATGATTAATTTAGGGATCCTTAGATTAAAGAATAAATCTCTTCCTAATAATATCCCTATTTTAATAATTCCAATTTTATTATTCTTCCAAATTTAATCAATTATTTAATTAAGGTTTATTTCAATTATTTTAAATTGTTTAGTAGGTTTCTACCCTTTAATTATTTAAATTTCAATCATCCAAATCAGATTAAAATCAAATATTTTACTTATTAATTTTATTAAGCCTAAAGTTTTAATTAAGGGTTAAAATTTTAATTACCATTTTGCCCTTCAAGCCTAATAATTTCATAACTCACTAAATCGAGCTCAAATGAATTTGAAATTTTTATGTAACTTCACTCATATGTCAATAAAGACATTGGAGGAGAAAATGTGATTTTTCTGTATTTAATTTATTTATGTAATTATTTTTAGTGGAAAATAAGGATTTCCAAGGAAAATTTAATAATATGACCAAGGGAAAGTTTCTGTCCTTAAGAAAATTATGGGACATTCCTAATGACCAGAGGACCACTTGGACCAATTTTTGTGATTTTTTGAATTATATTTTATTTATTAGAATTATTTTAAGTTCTGGAGTATTAATTAATTTAAAAATAGAATATAAGTTGAAAAATGAATTTTATAATTTTTAAAATTCTCTCTGATATCAAGGATTCCAGAGAACCAAATTTTACAATTTTCTGATTTTTCTTTGATTTATTATAATTATTTTAGTGAAAATGCTAGAAAATACATTTTTTAATTTTAAAATTACCCTAGGGCTTTAAAATTTAATATCTCATTAAATAGACCTAAGAAAAACATGGGGTTTGTTCCTAAGTGATTAAATTTCAAAATATGACATTTTGGTGAATTTTATTATTTTTGTGATTTTTATTATTTTTTAATTATTAAAGTATTAAAATAATACTAAAAAAATTAACTTTTTTAGAAAATTAAAACTTTAATTTTCTTAAATTCCCCTGATATCAGAGAGGCTCCAAAACCAATTTGGTGAATTTTTGAAAGGTATTTTGAAAGTTATGAATTTTTTAAAGTTTAAAATGACTAAATGGCTTAATCAACCCATTTAGTAAGGCTAACCAAATCCAATTGACTTCAAACTTTTATGGTGGGTTCCTCTGATCCTAAAGGTCAGTGGAGAATTGATTTCAAGTCAATTTGATGTATAGTTAGCTCTAATTAATTAGGGGTCTATTTTGGGTGTTTAAGCCAATTAGGGTTATTTTGAGTGAATTAACTCAAGTCCTATTTTTCCTAGGGTTCTTTGGTCATAAGGAACATCACCAAATTTTCCTAGAATTTATTTCACAACATGCTAATTTTTGAAATTAAAATACTCAAAACAGCCACATGCATTTGAAAAATCAATAACTTTTCACAGAGATGGCCTCTGACCTTGGAAAATTCAGAGAATGTTCCCAAGTTCAGAGGCTTCAAAAGCCCTATGGTCTCATGCCATGGTGAATTGTATGAATGCATGGAGAATTAAAACAATGCAGGGAGTAAATAATTAATTAAAAATAAAGTACTGGGCAAAATTAATTAATTTCTTTTTCACATTATTCTCCTCTGTTCACTGAGCAAGAGGGTATTTTTATTTTATTTTTAGGATTTTTCTACACAAAGTTATGAATTTTTGAAGTTCCGGTATTTAAATAAATCGAAAAATCCCTAATTTTCTACTTATCCACGCGGCGCCGCGTCAACCCTCGGCAGCCTCCGGAGGGGGTACGTGTCGCGCTGTGATTGGGCGCCGCCATCTGAGTCAGCCGTCCCGGGACCCATGGTTCACGTATCATTCCCTGGTCCGGCGCAATCTGAACCGTCCGCTCGATACACGCGCGATCCAACGACTCCTGGTCATCGTCTACGACTGGTGTGCACCCGTGACCGTCAACCTTCTAACCCTAATTTCTCACTCGATTCTCAACGGATTTTCGTGTTCTTATACTCTATGGATTCGTCTTGAAGAGACGAACACATCCATACGGTAAACATGTATCGAAATCGATTCAAATTAAATGGAGAATCTCTCGTAAGCTCGGGAAGAAGAATGAGTTCATACCTTTGCTCGCAGAAGTGAAGCTTCGATCCGAGAGTTGTGTCACCTTCGATCGGGTCCAAGTAAGCTCCGCATGAAGTCCCTTGGCCTCGGTGAATCGTCTAGCTATGAAAGTGACCACGCGCTCGATCACAAAGCTTCGGAGGCCGGAGCACCGGGTGGCTCCGGAGATGGGGCTTTCAGGGGAAACTTTTCCTCTCGGTCCAGTTGAAGGTATAGGACCAATCAATTTGGGGATCGGCTCACCGTGAAGAAGTGTCCTCGGTTTTCGGCTAAAGCTCGAGCTCAAAATCGAGCTCACTCGGAGGGAATCGGGACCGGAATTCAGCAGTGGATCAAGTGCTCTATGTGTGGAGAGTGATCCGGAATGATTTTGACAGAAGTTTCCTTAAGGTTAGGTTCAGCACCTCCTTTGGCCGAGAGGGTGAGGGGTTTAAATAGGCATGGTCGGAGGCTCTCCTGTGGGGAGCCGAGGGCCGGGATCGCTGCTTCGGCATGTGAAGAACAACCATGGTGGCCATTCGGAGTGAGGCAGCTCAAGAAGGTAGAATTCCAAAGCTCGGCCTCTCCCAAGGTTTCGGCATGGTGTTTTCCGACGACCGGGTGGCCGACCGGCCGTGCATGGGTCACCCTCAAGGTCAGTGGGTCGTGGCTGGGCTTGGTGCAAGCAATCGGCAATTGCCATGTGTAAAGTGGCCGAATTAAATGGAATGGGGAAGGGGTCATTTTGGCTTCAATTTGGTCAACCCATTGGTTCGGGTTGGGTGCGCCTCCTCATGGTCCGATTTTGGGCCGAGAGGATCAGCTGGGTCGCCCAAGAGAGGATGGTGTGGTCTCTATCCAAATAGCTTAAGTTAATTTCGGGTTATAATGTTGCATTAAAGAGGTTAAAATGGCTTAAGGAAGGTTTAGGAAAGGACTCCCTCCACTTGCCATTAATGGCTTGGTGACAAGTCAAACCCCCATGGCTTCATGTGGCTTGTCTATGGCTTGCATGTGGCTTCGCATTTGGCTTCGAAAAAGGTCGACTTGTTTCATGAAAAAGGGTTTTAGAAATATTTGGCATTTAGGGGGTAATTTGACATGCGGCTTGATTTGGAATGGTTTAATTGACGATTTTGAAACTTAGGGGTGATTTTGATCAAATGGATGATGAGGGGAAGTGTCATGTGGGCTTTAGGATGATTTGGGCTTTTGAATTTTGAAGGAAATGGGCTTTTAGGAAGGTTTAAGGGAAGTGGGCTTTTAAGTTTAAGAATGTGTTCATGGATGAGAATTTTTGTAAAAGGTTGGGCCAAATAATTGTTGGTTTTGGTTTAGGGATGTTTCATGAGTAATTTGAAATAGATTTAAGGTGGTTCGGGTTTGAATTGGGTTGAATTTGGGTTTATTCTGGTAAATGGGCCAATGTAGGTCAAATTGGGCTAACTTGGGCCAATGATGGGCTAGGGTTGAAATTGATGTAAAATAAATGTTGGGAAATGTTTATGGGAGTGTTTCAAAGAGGTTTTGGCTTTGGTTGGGTTTTGATTTTGGGGTTTGGGTCTATTTGGGCTAGGTTTAGGTTTAGGTCAAAATTGGGCCTTTTGATTTTGGGTTGAATTTTGAGTGGGGTTTGGGTCTAATTTTGGGCAAATCATGTTAGCGTTTTGTTTATGGGGATGTTAAGGAAGGTTTAGAAAAGATTTGGGGTTAATTGGAGTTGAATTGGGTGAGTTTGGGCTAAGTTTGGGTCATGGGTCCAAATCGGGCTTTAAGGCCAAAAGTGAAATCGGATCCCAATGTCAATCAAATTGGGCTTGAATTTGGTCTAGATTGGTGTTGGGGATGTTGAATTGAAGTTTAGAATTGAATTGGACCAGAATTTGGGTCAATCGGGTAGGTTTGGTTTGACATCGGGTTTACTTTGGGTTAAAATGGGTCAAATCGGGGGTTTTGATAAAAGTGGCGTAAATCGACAAAATTGGCCCATGATATAGTTGAACAAAATGAAATTGGGAATATTTGGGATTTTCTGAAATTTTCTGGGAATTTTCTGAATTTTTGGATTTTTGGGTCAAGAGGGGTATTTTGGGTATTTGGAGGGTATTGGGAGGTATTTTTGGAATTTTTGGTATTTTGGGTATGGATGATCAATTTGAGTAATGTGGAAATGTTTGGGATTGATTTTGGGGAGTTTTGGGTAATTTAGGTGATTTTGGAAATTTTGGTAGCTCCACGGCATTTTGTAGTTAGACAGGTGTAGGGTCCCTGGGGTCAAAAATCGAAAATTTGGAAAATTGAAGATTGGGTGAATATAAGTGAAATAAAATCATTTTGGTTGAGCCATGAAGCCATATCAAGCCCACATGAACCATGAAGGGACTCATTCGAGGCATTCATTATGTTGTTCCTAACCCTCTGAGCCAAGGGCTTAGGGTTAAAGACCATCCAAGTGAATCACCCGCATGAGTCGGAGGTCAAGTTGGGTATGGGTGTGTTTTTAGGAGGTGTGTGAAAGTGTAGTGTATAGGTGTAGTGTGTGTGTAAGTCAGCCTCACTGCACTGTGCCACCTGTAGGCACTCCTAAGTGCCAAAGAATCCTATAGAACTCATCCTTTAAACTTCCACATTTGACTACAATCAAGTTTGTGGAGTTTGCAGGGAGTTAAGAAGTGGTTTGAATTTCTAAGTGGTGGGTCCCAATTCTAACCTTCTAGGATAGTAAGAGGAAAAGCATAAGGCTAGATCCTAAGTACTAAAGAGAAGAAGAGAAGACCTCATCAAAAATGAGGTCAACAGGCGCTGGCAGCAGGGTGGCAGCGCCAGAACACTTTTTCACAATTTTTCTCCTTTTTGCTCATTTTTGCTCCGAATTCATTCATTTTTGCTTCTTTTCACTCCAATCACCTAAAATCATCATACCTGCAACAAATCATGAAAAATAAATTTCTTTAAAGTGCAATATTGCCAGAAATGGGTAAAATTATATAGCAAAAACTGTATATATTTTTGGTGCATTACCTTGGTAAGAGGGAAGTAAATTTCTAGCTTGATCATTGGTGTCCAAAAGAATGGCTGCTCCCTTGCACTGACCACACCAGTACTAGCTTATTGGTGGCTGACTGTTGGGATGGGGATGGTTGGTCTTTGCCCACTTTCAAGTCTTTGTTACAGGATTCCTCAGCTTCACTTGTCTCTAAGCCGCAATTTGACAGAAATAAAGCTAATAGAATTGTTTGGCAAGCCTATCAAAACCAAAGTTTTTCTAAAGCCATCTACTCCAAGCTGTTTAATTGGGTTTAGGTTCCATGAGGAGGCTTTATTTGGAAAAGTCAACTCTTCCCTTCTATGGCCTTCTTCTGTTGGAGAGTTTTCCACAAACTCCTTCCTACTGATGATATCCTCAAACTGAAAGGCCTGAGGGGCCCTTCTTGCAGTAGGTTGTCCCTAGAGGCTAAAGAATCTATCTCACATTTGTTTTTTTTTTGTAGGTTCTCCCAACAGGTCTGGATTTCTCTTATAAGTCGTTTACTCCTGGACTCCCTTCACCTACATTGGGCCCAACTTCAGTCTTGTTGATCTGCTTAGAAAGAAGCTAAGGTTGGTGCCATCCCCTTTTTCACATCCTGGTTTATTTGGATGCCTAGAAATCAGGTTATTTTTTAGGGTAGGACACCTTTGGTGACGCAGGTGGTCAGAATTTGCATCTCTTTTCTACATAAGTTGATCAAATACAAGAAATTCCCCAATATCAGCTTTTCCCCCCCTTTAGAAAGGCTGGCCCCTCCAAAGTTCATTAAGGTTGTTTGGAAACCCCTGCCCCCCCCCACTCTATCAAGTTTAATACTACTGGTAGCTTCTCTGAGTTGGGTGCTGGTGTGGATGGAATTTTTAGAGATCATCTAGGGAAATGCTTGTTGTTCTTCCATGCTCCTGTTATTGCTTCTGATGCTTTGGAATCTGAACTGATTGCAGTCTATTAGGCAATCAAGCTTGTTATGTTGAATCAATGGTCTGCCTTTATGGTGGAAGGAGACTCTAAAGTGATGTTACAACCATTGGACCTTGTGCACTCCTCCTCTTGGCATCACTTTCAATGTGTTCAGAAGATCAACTCCCTCAGATTCCAGATTAATGACAACTTTTATTTCATCTTTTGCGAAGGCAATTGACCTGCCAGTTAGTTAGCTAGATATGGAATGTACTCTTCTTCTATTTTTGTCTCCTCTAACGCTCCCCCTACTCTTTTTACTTATTAATAGAATGCCTTTCTCTTATATATATATATATAATATCGAAGGACAATTCATTGATAAAAAGGAAGAAAAAGTCTTTAACATATACAAGTATACCCCAAAAGTTATTGAAAATAAAACTTCAAAGTAGTAAGTGATCGGAGAGGGCAGAGAGGGTGATGACTTCTTGAGTGGATTGGAGGAGTGATCGTGAATAACACCTATAACAATGCTAAATACCAAGAACAAACATCCAAAAGGCACAGGATCAACCACATAAAACATGTCCAACTTATGGAAAACTACCAATACAACCATCATACCACGGGATACTACTGCATACAATAGCAAAAGACTTCAAGAAGCACGCTACTGAGAATAAAATTAAGAATAACACCGCTTAAACATGGGATACAACCAACGTTAACACCTTACAAAATGCAGAGTACCACCACGGATAACACCAAAACATGCCACGCTTTGATATTAAACTGGTATAACACCACTTGAACGTGGGATACAACTAATGATAACAGCTTTAAAAATGTGGGTACCCCAAATGATAACACCAAAATACGCCATGCTATGAGAATAAACTGAGAATAATACCACTTGAAAGTGAGTACAGCCAACGATAACACTGTCAAGAATGTGTACCACACAAATACTATCAAATACCTAAATAACACCCAAAATACACCCCATAATAACACCAAAAGGGCACCGCGGTAGGCTCCAACCAAAAACAACCAGATACAACCCCAGTACAACCCCAAATAACACCCGTGGTACTCCATACAATAAAACCTGAGAAATCTAGAATAACGCCATGAAGAAACCTGCAATAAAACTAAGAGAACCTACTACTACAAATCCAATAATCCAACAACAGTAACACCCAAAATATAACCCACCATAAAACCTGAATACCACTAACATAACCCCCACCATAAAATCATATAATGTTATCCACTTAAAAAATACCCATTTTTATGTCTTATTTATGATTCAATTCTTAAGGATATTATGCTTTAATGAAAGGTATTTTTATGTTTTTGGATGTAGGTGATAAAAAAAGAGTTTAAGAAGGAAAAAAGAGCAAAAAGGAGCAAAAATGGAGCTAAAAGAGCAAAGTTGTCGAATTTATAAGGCTGGTGCCTAAGCGCCAGTTCGATACAGATGCATACACGATTTTTCATGACTTTGAGTAGTTATTTTGAAGGTGTTAAGCGGTTATCAGAGCTTCTAGAAGACTGGAAGTTGCTCTTAATATATAGGACATGTGATACAATGCATCTGGACGTAGGGAAATGGTTTTAATTGTGAAGAGTTGCGATCCAAAGTGAAGAGGTGTGATCCAAAGTGAAGAGGTACGAAGACCTGGTCAAGGAGTCTGGCGCCTAGGCATCAGATCCCAGCGCCTAAGCGTGACAATTACCTTCTAGAAAATACATTGTATTTGGACGAATTTTGAAGAGGTGCCTTAAGCAACCCCTGGTCAAATTCAGATCTTTATAAATAGGAGCCCACTCTACAGAGAAAATCGGCCCCTTTAGTACCCTATAGTCCCCAAGCACCATTTAGCCATTATACCCCCCTCTAGCATCCAATTAATTTAGGGAGCCACCTTCTTTAGTATTTAGTGAGTTTATTTTCAGTTTATTTTGAGTGTTAAGTGTGAGATTATTAGTGTTGTTACTGTTGAAGTCTTTCATCATTACATTGGAGTTAGTAGGAGTCAGCGGATCACTTGAAGGAACATTCCAGATAAGTATTTGTAACTTGGTTCAAAGTTTTATAAATATGTTTTATTGTGTGAATTCAATGTGTTCTGAGTAGTTAGTTTTCTTTCTCCTTTCAACTGTGAAAAGATAATAAGATAATTTTTTTTTTTGAGAATTTAACTTAAAATATTTATAAAAATTGTGATGATATTAATATCTGATCTTAGTTTACTTTTTAAACTGGCCATTTAAATTGTTAAAACCTGTTGAAGAATTTTGAGACCTATCCGGAGATGAGCTCTTAACTAGTAGATATCATATGAATCTTTGGGTAATCGAAGGCTTTATGCGAGTTATTCAAGGTAAAGTGCAAATACATAGGAATATATGATTTATTGGGCATAGAATTAATTAGTTTTTAGAGTGGTAGAATAAATTCTAAAAATTTGGTTTATAGAAAGGGAACGGGTCACTGGTAAGACCGACAATAGCCACCCTTGGACATCTAGTAGTGTGAGCCTAGATTAACCCATTCTACTAATAAAGCATCCTAAACTGATCTATAGATTAGTCAATATACTTTATGCCTGGACTAAAGGGTAAAGAATAGGAATGTTTCTATTTGGCACAATACCATAATCTAAATTCTCCATAAATGATAATTATTCTAAAAATCTTGGATTAGTTGAAAAGGAGAAAGTTGTTTTAAATATACCAACATTAATCTTTATTCAATTATTGCATGCTTACATTTAGAAAAAAATTTATTAAGTTTAAAATCTGAATTTAGAAAAGAAATAAAAATAATAATTATTTTTAATTTGAAAAATATAAAATATTTCTTTATTTTCTCAAAAATCTACCCTGTGGGATCGATAACCAGGACTCCACTAAAGCCCTGTATTACTAGATACGATACGTATACTTGTGTTTGAGATTGTGACTTTTGCAATAATTATTATAAAATTCTAAATATAAATTCGCAAATTCTTACATAAGTAAAATTCGGGCTACATCAAGTTTTTGACACCGTTGTCGGGGATTAAATCTTCTAGCAGTGGTATCAAATTCTTGAATTTGAAAGTATATATAAATCCTTGATAAGCAAGTTGTCATCATAATGAAACCAAATTAATCCTCCAATAACCCCTAAAAATAACCAGAAAAACAAATGCACATACAATAGAAATGTATTTACTTCTTTAGTGTAATTATGGGGTCCAAGTTGGAACATCCCTTCAAGTGTGAACTTATAAGGTTCGGGTGGGTGGTTCACCCCCTTTATTTCTAGCTTTCCTAACAAAAGAACTGTTACCACAACCATCAATAGTCTCGTGGTAGTTTTTTGGGAAAAACAACTTGTCAACACTAATGGTTGGTTCAGAACTTCCAACAACCTCAACAAAAGAACTTCATGGGTGCCATAACTTCAGCAGCATTTGAAGATAAATTCAAAAACTCATTCACACGAGGAGCAAGTCTGGGAAGACCTAGAAAATTGAGAAGCATGTAATAGCAGGATAAAAGTGTGAAATAGCCACCATAGAAAGAAGGCAGCTATCACCAACTGCCATTATCACACCAAAACCCTAGCAGAGCTTAAAGCCACCACCTTATAAGTTCGCACTTGCAGGGAATTTCTTTGACTCCCCATAATGGAGCTTATTAGGAAATGTTTTTAAGACATAAATTGGAGGGTTAGAGTTTTTATGGGAGACATGTAATGATACAATTAACAAAAGAAGAAGATTCTCTAAAAAGTATACCAAGATAAAAGGCAAATACATGAAATTGCATAAGTGGTCCCCCGATTTTGACCCTAAACAATAGCCACCAATTATTCCAATATGGTTTAAATTTCCTAATGTTAAACTACACCTTTTTAATCATCAAATTCTCTTCTTACTTGGGGCCACATCTGGAAGACCTACGAAGTTGGATGTTTCCACCTTCAACTTCACTAGAACTTCTGCTTCTAAAATTCTGATTGAAAGGGATATGGCCCTAGCTGAATTTGATGAAGTATGGATTGGTACTTCTCATATTGAGTACTGACATCCTGTTTTCATGGAGCGAAGACCATATTCTTATGGAAATTGTTGAATGTTTGGATATACTCAGAATAAATGTTACAGAATTCATCCTGAACTTAGGTTTATTCCCCTTGTTAATTTTGATGATCCACTTGTTGATACTCAGTGTCTTGTAGTGGAGGCAATTGCTAACAGACAATCTGTTGACTGGAGTTTGGGTGATCCTAGGTAGGAGAGACCTCAGGAAGCTGGAGTTCCTCAGTTTTATGGTATTTTTTTTAAAGATACATAGTTGTTGGTTTCAAGCAGGATGGAGGATGTAGTCCTTAATGAGCCAGCCCATCCAAATTTTCTTATCGATCAACAACCCTATTTTTCATTGGATAAAATTCCCCTTGATAAAGGGCAGACTCTTGACTTGGATGAGCAGTGCACTAAAACATCTTAACTTGAATCCCAAAAGAAGAATATTAACACTAATAAACTCCAACTACTCATGGGAAAGGAATGGCATGTTCATAAAGCAAGGATGAAGAACACAAGTAAATTGGAGCTCAAGATCTTACAGGATGACAAATTTAAAGTTGTTGGTGGTAGTTCACAGATCTTGGGATCCCTCTAGGTTGACTAGAAGGAGAGCAAAATGTTTTCAAGATGAATAATTTCCTTTGCTGAAACATTAGGGGAATTACTCACCCCAATTCCCTTAATAGAATCCTTCATCTCAATAAAAAATATAAAGCCTTGGTGTATTGCTATGTTGGAGCCAATGATATCTATAAATCCTCAAAAAATTAAAAAATAGTTCTATAGTTTTTGATTTTATGCTAACTCCAACAACAAGGTCTGGATTATTTTTTGGAAGCAAAAACATTGGTCTGTTCTGATCGACCACCCTCAATTTGTATGCATCAAATTCAATATTGTTGGAAATACAAGTTTTGTTACCTTTATTTATGCTGGTTGCATAAATGTAGCTAGAACTGAGCTCTAGATGGAGCTGATTTGTATTAATAATTCATTAAATTTTAGTTGGATTGTGGGAGGAGATCTTAACTGTATCTCATCTCTTACCGAAAAATTGGGAGGTAGATCTTCTGATATTCAAAAGATGACAAAATTCAATGAGGACCTATAGGAAGCTGCTCTACATGATTTGGGGTTCTATGGCCTAAAGCTTACTTGGAGAAGAGGAAAAATCTAGGAAATATTGGACAGGTTTTTGGTGAACACTCACTAGTTTCAAAACTTTCTTTACACCTCCATTCACCACATGACTATGAATGGGTCTGATCATAGACCACTTCTCATCATAATATCAAGCCAAGAAAATGCAAGATCTCCTTTGAGATATCAGAATATGTGATCAACACATCCAGATTTTTTGCATGTTATCTCCCAACAATGGCAAGGTATTTAGCACCATAACCATTGGGTTCAACTTTGGTTACATCAAAAAAAGGTAGGGAAGGCACTCAATTGATAGAATTGGAACTTCTTTGGGGAAATTTTCAGTAAAGTGGAACAAGCTGAGCTAGCTGTTGGGAATCTAGAAAAGTCTTTTGAATCAGTTCAAGAGCATGAGGCTGCCCTATTTGAAGCTAATGAGCACCCGCTTACTGTTACCACTTGGAAAAAAGCATTTCTTAAACAAAATTCTATTGCTAGATTTGTGGATGGGATAGAAATAGTATGTATTATCATGCATGTATTAACTTTAAGAGGAAGTGTAATGCTAACAACAAAATTCATAAGTGGAAAGTGGCTAGTTGACTCTATGGAGATTGCTAATGATGCTATACAACCCTTTCACAACTTACTTACCTCACCTACCATCTCTAGAACACAATGTAATTTTGATATCTTTATTGAGGATAGGATCTATACTATAGGTGTGGTTCTCACTTTCAAACCTATCGAGGAGGAAATTTGGCTTTCTCTTAATTTAATAGATTCTGGTAAGGTGGCTGGTCTTGATGGCATCTCAGCTAATTACTACAAAAAGGCTTGGTATCAGATTAAGGAAGATATCATTTCTGCCAAATAAAGATTTATTCAATGTTTGGATCCTCCCAAGTACTTCTACAGCTCCAATGATTCCCTCTTACCCAAAGAATTTTTAAGAAAGTAGGTGGAATCATTTCAGGCCCATAAGTTTGACCAATGTGATCAGTAAGGTAATTAGCAAGATTGTTATGTGTAGACTAAAACCCCATCTACCTCATTTAATTTTCTCAAATCAATCTACATTTTTTATAAGGCAGATGTATTGCAAACAATGTTGGTCTTGCACAGGAACTAATGCTTGATTTGGATAAGAGTTGTAGGGGTGGTAATCTTATCTATATTTGGACTTAGAAAAGGCTTATGATAACATCAAATGGGATTTCATAATTGAGACATTAATGGATAGAGGCTTTCTACCAGATTTTTTTCATTTAAAATTGAGATGGTTAATGAACAATGTTCATCCTATCTTGATTAATAGCTAACACATGGGCTTTTCCAAGCCACTAGACGCATGAAACAAGGAGACCCCCTCGCTCTCACAATTTTCATCCTAGCTTTTAACTATCTCTCAAGGGCGTTGAATCACACTTTCCTCCAATCCCCACGCCTCAATTTTAGTCATAGATCTAATGCTGGTGTCACGCATCTTGTCTATGCAGATGATGTTATGGTTTTCTCTAATGCTTCCAGAGCTACTGTTAAAACTGTCCAAAATGTCTGGTGCATTTTCAAGAGTGTTCTGGAATGCATTTTATTACATAAAAATGTAATATTGTTTGAAGCAATAAAGTTAAAGCTCCTTCGAAACACTGGGATCTTGATTATATAGGATTTAAATCTACTTCTACACCACTTAAATATTTGGAAGTTCAACTACTGATAGGAAGAACTAAGAAAATTCATTTTGAGGAGTTCATTGGTAAAATCACCACACAACTCAATTTTTGGACTAATTATTTCCTCTCTAATGAAGGTAGAATCACACTACTTCATAGTACTCGCAAGTTTCACAACATACATAATGCAAATAACTTCTATGAAGAAGATTGCTCAATTGCTCCTGGAAAGATGCTTTAATAGATTTCTTTGGGTTGGCCAAAGGAAACAAATGCATTGGACAAACTGATAAAAGCTCAGTAAATCATCACAGCTGGGGGCCTTGGTTTTAAAGGCTTTAGTTAGCTGAGTATGGTTAATTTATGTAAAGTTTGGATCAAATTTAGGTAGAAAGATTATCGATGAGCTAATTTCATGTGAGGTGTGTATTGCAGAGAAATTCATCCTTCTAGTACGATCATAAAATTGGGTGACTCTAGAATTTGGAAAAACATATGAAAGTTAAATTCAAATTTCAGAAACTATTTATCTAGGAGCTGGGACATGGTCAGACCAATATCTAGTTGGATTAAGGATAGAGATAAAAAAGACTAATTGATGGATTAAGGATGAAAAGCTTAATTCTCAAGATCAAAGTAATGCAGGCTTCAAATTATTGATAGCAGATTGTTGGGAGGATGACAAATGATGTAACAGGTCCTTAATTTTATTATAAATCAGGAGCAACTTAACTATGTAATTAAAGTGCCTTTTGATAGAGATAAAAAAGACAAAATTATTATCAAGAAAGCCAGAATGCTTAGTCTGACTAAGTACATTTATCAATGTCGCCATCAACGAGAACATATTAGATGGGGTAAATCTTACTCGAGTAAATTTCTTACCACTTCCATGTCATTATTTTGTTCGAGACTAATGCTGAATCTTCTCCCTACTGATGACATCCTTAAACTCAAGGGGACTAGAGGGACCTAAGGTTGCTTATTATGTAAGGAGGAGTAAGAAACCATTGATCATCTATTTTTTACCTGTAAAGTAGTACATCATGTCTGGGTAGGGTTAGTAGGAGAACTATCCCTTAATATGATTAATCTGGAAGGGTACAAATTTAAACACAGTTGAGAGGATTGGGGAAGGATCGATCTGACTGTTATTCCCTATATTGTGGCATGGTTTGTTTGCATGGCTTGAAATAAGCTTATATATCATGGAACGATATTTACAAAATTTTTGGTGATCTCTAATTATTGGGCTTATATCATAAAACTCATTAATTTCAAAAATCTTCCAGATATTCTCAATATCTAAAGTACCCATAATGCTTATTGCACTACACCTGTGATCTCAAAGATTTACTGGAGAAAACCAGCTTCCCCCAGGAATAAAATTAACACTGATGACAATTTCTCTTCATAGAATGCTGAAATTGGAGGGGTTTTCAGATACCGTATTGGGAAATGTGTTTTTTTCTTTCAATCTCATGTTTGGTTTTTTGGATGCACTTGAGGCTAAAGTGGTGGTAGTTTTTTGGGCTTTGAAACTTGCACAAAGAGGGAATTGGAAATATCTGCAAAATTGAAGTGGACTTTATGGTGCTTTTACAGGTCCTGGAAGATAGCGAAGACACTCCTTGGCTGGATTAGCTACATCAAAACTCTGGGCTCACAACTTCATTTTGAGTTTACTTATAGTGACAGAGAAAGAAACAAGCTGCTAATTAGCTCTCCAAAATGGGTATGTAATAGGAAACTATCATTTTTAATTCATCCTCTCACCCTCCTCTCTCTATTCTCTTCCATGAGGATAAATATGATGCTCCTCATCTTAGGGTAGGTTTTGAAGGAAAAAAAAAGAAAAATAAAACATAAATAATGGAAGGGAGAAGATAAAATGAAAAGTTAAAGAAAATGAAATAATAAAACAAAAGAGGGGAAGAAGGTATAAAGATAGATATGAAGAACAGAGAAATATAGTGGTAGAAGAAGAGAATATAGAGAAACAATATGCATACATATATACATACATACATACATCTATATATATATATATATATATATATATATATATATATATATATATATATATATATATATATATATATATATATATATATAATACATATATGTTAAAAACAAACCATTAGATATCTGTAATTTGTTTTATTATTACATGCATTTTTGGTTACAGGATGCTTATATCGTTCTGTTCTATTGTGAGAGTTCTTTTTAAATTTTTTTTAATTATTATGCTGGCTTGGAAATAATGTTGAATTTTTGTTGTTTTAGCTCATGATGCTTCAATACTTAGGCCAGATTCTACTTTTATAAGTTTTTTTTTTTTGTGAAGGTGGGGGCCACGTCCAACTTTATTTCGAAAAAGATAATAATTATAACTCAAAGACAAGAAACAACTCACCATGAGACATATTTACAACTTATCTAGAGTCATAATTTACCAATCAACCCAATAACATAATAAAAATTACAACATATGAACGGATGACTAGAAATAATACAAAAACGACAGCACACGGGCTCCAAGAGAAAGCTCAAATAAAGAAACAGATACAATAAATTTTCTAACAGTAGCTACTGGTAAACTAAAACATCACTAAGATGGAGAAGAATCACAAGTAAACAACACTAAATTGCACCTTCAACCAATCATGAAGGATGATAAAAACTAGATTTCGAACTAGTCTTCAAGGATGCTAAATTCAACTGAGATTGAGTGCAATCCCCATCAGCAGTAGCATTCCAACAATGAGCATTTACCACATCTGCCATAGAGAAAAACCTCCAAGCAAGCATTTCCACTACAAAAAAAAAAAAAAAAAAAAAAGAAAAGCAAATGAGAATGAGAGCATCATCCATCGTCAGCAACAATCCACCGTTCGAAAACAACCAAATAAACATCTCCACAACCTAACATTTGCCAATGAGAAGAACCACCAAAAAAATAGCTCCATGGCTAACAACAAGAAATGAGAATGAGAGCATTCTCCACTTGCAGCAGGAATCCATCATTCAACAACCCCCAAGCAAACAGCTCCAAAAACACAACAATAGAAGAACCTACAAAGAAAACAATTAACCAAAACTCCAAAACCAAAACCAAAAAAATTATAAAAATAAAGAAACTCTAACAAAACAAAGAAGAACAACAACCCCAACAACCACCACAAAGGTGAATAAGCAAAATAATAGCTAACCCAACTAATAAAAACTACCGAAAATTCTACAAATCAAAATAAATTGAACAAAACCAAAACTAAGAAGGTAAAAAAATAAGGATAATGAGCACAACCAAACCCTTAAACAATCTAGAGAATCCATCCATATCCAAAGTAATAAAATTTTAAAATTTTACATAAACATTTAATGTAAAATCATACTTATGCATGTAAAATTTTAAGAACTAACATTATGATTTTAAAATGTTATTTGATCTATTGTTCAAATTTATTTTTTTTCAAGAATATTAAATAAAAGAAAATTATACTAATATTCTTAAAAATTACGCCTTCATAAAAGAAACCCTGCTGCTATGGTATTTTTCTTAAAGATTACTAAATCATAAGCTATTCTTGTCTCCTATTTTATTCTTAATTTTGACCATTAGATTTTTATATCTAAAATAACATTTGTTTCAAACAATTATTTGAAATTTGTGCTTCAAAAGTATTTGTTTTCTCTCATTATCTATGCCATGAACTCTTCAAAATGTCGCGCAGGCTTGATTTCCTCTTGTTCTCTTACGATGTTTCCATAAAGGAAAATGAACATTGATGTAATAATTAGATAAGAAAAATAAATTAAGAGACTAGGCAACAAAAAATTTAAATTAAGTTATTGTCCATTCTGACAAGTTATTCAATTCTTGTTTTATTTTATTTTACTTCGTAAATATTTTCTTGCCACTTAATTTTTACAGAACTGTCAGGCGTTGACTTACATTCGGTGTATCAACAAAATTTTTTTTTCGTATTATAAAAATAAAAGTCATCAAAATCTCAATCTTCTTCAAAGTCTGAACATAATGACAAAATTTATGCCCTTAGAATATCATTTGAATTGATCAGGCTAATTATTAAAAGGGTATTTACATACATTTCTCCGAATTCTTATATATGTGAAATGCACATTTTTATGTAAATGCAGGTTGGTATATATGTAAATTTAAGAAGTGAAATGCACATCTTCATGTGAATGCAGAGGTAAGTTGGTATATATGTAAAATTTGAAGTTATAGGTATTAGAGACGTAATGTTTTTTAATTAAAGTAATGGTTAATCTTAAATATCAAATAGGAGTTATGGTTTGGATTTATTGATATTTAAGCAAAATGTCATAACTGGTGGATTGCTTTCTTGATGGCCGCATGTGTAATCCGGAATAAACTTTGAGTAACTCTCCAATAACTTCATAATAACCCTGTTTAGAACTTAAAATTGAACCGCAAAGGTTATTCGGGAGGTATCTGGGGGTTATGTCGGCGTTATTTGGGTTAATATCCCCAATAACCTCATAAAACCGACGTTTACACCTAAAAAATATGAAAGTGGAACTGCGAAAGTTATTGGTTGGTTCCTGGGAGTTATTGAGAGGTTATTGAGGGGAGTACTCATGCAGAACTGCGTGCGTAATTTGTACATAAATATTTCTCCTAAATTTATAGCGGATAAATCTAAATTTTTTGTTTAATATTCTTAAAGAAGTCCTTATTTTATTTATTTTCTAGAATAAGCACTATTAGTGCTTTGTTATCCAAAAGCTATCCTGTCAAGAATGAATCTAAATGCAGTTATGAGTTGAGAATTCTTGAGATTAAATTCATGATTGTCTGAATCCTAATTCCAGTAAATTTATAGTTTAAGAAAATATAACAATAAGAGAAATTCATTAGACTCATGATTACTAACCTCTACGATTACTATATCACTTAAATGCTCTTAAAGATAGATGACTCAGTAACAACGGTAAAATTTCATATAATCTATTCTGATACCTCTTTTAATGCTCTACTCGACAGACCGTGGCTTCATGAGCACAAAATGGTTCCTTCTTCACTGCATCAATGCCTAAAATACTTACAAAAAGTGCAAGAATGTTGTATCATGGGAGATTTACAATCGTTTTCAATTCATGAAATTGGAATACATGAAGACGAAGCATATTATGCTTCAATAAAGAAAACAATATTCTCCAGAGAGACAATGGTAAATACAAAAGATAAAGATAAAGAAAAGAAAATAAATGAAAAAGAATATTCTTCTTCAACGCAGACAAAAGGTGATAATTCTCATCAAACTCGCACCTGTGGTCAAGACCGGGGACGAGGACGAGGGAAAGAAAACCCAACTGTCAAAATTAAGAAACTATTGAAGTTCAAAATTCACCTGGACTCTGAATAAAATGCAAAAGAAGAAAAGATAACACCGGTGGTCCTGAAAGAACCTCAGTTCAAGATACCTCTTGAAGAAGAAGACAAAGAAAAATAATTTGAATCTATGATAAAATTAATCATTATATACACATTATGACCCTAACTCCAATATCTGCTTCTAAAATCAAGGATTCAATGGTCAAATAAGTATGTAGTGATGATAAAAAGCCAATCAAATTTAGACTTGGCTCTACTTCTTCAAGTACTGAAACCGATATAAAACTTGGAGATGAAAATCTTGCAAAATCAATGAAAATCCCTTTTGAGTTGTATTCTCCTTGGGCACAAAAATTTATTCAAAATAGTTTGATGCTCAAACAATGGTCTTTAAAATATCCACACTTTATAGAACAAATGTGGGATAACAATAATCGAAACCCTAAATCTAAGGAGGGTATTTGATTTGGCACTCTAGAACCTCTAGATGATACGAAATTCTGTATAGTCATCACCAAAGAACTTAATATGAACAATCATCTAATCTCCCAATCGAAGACGCTCTTCCAGAATTGGAAGAAGAAATTAAATCAACAGTTGATGAATTAAAAGAAATAAATTTAGGGACTGATTAAAACCCAAAACCAACTTTCATTAGTTCATTCCTTAACGACATGGAAGCAAAAGAAATAATTCAACTGTTGAAAGAATACAAAGACTGCTTTGACTGGACTTATGAAGAAATGTCTGGGCTAGCTCCAAAAGTCACAGTACACAAACTTAGGATAAATATTAATCCCCGTTAAACAAGTTCCAAGAAGGATGCGTATCGAAATAGAACAACAAGTCATTTCCGAAGTTAAAAAATTAATTGATGCTTGTTTTATACGAGAAGAAAATTATCCGACATGGTTGACTAATGTAGTGCCGGTTAAAAGCAAAATGGCCAAATCAAGGTTTGTGTAGATTTCAGAGATTTAAATAAAGATTATCTGAAGGATGAACATTCTTTACCAATCCTAGAATTGATGGTTGACATAGCATCCACACATGCAATATTTTCCTTTATGGATGGATCATCAAGATACAATCAAATAAAGATATTTCCAGAAGATGAATAAAAAATAGCCTTCAGGACACCCATAGGGATATACTATTACAAAGTTATGCCATTTGGATTAAAGAATGTTGGTGCAACCTATCAAAGAGCCATCACATAGATTTTTGACGAACTCATACACAATCAAGTATAATGTTATGTGGACGATTTGGTTGTCAACATTAGACAAAACGACGAGCACAAGTACGATTTGAGAATCATCTTCGAACACTTATGTCAATGTAATCTTAAAATGAATCCCTTAAAGTGCGCTTTCGGTGTGACTTCGAAAAAGTTTTTAGGATTTGTTGTTCGATATCATGGCATCAAAATTGATCCCCTTAAAATCGTAGCCATCCTAAATATGCCTCCTCCTAAAAATCTAACTCAATTGCTATCTTTTCAAGGAAAGCTAGCGTATATACGACGTTTTATTTCCAATTTATCAGGTAGGTGTCAGCCTCTTAATTCCTTAACAAGAAAAGATAACAAATTCATGTGAAATGAAAAATGGTAACATGCCCTTGAAAACATCAAATAATATTTTACAACACCTCCTATCTTAGCTGCCCCTGTGTTAGGATGACCTCTAATCCTTTACACTGCGGCATTAGACAGTTCCCTTGGAGCATTACCAGCCCAAGTAAACGATGAGGGAAAATAAATGCATTATATTATTTAAACAACTGTTTGATTTTGAATGAAATAAAATATCCAGCAGTCGAAAAAACTTTGCTTAGATTTGATTTTCGTAGTTCAAAAGCTAAGGCACTATATGCTTTCTCATAAAGTAATCTTATTTCAAGAGTTAACCCTTTACGATACTTGATGACACGACCGACACTTTCTGGAAGATTAGCAAGTTAGGCAATGATACTGCTCCAATTTGACATAACATTTGTGCCACTATGTGTTGTTAAAGGACAAATCTTGGCAGATTTCTTAGCAGCACACCCGATTCCGACTGGTTCACCTCTTAATGATGATTTACCTAATGAACATATATTATAAATAAAAAATTCAAACATACAACAATGGAAATTATCTTTGATGGAGTGTCATCTGTTCGAAAGACAAAAACAAGCGGACAATCATACTAGACAAAGATGGGGTAGGATTAATTTTCATTACTCCAGACAAAGCAATGATGCCATTTTCCAATCATGTGACTGAACCGTGCATGAATAATGAAGCTGAATATGAAGCACTCATAACCGGTTTAGAACTAATAATATTAATGGAAATAAAAAATATCGACATCTACGAAGGCTCTCAATTGATCATTAATTAAAATGCGAACAAATACAAGACTTTGAAACCTCAACCGAAAAGTACTTCCGTTACACTCTAAAATTACTTCAAGCAAATTCTCGATGTAACTTTCTTCCTAATTTCGAGACAAGACAATTCTTTAGCGTATGCCTTGGCAAAACTTGCAAAAGAATTCACTTGTACAGAAGAAGACGATATTCTGATTTCTATAAAAGGAAGGCAAGTTCTTTCCCAAATTGACATAAACAATCCGCACAAAATTAGTAAAGACACAACAGTGAAAGTAATTAATGAAGAAAAGGACGATTGGCGACAACCAATTATTCAATATTTACAAACCGGAAGGTTACCCAAAATCAACTCTATCGTAACTCAAATCAGACAAAGAGCATTGTCCTATGCTCTAGTGAATGATATTTTTTATAAACGATCCTTTGACCAAATGTGGTTAAGATGTCTAAACCAATCTGAAGCTCAAGAGATTGTTAAAGAATTTCATTCAGGTCTATCTGATTCACACCAACCTAAACCTAAAATGAAGATGAAAATAAAAAGAATGGGATATTACTGGCCAACAAAGATGACTGATTATCTTGAAATCACAAAGAAATTTCATCAATGTCAAATACATGGAGTGGTCTTACATTAGCTGCCAAATGTATTACATCCAACTATTGCATATTGGTCATTTGAATGTTAGGGCACAAACATAGTGGGCCCTATAGATCCTCCATCATCCATAGGCCATCGATTCATTATAGCAGCCATTGATTACTTCTCCAAGTGGGTAGAAGCAATACCGCTCAGAGAAGTTAAGGCTGAATAAGTTCTCCATTTCTTCAAGACTCATATTGTATATAGATATAGAATTCCTCAAAGAGTTATATCACATAATGGTTTGGCTTTTAAAAATATGAAAATGAACAACTTTATTCATATTCATGGGATAGATTGGAGATATTCCACAATCTATTATCCTAAAGCCAATGGTTTAGTTGAAGCCTTCAACAAAACATTGGTAAAATTTTTGAAAAAGACATTAACGGACAGTCCAAGACAGTGGCATGAGCAATTTATAGAAGATTTATGGGCATATAAGACTACCTACCGAACACTAACATAGCCAACACTATTTTCTTTGGTATATGGTTCTGAGGCCATGTTAGTGCAAATTCCTTCTCTCAGTGTTGTGATTGTAAACAAAATAACTAACGAAGAAAATGCCAAATTACGACTTGAAGAGCTTGATAGTTTAGAAGACAAGCGTTTGCATGCTCAGCAACATCTTGAATTATATAAAGCTAAAATGATACGAGCCCATGACAAATTGGTTCACCCTAGATTGTTTCGAATCAATGAATTAGTTTTAGTTCTCTGATGACCTATCCTCACTCATCGAAGAATAGGTGGAAAGTTTGAATCAATATGGGAGAGCCCATATGTAATTGAAAAGACATATTTGGGAGGATGTTACCAATTGGTAGATTGTCAAGGAGAAAGAGTCTTACCCTAATTAATGGGCTGTTCTTGAAAAAATATTATGCGACACGAAAAAGTATGACTCGTTTGTAAACTAGAAAAATAATGAATAAAATTACAAATGAAATTTCTGACAATCACTATTTTCTTTGAATATTTCCTTTTGTTCACATAACATGTGTTTGTGAACATCATTTCTGAACAATAATGAATATCATATTGATAAATTAAATTAAAACTTGGTTTGATATGCTTCCATTAACCTGTTGCTTGCAGGAAAATGTCGAATAACAGACTCTTGTTCATTTTTCGAAGTAGTGTGTGTTTGGCATTGGACCGCCGATGTATCGAGAAAGGATCAAGGATCCACTTTGACTTTTACATGACACAGATCGAACTATTACATAATGGACCATTGTTGTCTATTATGGACAAAAGGAAAGCTGAAAAAGGATTTTTTGTGATGGATTTCAGGACCCGACAACCAGATATCTATGAAAAAAGAGCAATACCAGTAAGTCAAGAACAAAAACCTGACACTGAAAAATTGAAGTCAGTAGTAGTCGATGCAACTCATGAAATCCCAGAAACATCTAAGGCAGGAGCTAACAAATTGACATTTGGGTTGACTCAAGCCCAGAGACGTAACCAAAATAAATGACTGAAGCGACTTGAAAAGAAAGAACAACAAGGCATGAAATTTATGGAAGAATATAATTTTGGATTTATATTCTTGATCCCTGAATACACACCTGAAGAGGTATATCCTGTTCTAGGAGTGAAGAATTTAGTTCTCAAAGAAGAAGAACCCATAGAAAGGACAGTCTTCGTACCAACCCCATACGTATCAGCTCTTGACCTTACAACACCAGAAGAACCAACTGATAGAAAGATTATTTTTGAGGAACAATTAAAATGCATTATGGACCTTAAACGACACTCTTTCGAACAATTTAAAAATATCGATGGTCGGACTATCAACATACTAGAAGGTATTAAGTTAGTCGCAAGAGTCTTTGATGAAGATGAGCAAGCCACCATCGTTGAACACATAATGGAAGCCCGAGAGCTTGAACGAATGATCTAACTTAAAATTACTATTTTTATGGATAAATTATTCTTATATTTTTAAGGATATTATGCTTTAATGAAAGGTACTTTTTTATTTTTTTGGTTGCAGGTATAAGAAGATAAGTTTAAGTACAAAAAGAAGCAAAATGGAGCAAAATAAGGGCTTTATGAAGAAAATTAAAAAAAATCAGTCTGGCGTGGCGCCTAGGGACTAGAACTAGCGCCTAGGTGCTAGAGCCGGTTAGAGTGGTTAAAATTTGAATTTTGGCTAGTCCAAAGTATTCTAGAAGACCCCAGATGATAGAGCACATTTTAAATGAAGAATACAATGAATCTAGACACATTTTAATGAAGACGTGTGTCCCTTAGTGCTAAAAGGTGGGTAATTGAACAATTGACCTGGCTCCTAGGCACCAGTACTGGCGCCTAGGCTTCACAATTATTTTTTAGAAGATTCATTAAATGGGGCCAAATTTTGAAGAGGTTCCTTTAGCAACCCCTGGTCATTTTTGAAGCTCTATAAATATGGATTATTTTGGCTGCAGGAGGAGTCATTTTTAGAGTCATTCTTACTTAACATTTAGTTTATTCCACTTAAAAGTCAAGTTTATAAGAGTTTAGTGAGTGTTTGTGATTCCCTGAAGTTTAAAGTTTTGTAAAGAGTCAGAGAAGTCATAGAATTTTGAAGGACTGCTTTGGTGTACATTCCAGATAAGTATTTGTAACTTAACTTTTAAGTTGTGTGCTTTGGATTTAATGTTTATGAATATGTTTGTTGTGTTAATCCAATGCTTTCTGAGTAGTTTTCTTCTCTTTCTCCTTACAAATATAATGAAATTAAGTCGAGAGGTTTAAATTTTTGTTTAAGAACTTTTTCTTATTAAAAATTGTGATTATATTTTAACTAAACTTCTTTTACTTTACAACTTAGCCAATTGTAATGTTAAAATCTGCAAAGATATCTTATAGAACCGATCATGGGCTAAGATTTCTTAACTTGTAAGTATCACATTTCACTTTTGAAGATCAGAAGTTATCAAATGAAGAGGAGTGCAAATAGATAGGGAGATAAAATTTGAAGGACGTAGATTTGAATGTTTTTAATGTGACAGGCTAAATTCTATCAAATTGGTTTAAAGTGAGGAAAATGAGTCACTGGTATGTCCTATAGAGAGGGCACAGTGGGTAATCTAGAAGTTAGAGCCTAGAATCTACTCAGTACTATTATAAACACATCATGCACCAACCTTTAGACTAGCCAATGTTCTTTATGCCTGGACCAAAGAGTAAATAATATTTATGCTCCTATTTATCACAATACAACATTTTCAAGTTCTAAACAATATAAACTCCTCTACTTATTACATAAATATTTGTAAGGAGAAAGTAATTTAAATTAAGTAATTTATTTGTGTGCTTAGACATTTACTTGCATAATTGTGAAAGTTTAGTAAGATTAATTTTACTTTTGTTTAGTGATTTAAAATTAACACTTTATTTTTATTTAGTTTTCTTTTAATTTTAACAAATTGCCTCATGTGATCGATATCTGGGGTTTTTAAAAACAAAATCCTATATTACTTGAAACGATACATATACTTGTATAGTACACCTAGTGTATTTATTATCATTATCTATAAAATATTTAAATCTTGCACACTAGCTGCTTATTTTAGGGTCAAGTTTACCTATCTTTGTTAGTTTAATTATCTGTATAATTGTGGTCGGGTCAAGTTTTTGGCGCTGTTGTCGAGAAGATTATCTTTAAATTAAAAGAAAATTAATATATATATATATATATATATATATATATATATATATATATATATATATATATATATATATTATTGTCGGAAAATCTTTTTTTTTGTATGCGTTGTTCAGGACCTGAAAGTATAGTACCTTACGATTCTGAATTAGAATAAACTATAAGAAAAATAAGAAAAGAGAAACAACTTTAAAATATTCAAGAAATGGCAAATATACCTCGTAATAATCCTGAAATTACAATTGAAGATAATGAGCAACAAATTTTACAAAAACCTTTGAGGGAGTATGCTAACCCTATAGCAGATGAAATTCATTTAAGTATACAAAACCGTAATGTAGCTACAAACTCATTTGAACTTAATCCTGCTATTAAACAAATAGTGCAAAATAATCAATTTGGGAGATCACCAAATGATGATCCAAATTTACATCTTGCAAGTTTTTTAAAACTCTTTGCTACTTTCAAATTTGATGGCGTATCGGATGATGCTATAAGATTTAGACTTTTTCCTTATTGTTTAAAGGATAAAGCTAAGATGTGGTTAAATTCATTAGCTACAGGATCTATTAAAACTTGGGGAGAAATGACACAAAAATTCTTGGGTAAATATTTTTCTCCTTCTAAAACTGCTAAACTTAGAAATGATATAACTTCGTTTACTCAATATGAGGGAGAAACAATTTATGAAGCTTGGGAACGATTTAAAGAACTCCTTAGGAAGTGTCCTCACAATGCATTACCAGATTGGTTAATTATTCAAACTTTTTATAATGGATTAATAGTTTCCCTTAGATCTATAATTGATGCGCTGCTGGAGGTTCTTTAATGGCAAAATCATTTGATGAAGCTTATGCTTTAATTGAAGAAATGACAACTAATAATTTTCAATGGCCTTGTGAAAGAATATATCCTAAATGAGTGGCTAATATTCATGATAATGATGCTTTTTCTATTTTAGTGTCTCAAGTAGTAGTAATATCTATGAAATTGGATAACTATGCTATGATTCTGTCCCAAATACCTCAAGTGAATAATGAAAATTTAAGAAATATAAATGCTTCTCTATCTTTAGAAACCTTACAAGCCATAGCTAGCAAAACTTATAACCCATATTCAAATTACTATAATCCGATATGGAAGAACCACCCAAAACTTAACTGGAATAATGGAAATTCTCAATGGGGAAGTAATCAGATTAAACCAACTGGAAATTAGAATAATCAAGGAATTCAAGCTATCGACCTCCTTATCCTCTTGGTTTTAATCAGCAATTCAAGAAAAAGAAGTTGTCTATAGAAGAATTAATTTTACAAATTGGTAATAAGTTACAAAGTCAAAATGCGTAAATAAGAAATATTGAGAATAAAATGGGACAAATTGCTAATGCAATTAGTAATAGACCTCAAGGAACACTCCCTAGTAATGTGGAAATAAATCCTAAAGATAATGTACAAGAACAAATTGAAGTTGTTCAACTAAGAGTGGAAAGGAATTAAAGGAAAGAACTCAAATTGAAGTTGAAAATGAAAAACAAATGGAAGAAATAGAGAAACCTAAAGAAATTGATTCTGAAAAAGAAGAGAAATCTGTTTCTCCAAAAAGAAATGAAGTAGAAAGAACACCACCTCATTTCCTCAAAGACTTAAACAATAAAAGCTTGATCAACAATTTTCAAAAATTTTTGAAATATTCAAAAAGCTTACAATCAACATCCCTTTTGTTGAAGCTTTGGAACAAATGCCTAGTTATGCTAAATTCATGAAAGATATATTAAATAAAAAAGGAAATTTGAAGGCTATGAAACTGTTACATTGATTGAAGAATGCAGTGCAATAATTCAGAAAAGGCTTCCTTAGAAGCTTAAAGATCCTGGAAGTTTCACTATACCATGTGCAATTCAAGAAAAATTTTAGGTGAGGCCTTATGTGATTTAGGATCTAGCATTAATCTCATGCCTTTATCCATCTTTCAAAGGTTAGATTTAAGAGAGATTTCTCATACTACTGTAACCCTACAATTTGTTGATCGATCTATTACTTATCCTAAAGGAGTTATAGAAGATGTATTAGTTAAAGTGGATAAATTTATCTTCTATGTAGACTTTATTGTATTTGATATGGAAGAAGATGAAGAGATTCCTATTATTTTAGGAAGACATTTTCTTGCTACTGGTCGAGCTATGATTGATGTGCCAAAATGGGAGTGAACCATGAGAATTAATGATCAAGAAGTAACATTTAATGTTCTTAAATCTATGAGGTATCCTGTTAACAAAATTAGTTATAGGATAGATATTTTTTATTACATAATAGCTAAGCATTATCAAAAAAAGTGTAAAGTTATTTCTGAGGAAAACGTTGAAGAGTTAAATGATCATGAAGAAATACAAGATATAAATAAAAATGATTCTGAAAATTTTAATTATATTCATGAAAATTGGGAAGTTTTAAATACTACTCAAAATAGTGAATCTATAATACCTTCAATTGAAAAGGCTCCTAAACTTAAATTAAAAATATTAACTACTCATTTAAACTATGCTTTCTAAGGGACATCATCAACCTTACCTGTAATAATATCTTTTAAATTAACTAAAGATCAAGAAAATAAATTAATAGAAACTTTAAAAAATTATAAAAAAGCTTTTTGTTGGACAATAGCAGATATAAAAGGAATAAGCCATTCTATATGTATGCATCAAATTCTAATGGAGGGAGATTATAAACCAAGTGTTGAACCTCAAAGAAGATTAAATCCAATAATAAAAGAGGTAGTAAAGAAAGAAATTTTAAAATGGTTAGATGCTAGAATTATTTATTTTATATCAGATGGTTCTTAGGTTAGTCCAATTCACTGTGTTCCGAAGAAAGGGGGAGTGACTATTGCTATAAATGAAAATAATGAATTAATTCAAACAAGATAAGTCACTGGGTGGCAGATTTATATCGATTATAGAAAATTAAATGCTGTTACTAGAAAGGATCATTTTCCTTTACCTTTCTTGGATCAAATGTTAGATAGATTAGCTGGACAGTCATATTTTTACTTTTTGGATGGAAATTATGGCTACCATCAAATTTCGATAACTTCTGAAGATCAAGAAAAGACTACATTGACTAGTCTTTATGAAACATTTAATTTTAGAAGAATGTCTTTTGGGTTATGTATTGCACCTTCAACTTTCCAGAGATGTATGATGTCTATTTTCTATGATTTAATTGAGAAAGGAATTGAAATTTTTATGGTTGATTTTTCCATGTTTGGAACCTCCTTTGATTCTTGTTTGGATCATTTAACTAAAGTATTAAAACGTTGTGAAGAAACAAATTTGGTTTTGAACTGGGAAAAAAGTCAATTTATGGTTACATAAGGAATTATTTTAGGACATAAAATTTCTAAAAATTGTATGGAAGTAGACCAAGCAAAAAATTCAAATTATTGTTGGATTACAACCTCCTACTTCAATAACAATTATATGAAGTTTTCTCGGACACGTTGGAATTTATAGAAGATATATTAAGAATTTTTCTAAAATTGCTAAACCATTATGCCATCTTTTGGAAAAAGACAATAAATTTAATTTTAATGAAAATTGCTTAAAAGCTTTTAATTCATTAAAAGAAAAATTAATTACAACACCTATTATTGTTTCACCTAATTGGGAAAAACCATTTGAATTGATGTGTGATGCTAGTGACTATGCTATTGGAGCTGTTTTAGGTCAAAAATATGAAAAAACTTTAAAGTTATATATTATGTCAGTATAACCCTTAATGAAGATCAAATTAATTATTCTACTACTGAAAAAGAGCTATTGGCAATAATATATTTTTTTGATAAATTTAGACCGTATTTACTTGGAGCAAAATGTATAGTCTATACAGATCATTCTGCAATTAAGTATTTAATGACAAAAAAAGATGCTAAACCAAGGTTAATTAGATGGGTTCTTCTCTTACAAGAATTTGATTTTCAAATAGTGGATAGAAATTGTACTATTAACCAAATTGTTGACCATTTGTCAAGAATTGAAAATGATTAAAATTTTGATGAAGAAATTACTGATTATTTTCACGACAAACAACTTTATGTGATTTCTGAGTGGTAAGTTCCATGGTATGCTGATATGGTTAATTACTTAGCTATTAATATTATACCATATGGATTAACTAGCCATCAGAAAAAGAAAATCATACATGATTCAAATTTTTATTTTTGGAATGATCCCTATTTATTTAAACATTGTAAAGATTCTATTATTCAAAGATGTGTACCTAATAATGAAACTATTGAGATTATTAACAAATGTCATAACTCAGAATTTGGAGGACATTTTGGTATTGGTAAAACTACTTTTAAAATTTTACAATCTGGATTCTATTGGCCTACATTATTTAAAGTTGTTAAGAAATATGTAAAAGCTTGTGATCGATGTCAAAGAGTAGGAATTATTTCTAGAAGAGATGAAATGCCTTTGAATTTCACCTTAGAAGTTGAAATTTTTGATGTATGGGGTTTAGATTTTATGGGACTATTTATACCATCTTCTCGAGAAATTTATATATTATTAGTTGTTGATTATGTTTCTAAATGGATTGAAGCTATAGATTTACCTCATTGTTATGTTAAAGGTGTTTCAAAACTTTTAATCAAAAAGATTTTTATTAGATTTGGAATACCAAGAATTATTATTACTCATGGGGGAAGTCACTTGAAGAATTTTAAAATTCAAAAATTACTTAGTAAATATAGAATTAAGCATAAATTTGATACAACTTATCACCCTCAAACTAGTGGAGTGGCAGAAGTCTCAAATTGAGAAATTAAAAGAATTTTGGAGAAAACTGTAAATCTTAAAAGAACTGATTGGGTGAACAGACTTGATTCTGCATTATGAGCTTATAGAACTGCTTATAAAACTCCTATAGGTATGTCACCATATAGACTCATATATGGAAAACCCTGTCATTTACCTGTTAAATTAGACCATAAAGCTTATATGGTGATAAAAGAATTTAATTATAATCTAAAGGACGCTGGAGAAAAGAGATTGTTACAATTAAATGAGATTGATGAATCTAGAAATGAGTCTTATGAGAATGCTAGAATTTATAAAGAGAAGATGAAGAATTTACATGATAAAAATATTTTAAAGAAGAATTTTGAGCTTGTACAAGAAGTTTTATAATATAATTCCCAATTGAAATTATTTCCCGGAAAATTAAGGTCCAAATGGATGGGGTCTTATATTGTGGAAAAAGTTTATCCTTATGAAGCAGTGGATATAAGAGATCCAAAGACTGATTATTTAGTAAATGGACAAAGATTGAAACCTTATATTGGGGAAAACATGTTGTATTATAAAGAATTAATATAACTAAGTCAGTCTGAGTAAGACTTACGGATAAGTCAGGCTGACGACATTAAATCAAGCTCTTTGTGGGAGGCAACCCATATTTCTATTAATTTAATTTTATTTATGTTGATTATTTTAGGATGTGATCATCCTTTTCATTTATATCAATTATTTAACAACTTTATGAAGATTTAAATATGCTTAGAACCTTTAAAAATTTGATGCAAGTCCAAATGATGTTTTTTTTATACTGGCGCCTAGGCGCCAGAATTGGCGCCTAAGCGCTAGACACCAACTATACTGGCGCCTAGGCGTCTGAATTGGCGCCTAAGCGCCACAGTTACAAGACGTGGTAAAAACCACCAAATTGCAGTTTTGACCCATTCTTTTTCTATAAGACGTCCTATCTTCATCGCTAATAAGTATCCCCTCCATTGATTAACTTGTAAAGCCAAATTTTAGAGAGAGATAAGGATTTGTTAGATTCCATGGAGAATAAAAATATAAGTTTGGATAGAAATGATAAGTATGTGCATAAGGATTCATAAAATTATTTCAAAGAATATTTAGTAATAAGTTTGGAGAGGATGATCAGCCATTTTGAGAAGATTTAAGAGGAGTTGCTACTTCTAAGCCATAGGATGCATGAGATGTACCATCAATATGAGAATATGGAATGGCAAATGAAGCGTCAATCTGATTATATGGCTGCTTTTGAAGATTATCAAGTAATTATGTATGCCGAGAATAATTAGATTGATGAGAAAACTGCCTTGGAATTTCCTCGTGCCCCTTTCTTTTACTCCTTTGTTCGTAGCAATCAACCATGCGATGGGAAAAATGAAGTTTCTGATCACATTGAGGGAAGTCTTGAAAGATGAAGGGTGTTAAGTAATTGTGATATTGTTTGTGTAGTTTATTTAAAGTTTGATCTATATGATGATTGTGTACTTGTGGATCTTGTTTGTATGTTAAATCTTGTGTTAAAGTGTGTGTTTGTATTTTCTCTATTTGTTGAACTCAACATTGAATATCTGGAATGAAATTGAAGTGATTTGTGTATGTATCTTTTATTTTCTATGTTTAAACTCTAATGGTTGTGTAGGAATGTTTGAGGACTTATGTTATTTATCACTGTGACTGTTTTGTTGTTGTTGTGTTTATTTAGTATTGAATCAGTGTTAGAAATATGTGTTATTTTTTTTAAAATGATTTCCATAATGTTACTTTTCTGTATTACATTCCATACCTGTAATTATTCTCCTACTTAAAAATACACTTTAATATTTTTCCTTCTTTATGCTTATTATAAACTTTAGATTACAAAATGATTTAAAAATTAAGTTTGGGGGGGGTAAAGAAAAATGTTTCAAATTTAAACCTTACTTGTTTTCAAAAATACTACAAATAGTTTTGTACTTTAATTCTAATGATTATTGTTACGAGGAGTCAACTTAAGAATGTTAGAATTTTAAGTATAAAAATAGAGTAGGGTAACTTAGTTGAAATTTTTAGTGAAAAGGATGAACCTAAAGTTAAGGATATTTAATAGAAAGCTTGGGAAAATGAATAACTATCTTTAGTAGGAAGTATTATATTTTTGGAAAACGAAGGATTCTTAGAATTTTTTATTTTCAAACATTTAAGGCTCTTTTAGAATATATATATATATATATATATATATATATATATATATATATATATATATATATATACATCTTATAAGTGAAGGAAAGTAATAATTTTTAACTTCAGAAGAGGATAGTGGAATTCAAAATCATTTAAGGACATCTCCAGATATAGTAATCCCCACACATATATGAAAAAAAAGGATGAGGAGAAGCATGAAGAGAGGTCCTGATCAAAAATTAGTTTCACTTGAGTTATTCTAAAGTAAAGAACTTAGAACAATCCTAAGCTTAGTTTTTTACATTTATATTAATATAAATTATTTTTAAAACAGATCTTATGTTTAGAAAGAAAAGTTTATAGAATCCTGTTTGAAAAATCTGTATATATTTCTAAATTATATAGGATAAACAATTCCTAAGTTTGATAATAAATAGTTGAGACCTTTGGCTAATCTGATTCACTAGAAGTTCTTCTAAATTGAACTATCACATTTTTAGAACAAAATTTTAGCAATTCTAAAGGATGAACAATTAACTCTAATCTACATAAATTATTTTAATTTTTAGTGTCACATGAAGACAAGAAACGTTTGAGTTTGGGAAAATTGATCTACCTTAAAATCTACAATTTTTATGGATAAATTATTATTATATTTTTAGGATATTATGCTTTAATGAAAGGTATTTTTTGTATTTTTGGTTGCAGGTATAAGAAGATAACTTTAAGTATAAAAAGAAGCAAAATGAAGCAAAATAAGGGCTTTATGAAGAAAAATAAAAAAATTCAGTCTGGCGCCTAAGCGCCAGAACTAGCGCCTAGGCGCCAGAGACGGCTAGAGTGGTTAAATTTTGAATTATGGCAGGTCCAAAGTATTCTAATAGACCCCATATGATAGAGCAAGTTTTAAATGAAGAATATAATGAATCTAGACACATTTTGTTGAAGAGGTGTTTTCTCTTGGAGCAAAAATGCAGGTAATTGAACAATTGACCTGGCGCCTAGGCGCCACGCGTTATTTTCTAGAAGATTCATTGAATGTTGCCGAATTTTGACGAGGTGCCTTAAGCAACGCCAGGTCATTTTTGAAGCTCTATAAATATAGACTATTTTGGCTGCTAATAGGAGTCGTTTTTAGAGTCATTCTTACTTAAAACTTAGTTTCTTGCTCTTTAAAGTCAGGTTTTTAAGAGTTTAGTGAGTGTTTGTGATTCCCTAAAGTTTAAAGATCTATAAAAAGTCAGAGAAGTTAGAGAATTTTAAAGGATTACTTTGGTGTACATTCCAAATAAGTATTTGTAACTTAAATTTTAAGTTGTGTGCTTTGGATTTAATGTTTATGAATATGTTTTGTTGTGTTAATCTAATGCTATCTGAGTAGTATTCTTCTCTCTCTCCTTACAAATATAATTAGGTTTGAAAATTTGTTTAAGAACTTTTTCCTTTTCTTAATAAAAATTGTGATGATATTTTACCTAAACTTCTTTTACTTTACAACTTGGACAATTGTATTGTTAAAACCTATGAAGAAATCTTATAGACCTGGTCGTGGGCTAAGATTTCTTAACTTGTAAGTATCACATTTCACTTTAGAAGATCAAAAGTTATCAAAGGAAGAGGAGTGCAATTAGATATGAAGATAAGATCTGAAGATCATAAATTTGAATGTTTTTAGAGTGACAGGCTAAATTCTATCAAATTAGTTTAAAGTGAGGAAAATGGGTCACTGGTAAGTCCTATAGTGAGGGCACAGTGTCTAGTCTAGAAGTGAGAGCCTAGAATCTACTCAGCACTACTAATAACACATCCTGCACCAACCTTTAGACTAGCCAATGTTCTTTATGCATGAACCAAAAGGTAAAGAATATTTATGCTCCTATTTGTCACAATACAACATTTTCAATTTCTAAACAATATAAATTCCTCTACTTATATAATAAATATTTGTAAGGAGAATGTATTTTAAATTAAGTATTTTATTCGTGTTCTTAGACATTTACTTGCATAATTGTGAATGTTTAGTAAGATTAATTTTACTTTTGTTAAGTGATTTAAAATTAGCACTTTATTTTATTTAGTTTTCTTTTAATTTTCACCAGTTTCCTCGTGGGATATCTGTGGTTTTTTAAAAAAATCCTATATTACTTGAAATGATACATATAATTACGTGGTACCCCTAATGTGTTTATTATCATTATCTATAAAATATTTAAATCTTGCACACTAGCCGCTTATTTTAGGGTCAAGTTTACCTATCTTTGTAATTTTAATTATTTGTGTGATTGTGGTCGGGCCAACGAGCTGGAAGCTTGAAAATGACAATATTTTCTGAGCGAGGAGAATTTGCGGATCTTACCAGATTCCCCTTCCACGTGGATCAATTCTAGTCTTACAAGGGAATGGAGATGATTTTGCTAAAAATTGAATACCCAGTGTGAGTAGACAACAGATCTCGATTACATAACAAAGAATGCGTCCTAACAAATGACTGATCGATTATAAATCTATACTAGAGCTTGAGGGATTAAAACCTATGGAACTACCATGACCCTATGAATATCCAAACACCTGAGACATACTTGATAGTACGTTGTCTTGGAGTGTTATATATTTGTGGAAGGCCTAACAGTATTCAAGGTTACAAGGATGACAGAAAGACAAATTGAGATGTTATGTTATATTGACAGTTTGTAGTGTGTGATGTATGATATATGGTGTATTGTTAACTTTTATCATCAATGTACATTATCTTTGGTAGTGGAATAAAATTTTTTAAGATATTCCCCAGCTATCAATAATACACCGGCGGGTCCAAAAATGCCAAACTCAACACTTGAATTTAAAAATAACATATCAAACAACTCACGATAATTAACATGAGATTTATCCTCCAACTAATAAAGGAAAAATCCCCAGCTGAAAATTCTAGATAGAGTGTTTTTACACATTCTCTCTACTCCTCTCCGGTTATTGAATATAAGACCCTTCCTGACCCGGAAACATGACATTCCTTTAACTCTATGTTTTTTAGAAAGGATATAAATCGTATAGCATTCCTTCTAAAAATCGACGACATTTGACATTTCTGATAGATGGTATGACACCCACTCTCTCTTCTGTTATTGGATACAAGACCCTTCTTGACACGAAAACATGGATTCTTGTAGCTCTTTCCTTAAGAAAGGATATAAGTTGTATATTATTCCTTCCTAAAACCTACATATCGACATTTGACATTTCTGAGAGATGGTATGACATCCACTCTCTCTTCAGCTATTGGATATAAGACCCTTCCTGACACAGAAACATGGCATTCCTTTAGCTCTTTTTCTTTGAGAAAGGACATAAGTCGCACAACATTCCTTCTCAAAAAACCGACATACCAATATTTGATATCTTCGAGAAATGTTGTAAGACATTCTTTAATGGAATATGGCATCCATCTTATTTTCAAAATTTATAAAATAAGATTTCTTGGACTGACAATTCTATTAGGTTATCCAGATCGTTTCGATCAACGCCAATATATGTGGCATACTTATATAGTATTCCACACATATCAGGGCCCTTTTGTTGACCTCACTTTTGTGAGGATCATTTATAAATCATTTTGAAAAAAGGAAGTCTACCAACATTGACCTCCTAAATCTTACCGATGATCACTAAAACCTAATGTCTAGGGTAAAACCATAATGAAGCCTTTTGAATCCAAATCTTAATGACTTTTTAAAATAATAAAATCAGCAAGGACAAACCCTGATCTGATCATCTTTAGACCAAATTGGTCAACCTTTGACCCAAATGATCAAATTAGGTCAAGATAGTCAATCCTTGACCCAATGACCACCACATTGACTAAACTACTCAATCATTGACCCAAATGGTCAAATTTTGGTCAAAATGGTTAATCCTTGACCCAATGACCACCACATTAACCAAACTGATCAACCTTTGACCTAAATGATAAAATTAGGTCAAAATGGCCAATCCTTGACCCAATGACCCCCCACATAGACCAAACTAATCAAACCTTTACCCAAAAGGTCGAATTAGGTGAAAATGGCCAATCCTTGACCTAATGATCACCCCATTGACTGAACTGGTCAACCTTTGATCCAAATGGTCAAATTAGGGCAAAATGGTTAATACTTGACCCAATGACCACCACATTGACCAAAATGGTCAACCTTTGACCCAATTAGTCAAATTAGGTCAAATTGGTCATTTTATGACCCAATGACCACCACATTAATCAAACTTGTCAACCATTGACCCAATGGTCAAATTAGGTCAAAATGGTCAATTCTTGACCCAATAACCACCACATTGACCAAACTGGTCAACTTTTGACCCAAATAGTCAAATTAGATTAAACTGGTTAATCCATGACTCAATGCCTTTCACATTGACTCAATGCCAATCCCATTGACCATCAAGTCAATCTAGACACCAAATTGGTTAAATTTGACTCATTTGATTAACTTAAAGACATTAAAATGATCAAACTTGATATTTGGTTAACCCTAGTCAAACCTAGGTCCCATTACCAAAAAAATGACCCCGTGATTAAATTAACAATGAAAATGTTAAATAAATCACCTGGGATAACCCTAGACTTAGACTGGTCAACCATGGTCAACCTTGGTCAACTATGGTCAACTTTAGTCACATTTGGTCAAAATATTCAATTTTGAACTAAATTAATAAAATCCTTCAAAATTATTTTAATTGATTTATGGGTTAACATTATAATTTTCTACATTTTTAATTAATTACATAATTAATTACAAATGGAATTATGATTAATTAACTCTAAATTGAATTTAAGATTATGACATCACCCATGATATAAAAATTCTATAAATAATTTTAAAATCAAATTCAATTTATATAGAATCACCCATGGGTCACTCATGACCCATGAAACTTACCATGACATGATAAAAACTTATAAAAAACCCATGACACATGACATTTAACCAAAGTTAAAAGCCATCATGATACCATTATAAATGAACAAAAAATGGTGTCATTCATCCATGCTACCTTTGAAGGATGATGTAGGTGAGTCACCACTCACCCCTCCTCTCATCCTATCAAAGAAAATCTTATCCTAACCATCCTTTTTGCCATGGAAATTCCATCATGACATTTTTATGGAAAATGAGGAAGAAGGAGATTATGTGTCACCTTCTTCAAACTACATTAAGAAAAGGATGCAACTAGATAGGGAAGGTGAATTTGGCTGAATTTAACTAACCCTATCCACGTCCTAAATTTTTCAATAGAAGCAAACCAATTTTTGAACCCAGTACTCACCATGGTTGGGTCTAATGTTGGTTAACCTAGGGAGGGTCAATTGAACTTATCCTTCAACTCGAAATCTCATCCATAGGCCATCTTCGAACTGCTTAAGCACCTCCCCTAAATGAACCCAAGCCTATCTAAACTCAGTCATGGCCATCCATAGCTATAAATAGGGCTAAACCTGTGAGCTTCACCTAAGAGAGAAGACCCATCTACACTGCTCAATTCCTAAAACTTTGAACATCAATGTTTTTCCCTAGGACTTAAGCAACCGATTCCTCATAGAATTAGGTCCAGCAACCAACTAGTTTTCCCTAGTTTCCCTACCTAAAACAAGACAATTTTTGGGTTTGAAATGAAGTTTCTCAAAACTTCAAATTAACTCCTCTAAAAGCTTCTTAGAACCCTACAAAGACAAGCCCAATCGAAATTGACCCTTCTCATAGGCTCTAACCCTCTCTTCCACCTTTATATTCCAAACCGTAAACCACTTTGATCAAACTTATACCTAAACCTGATTTCACCTCAAATTGAGTTAGGGAAAAGCTCTCTGAGGTCAAGTAAAAGCTTCTGAACCATTCAAATCGAGCTTCCATCAATTAAGGCCAAGGTATGGTTCATTCGACCTAACATAGGCTCGAGTTTGGTACTTTATGAAGGAAACCAATTCACAACCCTAAAATCACGGTATGGATGGGTTCTTCATCTTCAGATGAAGCTCTAAGAACAAAATCACTTGAATCCATCAAGAATCGAGCGAGATTTTGTCCCTAAATCATGGATGGTCGGCGGTTTATAACGCCTTTGTGACGACGAACTGATGTCGTCCATTTCTGTGTTTTGGAAATGGACAGTTCTAATTTAATCCAAGCTGATCCGCTATTCTGAAACTCGCAGTGAATCAGCCGCGTTTCGATGAATCATAGGACACACAACATTGTCTGGAAATTTCTGGTTAATTTCGATTTAAGTAAATCCAGTTTAACCTTAAAATAATAAAAAATCCATATCTTTGCAAACACAAATCACAAAAATACAATAAAAATATCCGTGAACTCAGGAAATGAGGAGAATAATATGGAAACAATATTTTGAATTAATAAATTATATTTAATTTTCAATTAATTAAATACTCTCTAGATTAATTTAATTGACAAAATTAATTATAATTCTAAAAATGATGAAATTTTCATAGATCATTCCTCTCATCATTAAAAATATTGTTTAATTTTTCAAGTCTAGGGGAAGTCTTTAATGTGAGATATCTAATTTTCACCTTACTTTGTGATTATTTTCTAAAATAGTTATAAGAATCAGTAAGTTGGAAAATAAATTTGAAGATGGTTAGTATTTTTAAGGTGATGAATTTAAACCTTAAAAAAGACATTTCCTAACCTCTAAAAATTTAAAGTGACATTTCAAGATTTTAGGGCAAAAATTTGTAAAATTGGAAAATTATAAATTGAACCCTAAAATAAATATCTTTCACAAAAGAAATAATTATGATTAATTAAGACTTAAAACATAAGTTTAAAACACTTTAAATTTAAGATAAATCGGTAAGACTTAATTAGGTTAGGTTTAAAAATAACTTAAACCTTTAAAAATCTTAATTAAAATTAACTTTATAAAACCTTAATTAAATTTGGTTTAATAAACACTAATTAGGTCTAAGGCAGCATTTAGACTAATTAAATCAAGTTAGACCTTAATCACATTAGGTTTCACTTAATAAACTTATATAGGTCTAAGATACCAATTATACCTAATTAAACCAAGTTAAATCGTAATTACATTATGTTAACCCCCTAATTAGGTCTAAGACACCAATTAGACCTAATTGAACCAAGTTAGACCTTAATCACATTAGATTTAATATAATAAACCCTAATTAGGTTTAAGGCACCATTTAGACCTAATTAAATCAAGTTAGACCTTAATTACATTAGGTTTAACTTAACAAACCCTAATTAGGTCTAAGGCACCAATTAAACCTAATTAAATCAAGTTCGACCTTAATCACATTATGTTCAACTTAATAAACCCTAATTAGGTCTAAGTCACCAATTAGACCTAATTAACCAAGTTAGACCATAATCACATTATGTTTAACTAAATAAACCCTAATTAGGTCTAAGACACTAATTAGACCTTAATAAATTAAGTTAGACCTTAATCACATTAGGTTTAACTTAATAAACCTTAATTAGGTCTAAGACACCAATTAGACCTAATTAAACCAAGTTAGACCTTAATCACATTAGGTTTAACTTAATAAACCCTAATTAGGTCTAAGGCACCATTTAGACCTAATTAAATCAAGTTAGAACTTAATCACATAACGTTTAACTTAATAAATCAAAATTAGGTCTAAGACACCATTTAGATCTAATTAAACAATGTTAGACCTTAATCACATTAGGTTTAACTTAATAAACCCGAATTAGTTCTAAGGCCCATTTAGACCTAATTAAATCAAGTTAGAGCTTAATCACATTAGGTTTAACTTAATAAACACTAATTAGGTCTAAGGCACCAATTAAATCTAATTAAACCAAGTTAGATCTTAATCACATTAGGTTTAACTTAATAAACCTTAATTAGATCTAAGATACTAATTAGACCTAATTAAACCAAGTTAGACCTTAATCACATTAGGTTTAGCTAAATAAACCCTAATTTGGTCTAAGACACCAATTAGACCTATCTAAACAATGTTAGACCTTAATCACATTAGGTTTAACTTAATAAACTCTTATTAGGTCTAAGACACCAGTTAGACCTAATTAAACCAAGTTAGACCTTACTCATTTAGTTTAACTTAATAAACCCTAATTAGGTCTCAGACACCAATTAGACCAAATTAAACCAAGTTTGACCTTAATCACATTAGTTTTAGTATAATAAACCCTAATCAGGTCTAGACACTAATTAGTACTAATTAAACCAAGATAGACCTTAATCAGATTAGGTTTAATTTAATAAACCCAAATTAGGTCTAAGATAATAATTAGACCTAATAACACCAACATAGACCTTAATCACATTAGGCTTAACTTAATAAACCCTAATTAGGTCTAAGGCACCAATTAGACCTAATTAAACCAAGTTAGAGCTTAATCTCATTAGGCTTAACATAATAAACCATAATTAGGTCAAAGACACCAATTAGACCTTGTTAAACTAAGTTAGACCTTAATCACATTATGTTTAACTTAATAAACCCTAATTAGGTCTAAGGCACCATTTAGACCTAGTTAAATTAAGTTAGACCTTAATCACACTAGGTTTAACTTAATAAACCCTAATTAGGTCTAAGGCACCAATTAGACCTAATTAAGCCAAGTTAGACCTTAATCACATTAGGTTTAACTTAATAAACCCTAATTATGTCTAAGACACCATTTAGACCTAATTAAACCAAGTTAGACCTTAATCACATTAGGTTTAACTTAATAGCCCTAATTAGGTCTAAGGCATAATTTAGACCTAATTAAATCAACTTAGACCTTAATCACATTATATTTAACTTAATAAATACTAATTAGGTTTAAGACACCAATTAGACCTATTTAAACCAAGTTAGGGCTTAATCGCATTAGGTTTAACTTAATAAACCCTAATTAGGTCTTAGACACCAATTAGACCTAATTAAATCAAGTTAGACCTTAATCGCATTAGGTTTAACTTAATAAACCCTAATTAGGTCTACGACGCCAATTAGATCAAATTAAACCAAGTTAGACCTTAATCACAATAGGTTTAACTTAATAAACCCTAATTAGCTCTAAGACACTAATTATTCCTAATTAAACCAAGTTAGGTCTTAATCACATTAGGTTTAGCTTAATAAACTCTAATTAGGTCTAAGACACCAATTAGATCTAATTAAATTAAGATAGAATTTCATTACATTAGGTTTAACTTAATAAACCTAAATTAGGTCTAAACTAACATTAGACTTAATTAACCTTAATTAAACCTCAACTAAATTATACCTAACTAACCTTAACTTATACTTAGGTTTAACCCAACTTGAACCTAAGTCAAACTTAAACCTGTTAGGTTCAACATACATTTGACCTAACCTTAACCTATACTTATGTTCAGCCCAACTTGAACCTATGTTAAACTTTAACTTTTTAGGTTCAACATACATTGAACCTAACCTTAAATTATACTTAAGCTCAACCCAACTTGAAGTCAAACTTAAACTTTTTAGGTTCAACATACATTGACCCTAATCTTAACCTATATTTAGGTTCAACCCAACTTGAACTTAAGTTAACCTTAAACTTTCTAGGTTCAACATACATTGCCAACTTGAGCCTAAGTCAAACTTAAATCTTTTAGGATAAACATACATTGATCCTAGCCTTAACCTATACTTAGGTTCAACCTAAGTCAAACTTAAACCCTTAGGATCAACTTGCACCTTAACATATATTTATGTTCAACCTAACTTGAACTTAAATCTTTCAGGTTCAATCTACATTAAACCTAACTCAAACCAAAATTAGATTCAACCTAACTTGATGTTAAATCTTTTAGGTTCAATCTACATTAAATCTAACATAAACTTAGGTTCAATCTACATTGAACCTAACTCAACCAAAATTAGAGCCTAACCTAGTTTCAAACCACATTGAACCTACACTTAACTTTTAACTTAGGATCAACCCAAATGTTGAACTTAAATCAAAATCCTTAACTTAGGTTCAAACCATATTGACCTAAACTTTAGATTAACTCAAAAGTTGAACTTAACTCAAAACCTTAAACTTAAGATTCAATCTATATTGAACCTAAACTAATTGAATCAAACCTAACTAAATCTTAAGACCCAAACTGACTTCAGGAATAGAAACTCTAAGTCTAATCTATAAGTCCAACTAAAATTGGGACTTAAACATTAAGTCTAATTTACATTAGACTTAATCCAAAATATTAGATTCAAATGACACTAAATAAAAAATGTTAAGTTATTTATATTAGACTTAACTTAAAATTTTTAGATTCAAAAGACATTGAATCTAAATTCATAAATCTAATTTATATTAGATTTAGCTTGAAAATATTAGATTCAAACGACATTGAATTTCAAATTCTCAAGATCCTACATTGGATAAACTTGATTCCTTTCTTCAAGTCTAAAATTTCATTAAACATAAATAAATGAATAAAAAATGACATATAAAAATCAATTAAAATGACACATGAAAATTTTAATTTCTTAATAAAAAAATAACTTAAAATTTTCCAACTTAAAATCCAAAAAGACATTAAGACTTAAATGAAACCTTAATGAACAAAGATTACCAAATGCAACTTGAACCTCAGTGTTCTTGATCTACGAAAATTTCTTGGACAATGCAATCCTGGTTGTTAACAGGAATCTTCCGGTCGTGGTTTAAACACCTTTTGGACTAAGTAGATCAAGGCTTCCGACGACTCTAGGATGATGGAACCATAGACATCCTGACCGGGTTGTCTAAAATTAAAACTTAATCAACTAAGTTAACAATTTAAGAATTAAAATTGACATTATTTTTTTGCAAGAATGATTCTGACATTATTTTTCTCGCAGTGTCAAGACATATTCTATTTAGATTTACTTTACATGTTACTAGGATGTGCTAACTTTGTTTTGCAGGAAAACATACCGAAGACGAGGAAAACAACAAAACAAAACAAAAAATGATTTTGAAAACAAAATAAAATGACATAATTAAGACAAATAACAAAACAAAACTTAAAATTTTAGGATAACCTAAAAAAAAAACAAACTATAAGACAAAAAGACAGTAAAATGACAAATAACAAATCAAAAATAAAAACTGACATAACAAATGACCTTGACAAAATTAAATCTTTAAGTTAGTACGTGACACTTAGAAACATATTACCCCTATGATTGAGCATTCACGTTTCTTTCCTTATTCTTGAAATCTCTTAGAAAATAAGTGTTAACATTAATTAGAAGTTTTTTTAGATAAACTTAATTATCTAAGATGTAATTAACTATAGAAGCTTGCTCCTATAAAAGATTTAAGAGCTAAGTGTAGGTATCACACCTAGCAATCTCTGGTTATAAAAATTTCACATGTGATCCTCCTTATATAAAAATTTCTAGAATAAGGTATTCTAAAATCTCCTTGTGTATTTCTTATTCTACTGTTTTCTATTTTTATCATCCCTAATTTTATTCAAACTTCTTAATATCTGAGGATCTTGTACATCATCAGAAGAAATAAGATTTCTTAAAGATTAGGGCAATAAAATGGATAAACAGAGTGGTGACTCTAAACAATGGCATTGACATCGACATGAAAGAATCTCGGTGGCAATGGACCGACGACGAGCTAGCATCCCTCAACTCTGGATGCCACCAGGGATCTATTACTTAATGAATTGGCTATTTGTCCTAATTGATTCTTAATATTTCTAATTGTAGCTCCTTGACTTTGCAATTGATTTCCCATTTGTAACACCACTTATTCTATAGATAACTTTTTCTCCTTAAATTGCAAAGTACTGTTAAAACCTAGAGGATAAGTAGGTCTATAATTATTGTTACCTTAGTTGTTCCAATTCCCCAATGGTTTACTTGGTTGTTCCCTCATTATTGATTACAACCTCCCGGATTATTGTTATTCCAGTTAAAGTTTGGATGGTTCTTCCAACCTGGGTTATAATTTTTGGAATATGGGTTATTAGGCTTATTTATGACATTCAAAGTTTCTAATGATGTTTGAAAATCTACCATTTGGCCTAATGAATTTTCTTCAATCATTGAAATTGGTCGAGAAAAATTCATTCCAAATTGGTATATCTTCCATGAAATTACAGCAACTTGATTTGCTAACATTACAAAAGCATCAGATTCATGAATATTGGATACCTTCTTAAGATTTATCCTCTCAGAAGGCCATTGAAAATTATTTGTAGTCATTTATTTAATTAAAGCATAAGCGTCATTAAAATTTTTAGACATCAATGAACCACTAGCAGCAGCATTGATAATAGAACTAAGAGATCCAACTAATCCATTATAAAAATTTAGAATTATTAATCAATCTAGTATCGAATGATGTGGACACTTTCTCAAGAGATCTTTAAAACTTTTATATGCTTCATAAAAAGATTCCCCTTTTAACTGACGAAAAGATGTAATATCATTTCTAAGCTTTGCCTGTCTTTGATGGTGGAAAATATTTAACAAGAATCTTTTGCACTAAATCACCCCAAGTTCTGATAGATCTAGGTGTTACCAAAATTTACAACATCTTAGCATTATCTCTCAATGAGAAAGGAAAAAGTCTAAGTCTTATAGCATCATCTGAAACATCATCATATTTAAATGTAGCACACAATTCTAGAAAATTGGCAAGATGTGAATTTGGATCCTCAGTTGGTGCTCCCCCAAACTGATTATTAGATACTATTTGGATAATAGCAGGTTTAAGTACAAATGAATTAGCCACTTTAGCAGGATTTTGAATACTACCATGAAGTTCATCTACTGTAGGGTTAGCATAATCTCTTAAAGGTCTAAATTCTTGATGGATTTCAACATTTTGATTATTTTGATTTGTCATTTCTTGAATATTTATATCTTTTTCTATATTTTTAATTTTTCTAATTTTTCTGTTAGTTCTTTCTAATTTAAAATCGTAAGGTACAAGTCCTTCAAAACCTGAACTACGCATACACTGTTATAAATCAAAATAAAATAAAAACAAGAACTTACATAAAAACAACACAACAATTTCCTAAAATAAATCTAACAAGTTTAAGTAAGACTTCAAAAAGTAAAGATAAGTTTTTCTGAATTTTTTTTTCAAATATTGTTTTGACTATTTTTTCCCGGCAACGTACGCCAAAAACTTGATCTCTGATATTTATGTTTACGTTTTATATATGAGTTTATACTTTATACTTCTTTTTAATTATATCTCTTTCTTTACAATGATGCCAGAAAATTGATGCCGACGCAAATGAGAGTTGAATTATTATTATTATAAAACGAGATTCTACGCAAGTATACGTATCGTTATCAAGTAATATAGAACTTTCTGATTAAGCACCGAGATATTGAACCCACAATAAAAAATGTTAAATTTTCTTAACAAAGAATTAGAAAAATAACTTTTTTACTTTTTAAGAAAGATCTTACTCAAACTAAAGATAATATTTTAGAAAAGAAAGTTAGATTCTTTTTTATAATTTTTGTAATTTTTAAATGATAGAAAACAACTAAATTTAGCTAGATTTTTGTAGGATGAAAGATAATGCAAATAAAATATCTTTTTCTTATTATGAATCAGTAATAAATCTTGGAGTTCTGTTGTGGAAGTATCTAAAATGTGTTGTGCCAAATGGGAGTAATTACATTCTTTAACCTTAGTAGAGATGTTATAAATAACATAGGTTGATCTAACGCTTTAGTAATCATGAAGACGGGCTAGGCAGGAAAGATACTAGCTCTCACTCTAGAGTTTCCTCTTCTCCGTCCACCTGGGGCTAACATCACGTATCAAGACATAAACATTAAATCGAATTGGGGGCTTTAGCCGATCACTCTAAATTCCTCTAATTCTACACCCATCAAAGTATATCTCCCTATTTATTTGCATTCCACCATATGGACTACATTCTTACCCATATAATCTCATATGATTCGTACTAATTATTAACTGAGATAATACCACATCGGCTCCTACATGTTCTCACAACATGTATTAACATTTTAATTGACTAAATCAAAAAGTAAATGAAGTGCAAGATTTTGAATCATCACAACTTCTTCCAACATTGATTTCCTATACTTCACACAACTTCCATCCATAACTTAATTACTTAATCATTTTATGGAAAAAGATAACGAAAACTACTCAGAATTCATGGATAAAATATAATCACAATTTGGTTTAAAATTAGAAATCATAGTAAAAACACAATAAGTCATAATTGAAAACCAAATGTAATAACAAAGATAAAGACTTATCTGAAAATCCTCCTCACCAAACACTTGCAGTTCCTTTAAAAACTTTGCTTTTCCTTACAATCTTCCTTAGAGGGTGGTGCCCGACACTTAGGACTCCAAATCTCTCTTCTAATCCTAATACAATCTATACTAAAGTAAGTAGAGATGGTGAAGTGGAGTGGCGTGATAGTTGAAGAACTATCCTATACAATAAATATAAACTAAACGCCCTCCAACAACTTTTTTCTGATCTTCAAGTTTTATTTATATAATTTTCCAATAGATGCTTTAGCTTCGCTTTAAATTATGTCCAGATTCAATGAATCTTTCAAGAGATGCATCTATTCAAGAGCGGTTTAAATTAATTTTGGTGCCAATAGGAAGTTACCCACGTTTATATCAAAGGATTCTACAAACACCCCTTCAAAATGGCACCAAAAATTAATTAAAGCCTCTAAAGTAACTATCGCACTTAAGTGCGGGGTCTCAGCGCTTAGCCACGAGCCTCTGGCACATAAGCGCCAGATCTCGGCGCTTGGCTACCACAGATTAATTTTGGATATTTCTTCATTTTAAGTTTGATCCTCTTTCACTCCCTTCATTGCATTCATCCATTTAATCATACCTGCAACAAAAATATACAAAATACCTTCCATTAAAGTGCAATATCATCAAAAATAGGTATAAAAATGTGTATGAAAATACTATATATTTTAGGTGTGTCATGCCTCTTCTAAGAGGTGTGCGTGTGAGTGTGTGTTTGAGTAGAAGATGTAGAATTCTACATTTTCTAGATTAGTGAGGGATTTTGAGAGATATATGTATGGAATGTACAAGCGGTGCATGGATCAGCATGAGACTTTGGTAGAGAGATTTTCTTCTTTCTTTCAAAGGGAAAAAGCTAAGTATTGTGTTCTTCATTTTCTTGTAATTATTATAAACACATACTAGTTATCATTGATTTAAACAAAGTTTTATGTTGTGTTTTATCCATGCTTAGTAAGTAGTTTTCTTTACTCTTTTCTTTTATTATGAAGTAGTGTAATGTGTAGAAAATTTATTTTTATGATAGAATTATTTTTATTTTAAAGTGATGAGCAATATCTCTTTTGCTTCATTAACATAACTTAGGTGGCAATATGTTATGTTAAAATCTGTTGTAAGTGAACTAAGACTAGCAAGAGCAGTGATCTGTTTCTATTAGATGCTTCTAGGTGAAAGATAGTTGCATAAAAATAATATAATACAAAGCATACCTATACACTTGGAAGAGGGTAGGTAGGCATATATTCCTTTTTGGCACATAATTTATTACTTAATTCTATCAATCCTTTTACTTCTTATGTCATTACCTTCATTTTATTGTTCTTTTACAATGAAGTAGATGCATGTTTAGAAATTTAGATTTGCTTAGAAATTCTCTTATTTCATAAATATGATGATATTTTTACTAGATCTTCATTTACTTTACAAATCGGTCACCTGTATTGTTAAAATTTGTAGAGAAAACTTATAGACCTGAAAGGGTTAAGATTTCTCAAACAATAAGTATCACATTTCACTTTGGAAAGAGCACTGGTGATCGTTTGAGTGAGGTGCAAGTAAGTGAGGAGATAAGATTTGATGGGCATAAAATTGGTGTTTCTAGAGTGACAAGCTAGATTCTTTATCAATTTGGTATAAAGTTTGGTAAAAGGGTCACTGGTAGGTTTTATAGAGAGGGCACAGTGGGTAATCTAAGAGTGAGAGACTAGAACCTACCCAACACTATTATGCATGTCGGCAACAACATTTAGATTAGTCAATGTTCTTTATGCACTTGACAGAGGGTAAAGAATAGGTATGCTCCTATTTGTTACTACTAAATTAAACTCTAAGCATTTCGTTCTTATAAATTATCTTGCATGTTGTGTGAGAAAAATAGTTTTTTATTTCCTGAAATTCTCCTAACCTATTTCTCTAGTTAAGTTTGTCTTTAGGTTTATGTTTGTATTTAGGAGTCGTTACAAGAAAAATCACTTTAATCAACATTCTAAACTAGGGATTGATAGTAGAAGACCAGAATTAGGCTAAGAGATTTCTTACCTCGCTTCTCTGTGTGATCGATATTGTAGTCTTAAAAGAAACCCCTATATTACTTGAAATGATACGTATACTTACGTAATACCCTGAGTGTGTAAACTATTTTCTAAATTTTATAATATTTTATTATTGCACACTAGCCACTAAATATAAATTGGTTCAAGTTTTTTTTCCATCTTTTGGAAGCTAAATTACTACGTAATTACGGGTTGGATCAAGTTTTTGGCGTCGTTGCTGGTGGATGCTTCGGTAAAAAATTTTAGAAGAATTTTAGATAAACCTGTAAGACTTACGTTTATATATTGTAGTGGTATTTCCTAATGTGTTTAATTATTATGTGTTTATTTTAAATAAAAATTAAACAAAAATATTTTTGATATCTGTCCGATTAGTTAAGTCTTTAAATTTATATGTGTAGTTCATGAGCTGCAGACCTTGAATTATAAGACTCGGATCGAGAGAAAAATTTTAGGAGGATTATGAATAAGAAAAGACTTCATGAATTTATGATAGAAATGGTGGGCCAACAAAATTATGAATATTCATATTTGGATTATAATGCTAGTCATGGATAACTTAAGACAGAAAAGTAACCTAGTAGAATTTGAATCACCTAGAGAGAATCTTATCCAAATTTTGGGAGAACTTGATTTATCTTATAGATATCCATTTCTTATGAATTTTAAGAATGATTTTAATATACAGATTGAGAAAATCTTTAGAAAAATATTGGATCTAGAAAGAAACTTGAGAAATAATAATCTGAATCAATATGAAAGGAAAGAGCTAAAAGAAAAATTAAAATTTGAGGATTTTATAGGAATTCTTGGATCTGAAAAATGTTGAGCTATTGATCAAGGATTACTTAAATGGAATTTTAATCCAGGAGAAATCTTTTGTCGGACTAACGATGTTAAACCAAGCGTATTATAGAAGGCAACCCATAATTATCAGAGTTGTTTGATTTTGTATGCTTGAAGGTCATGATATTTAGTGTTGTATTTTGTTCTCCTTAGTGTGGATTGATCTGTTTGATTTGTGATTGGTAAATTTTTGGATTGTTAGAGAATTGAATATGTGTCATTTTGGATTGATCAGTTTGATTGAAGTTTGAATTGTTAGTGGTTTGATTTGATCTTTATGAGTGTCATGAGGGAGATGATTGCTTAAATTCTTATGGCCATCTTAACTTGCATTACTTATTTTCTCTGACCTTATTTTCATTTGGTAGGAGTCATGCCTTATTTAATGAGTAACCTAAGGATGATCTTATACTATCTTTATAACTGTTAGAGGTGCTTACTTAAAGGGATAAGGTGATGCTTGAGGTTGGTGCTTGTTGGCCAATATATCAAGGAAAATCGTATCCATGGGATTAGATTGTATAAAATCATTTATAAGTACCCAATTTATTAGTATAGTGATTCCGTTAGAATATGTGATGAGTTAAAGCAAGAATTGACCTCATTTATCATGTGTGTTTGTGTTATAATAATATAGAGATTTGGAGAACACTTAAATATATATTCCTATGCCGATACCTATCCTGCTTGTTAGACCTTTCTTTAGTTCAATTTTATTCTGGCATGTTTAGTTTAGATTTACCTTCTATTGCAAATTGTTCAGTCCTGATGAATACTTGTAAATGTTTCTGATAGACACTTGTGGTAGATAGAATTTATGATCTTTTTTTCTTCCTGCTTATATTTTATGTACTAAATGTTATACATATTAAAAATCAAATATGGGGGTAGAAAAAAAAAATTTTAAAGTTAGAATAGTTACTTTTAGTTTAATATTATTGCAAGCATGTTTTAGGCTATATTTACTTTCTTGTACAGTCATTCTATCATGATTATGCATATATATGAATTTGATAGGATATTGTAGTTGTCGGTAAATTCAGCTTTTATTTTTCTTCCTGCAACATTTTATGGAATTGATTGCAAAATATTTAAAATTTATGTTTGGAGGGAGGACGTAAAATAAACTTCAAAGTTAAAACTTTATTCATCTTAAAGAAACTATAGATAAATTTTATTTTGATTTTTTGTTATGTGGAGTTATTTTAAGAATACTAAAATTTTAAGTATAGAAATGTAATACGAAAACTTGGTAAATACTTAAGTAAAATGGATGAAACTAAAGTTAAGATGTTTAGTAGAAAATAGTAGGAATATGATTTTATTATTTATAGTAGGAAAAATTAAATTTTTTAAACATTAAGGATTTTTTAGACTAGTACTCTTTTCTAAGAATTCATACTTTACTAAAAATTCTTTTTCTATTACTACATTTTAAGTTAAGGAAAGTAAAATAAGTTATTAACTTTAAAAAATGGATAGTGAAAGTCAAAATCATTAAAGGCTTATCCGGATATAGTAATCCTCACCAGAAAAAAAAGAGGAATAAATGCAAAGTAAAATATGAAAAAGAAAGGCGAAGCTTGAGGAATAGGAACTAATCAAAAATTGATTTCACTTGAATCTTTTCTAAGTAAAAAAACTTAGGATCAATCCTAAGCTTAATTTCAGTAAGTATTATTAAAAATTTCTTTTCTAGATGTCATAAATTCTGAAATTAATATTCTTTCAAAAATCCAAAGTTTGGAAAATTTTCAATTATTTCTGAATTTAATAGAAAATCAAGATTCTTAAGTTTAATACTAAATATTCTGATACCTTAGATATCATCTAATTTACTGTAAATTTTTCTAACTTGGACTATAACATTTCTAGAAAGAAATTTTAGTGCATCTTAAAGAAACCAATAAATACAATCAACATATTTTTAAAGTTGTAGCGTTACTTAAGGACAAGTAACTTTTAAGTTTGGGGGAATTGATCCACCTAAAAATTACTTATTTTTAGTATATATTTCATGCTCATTTTATTCACATTTTTAATGATATTACACTTTAAAGGAAGGTATTTTGCATATTTTTGTCTTCAGGTACAAGAAATGGACTTTTGATGAAAATGAAGCAAAAACGGAGCAATTTGGAGTTAAATTGAGCAAAGAAGAAAATTCTTATCTGGCTCATTTTGATATGACTTTCATGCTTAATTTACTCTATATTCATCACATGTTTTGAACGAAATTATACTTTAAAGAAAGGTTATTTTCATGTTTATATTGTAGGTATACCAATTTGGAGCACAATGGAGCATAAACAGGGCGAAACGGAGTTGAAATGGAGCGAAACGTGACAAAACGGTGGAGTTGCCTGAAGTGTGGCACCTAAGCGCCATTCACAATGAGAAAATGGAGCCAAGGCAGTTGAAGTTGACGCCTAGGCACCTGAAACAGTTGATGACGCTTTTGGACATTTTTTGGTGGTTCCAGAATGTTTTGGAAGGTCTTAAATGGCAATGTACGCCCCAATAAGTCATGCAATAAATCTATACACATTTTAATGAATAGATGTATCTCTTGAGTGAAATGGTGTGTCTCTTTGAGTGAAGGGGTGTGTCTTTTGAAAAAACTAGTTGTTTGGCTTCTCTATAAATAGAGTGGCTTGGAGCCTCTCATGACAAGTTGAAGAGAGAGTCTAGTGAGTGTTTTAGGAGAAGTTTGGGCATGCCTCTTCTAAGAGGTGGGTGTGTGAGTGTGTGTGTGAGTAGAAGATGTATAATTCTACATTTTCTAGAGAGATTGGTGAGGGATTTTGAGAGATATATGTAAGGAATGTATGAGAGGAGCATGGATCAGCAGGAGACTTTGGTTGAGAGATTTTCTCTTTTTTTCAAAGGGAAAAAGCTAAGTATTGTGTTCTTCATTATCTTGTAATTATTACAAACACTTAGTAGTGGATTTCCTTTAACTTAAACAAAGTTTTATGTTGTGATTTATCCATGCTTAATAAGTAGTTTTATGTATTCATTTCTTTTAATATGAAGTAGTGGAATGTGTAGGAAATTTTTTTTTATGATAGAATTATTTTATTTTAATGTGATGAGTAATATATCTTTTGCTTCATTAACATAACTTAAATGGCAATAAGTTATGCTAAAATCTGTTGTAAGTGACACTAAGACTCGGGAGAGCACTGATCTCACAACTTGAGTTCACTCACATTGGTTAGTTGGCTATTGTAAAATAGTTTAGGCGTCAATGCAATTTTTAAGGAAATTCTATTAGATGCTTCTAGGTGACAGACAGATGCATAAATTAATAGAATAATAAGCGTACCTATACACACAGAAGAGGGTAGGTAAACATATGTTCCCTGTTGGTACATAATTTATTACTTAACTCTATCAATCCTATTACTTCTTATGCCATCATCTTTATTTTATTTTTTCTTTTGTAATGAAATAGTTACATGTTTAGGAATTTAGATTTGCTTAGAAATTCTCTTATTCAATAAATGTGATGATATTTTTACCAGATCTTCATTTACTTTACAAATTGGCCACTTGTATTGTTAAAATTTTTGGAGAAAACATATAGACCCAAAAGGGCTAACATTTCTTAACTAGTAAGTATAACATTTCACTTTGAAAAGAGTAGTGGCGATCATCCGAGGGGTGTGCAAATAAATAGGGGATAAGATTTGATGGGTGTAGAATTGGTGTTTCTAGAGTGACAGGCTAGATTCTTTATCAATTTGGTCTAAAATTTGGTAAAAGTTTCACTGATATGTCCTATAGAGAGGACACATTGGTTAATCTAAGAGAGAGAGACTAGAACCTACCCAGCACTACTATACATGTCAGCACAACCTTTAGATTAGCTAATGTTCTTTATGCACTTGACAGAGGGTAAATAATAGGTTCGCTCCTATTTCTCACTACTACATTAAATTCTAAGTATTTCATTCCGACACATTATCAAGGATGTTGTGTGAGAAAGGTAGTTTTTAATTTCCCGAAATTTTCCAAACCTATTTCTCTAGTTATGTTTATCATTAGATTTATGTTTTTATTTAGGAGTTTTTACTAAAAAAACCACTTTAATCAACATTCCAAACTAAGGCTTGAAAGTATTAGACTACATTAGCCTAAGGGATTTCTTACCTTGCTTCTTTGTGGGATCAATACTGGGGTATTAAAAGAAAATCCTATATTACTTAAAACGACACGTATACTTGCGTAGTACTCCTAAGGTGTAAAATATTTTCTAAATTTTTTAATATTTCATTTTTGCACACTAACCGCTAAATAAAAATTGGGTCGCGTTTTTTGCCATCTTTTGGAAGCTAAATTACGACATAATTGTGGGATGGGTTAGTCTACTCTTTGCTCCTCAAGGCCTAGTTTGGCCTCTCGAAAGGTGGGTCAAAAGGACCATGACCAAGGTGTCATGTGGCCTACCCCATGATTAAGTGTGTGGTTTTTTCTTCTAAGGATGGACTTAATATGGGTTGTCTTGTCGTGTCACCCACTAGTCATGGTGCGTTAGTCTTGGGTCATAGGTAACCCAATAAGAATGGGTTATGGGCTTAATGGATTATGTTCTCGAGTTTGGATTTTAGTGTTTTGGGCTTAGACTAATGGGTTAAATCTAGCCCAAAATTTAGGACCTAATAGAATTTCATAACCATCCTAATTAATTAATTAATTAAGTGAATTATGAGGGTTGACCTCATGGTGTCAATTGGGTCCACCACATGGTGTGATGTCATGACCTTGTTGGATGAGGTTGATTTTTCTTGGAATGTAGTCGATTGGTCAAGATTCGACCAAAATCGGCTAGGGCCCATCCTAAGGTGCCACCAAATTTTAGGATTAAAAGGGCATGTTAGGATTTAGGGTTGATTTTTGGGGTTTGGTAGGGTTAGAGAGAACTTTGGTAAGACTAGGTATTAATTTAGGTAGACCCCTCTCTAAAATGAATTTCATGGATAAAGTGATCCCTATAGTTCATAGGAATGCTCCTAGGGTCTTGGGTTGATTTGGGTGACTCAGGGCATGTCTTTCTCATGGGGTTCAACTTCGGTTCCTCACCTGGTCAAAAACCTAAACCAACTTAACTAAAGGTTTACGGCTTGGACTTGTGCAAATGTGGCCCAAGAAGGCACAACCCTGGTCTAGGGTTATGTGCAAGTAGGTGGGGTGAGTCCTCGCAAAAGTGAAGTCAACAAATGGATCCCCAATATGTGTGGTGTACCGAACAGGTATGTCGCACAAATTTGCATTGACCGTACTGGCTAGTGAAATCTATCTAACACTTCAACATGTGTCAGAGATGCTCTGAGGAGTGGTCAGTTCTAATTGAAAATTGTCACTAAGGATTCGCGGTGCAAAAATGACACAAGTTTGTCAGCAAGTTTTAAGGGGAATGTTGTTATATCATGTTGGGAGGGCCTTATATCCGCCTTTAGAACTCACTGGGAAGGAGGTGTCGGGATCTAACAAAGTGTCTCCACAACCTCAAAGGGTCGATGTCATGTCCTTATCTCATTAAGAAAGAATGTCAATGGAATTATATCATAAATAAGTGGAGAACGGGTAGACTAGAGGAAAGTCATGCTTCTGTGTCAGAAAGGATGTAGATTTTACTAGCAGAGGAGAATGGATGTCATATTCAATTAAATAAGGTCGTATACCAAATCTTAAAGAGTGTCAAATGTTAAGTATTGGTCTTATTAGTAAGAAATGTCGGTGGACTTATATTCTAACTAAGAGGAGAATACGTAAGCTAGAGGAAAGTTGTGATTCCGTGTCAAGAGGGTTGTAGATCCTAATAGCAGGGGAGAATGAATTTTGTATTTTATTAAAAGGAGGTCTTACACTTGAGAGCGTGGCGTTTTAAATATTCAATGAGAACTATAGTGGGTGGTTGTACTCGGTCATGCCCAATAGTAGATTATCATTGGAGAAAATAGTAGATTATCATTGGAGAACGTGACCTACTTTGGTCTTCTAATGAATAAGCCTCAGCTGAAGAAATACTAGCAAGCTGAGCCAAGTAGATCTCATAATCCAATAGAGATTTCACTAATGACTCCCTTATTTCCTTAGAAAGGATCAGGGCATCACAGATGCTCAATTTTACTAAAAAGATTCCTCAAATGGGCTAGGATGTTGTAGTCTACCCAATTGTGAAAGTTGTCGGCATTTTCTAGAATTAGTCTTTTTTGTACTTGTTGAATTACTTCCTCTGGTATGACCACTTTTTTTCCTTTTTATTTGGGAGTTGTTCTTAAAGGAAGAAGTTTTTAGCTCCATAAATTCACTTCAGTATTTCTTCTTGTTCTTGTGTCGAACTTAGAGTTTTTTCGAGGGTATTTCATCTGACTCTTTCGTATTTGAGTCTGATGATTACAATTCTATGAAAATTGGTGCTCCTTGCAACTCAAGAATAGCATCATCTTCAATGTCACTGTTTTTATTATCATTATTGTTGTCAATTTGATTTTCATGAAACCCGTCAAGATCGTGTACTAATCAAGAAATGTCTATAGGATTGAAACCTGATTGGTTGTTTTTCTGAAGTGTCATCATAAAAAACAGACAAAATGTAACCAAAATCAAAACTCTTTGCATTAACTATCCCCAAATGGATAAAGAAAAATTCATTTGAAGTCAACGAATCAAGGTTTTTCTTTCCCAAATCTGAGATAACCAATCTAGGAGAATGCGTAGGAGTAAAAGGAACAGGAGATACAAAGCGAATAGCAGCCTCTATGTTGGGAGTGTCTTTAGCCTCTCGGCATCACTTTCTGATTTATTTTTCTTTTATTTTCTTGGTAGTGGGGTCTTCGAAGTTAAATTTGAAGCTAGAATGGCTTGCAACTTGTTAAGGACTTCTTGGATGATCTTGTCCACAACACATACCATCCATCTTTTTTCCTGTAATGATCGATAGAAACGAATTCACCAGTCAAGTTTACTTTGATCGAACCCTTTTTAGGCTCTTTTAAGTACTCCTTTGGAATGACTTTGTTCCTTACCTAAAAGTTGTATTACGAACAGTCCTTGAAGATAAAGAAATCTACAATCTTGTATTTGAGCATCTAGCAGTAGGCACATTAACTGGGATGATCTTTCATATCAACTTTTCCTTACCTCTTGGCTTCAGGCAGCTTGAATTACAGTATCTATAACTGGCTACGGAATATCTTGTCTATGGCTTCTATTTTGAATGGATACTCTTTATTTATCTACTTGGCCTTTGATTTCTTTTATGTCCTCTGCTAAATTGATTGTTGAAATTGCAGTTGTAAGGGCTGTTGTGGGTTTAGTGTGTTGGTACTTTGTAATTACCTTTTCTACTATGGTTGCACCTACATCAGTTGCTTTCCATTCTCAACTGTCCAGATACTTGATGACTTCTTCTCTAATGCTCTTATTGGCATCAATTTTTCTGTCTTTTCTTTCACACTTAGCTACTTTGCTTCCTTCTAGAGACCAGCGGCTTTGCTAAGCAACTTTTTGAATGTCTTTATGGTAAACCCCATAAGCATGAATGCTATCAGTTTGTGGATGCTTTTGAGCAAGATCTTGATTGTGTGCTATTCTTAGGTTTTTAGGTCACGCTTCATACAATGATTCCTTCACCAGAGGATATAGTCCTTGAGAGTCTTCCTGACATCTATTTTTCTACGATCAATTCACAGACTGTAATGTGAAGATGGGCTCCAGCGAAGCATTGGATGAAGATATTCTCAAGTTCATTGAAGGTTTTGATTGACCCATTAGGCAGGTCAGCATACCAGTCGAAAGCTACACCCGTAAGGCTGCTGACGAACTAGAAAAACAAAAGAATGCCATTAACTCCCCGTGTTGCAACAACTCGCTTGAAAGTGTGAAACATTCTATCGAGGGTTTTGGGACCCATCAAACACCTTGAAAAGAGGTGCAAATCTTTTAGGATACTAAACTAAATCAAATTCCTCTTGGTAGGGTCTACCTCTCGGAACAACTAATTCATCCCTCACCTGAGCCCATCATTTCTTTAATTTTTGTTTAACAAGTTCAGTAATGTCTTTTTTTAGGATCCCTCTTTGACTAGAATCCTTTTTCTTTTGATTTTTTTTCCTCGACCACCGCCGATTCTCTTTTATCATCCAGAATGTGGACTACCATCGGCCAGGTGGTCTCAACGGCTGGCGACCATATCACCTGCGATAAGCTATGCAAAGTTGCCAATGTGGTCATTATCTCTTCAACTTATTTATCAAGAAGGTTGATTTGTTCACCTCTATGTTTTATGATCTTCTTTAACTCTTTTGTTAATTCTTCATTGCTTGGTTGAGGTACTTTTTATGTAGATGAGGTGGCTTGAGTCTCCACCATGTTGATTTCTACGAACTCCTCTTCTATTCCATTGAGAGGGTACCTTCTTCGATCCAAAATTTTGACTCTTAGCTTAGCTCATTTATTTCAATATGATCTCAATTTGAGCCTAAATTTAAATTAATTTTTGAGCGATTAGTGATGTTCTAGCTAAACACATAGCCTTAGATGTAAGCCAACTAAAATAAGAAAATATTTGGCAAAACTTTTAATTACTAAACCCTAAACCATAATTGTATTCTTCAAAGCAAATGAAAATAAAAATGAAAATGAAGATAACAATTTACATTCCTTGGTCAATCCGAGTAGCATAGGAATAGAAGGAGGAGAAAAATGGGAGTTTTTGGTAATTGTAAGCTATTATCCCACCACTGCGTTCACAGCTAGCTACTATTCCAACTACCTCAGGGATGAAGGTGATTGTTTAAGATGTAACATAAAGGGAATCAGGTGGTGATGACGAGGCCAGAGGACAAAGGGTTTCATGGAGAAGCTAAGGTTTCTTGTGGAGAAGATGAGGGTCGCGAGAGAGATTAAGGCAAGACTGAGAGGGTGGTGATTTCACGCGAAATAGAAGATTAGTTCTGATATTCTATCAATGGCTTAATTGTGTTAGTTATTAAAACTATTATCAATGGTTGTTTCCATCACTTATTAATAAAATGTTTCAGTTAAAACCCAACCAGATGGTCGATTCGAAAATAACCATAACTATAGCTATCGATTAATATTTTCTTATAACCAACGGTTTATTCCATCAGTTATAATTAAAAACAGTCAAAAAATTAAAACTATTGGTAAATGAAAATTTGTATTGTAGTTATGTCAATGCATATAACCAAGATAAAAACCATTGCAAAATTGTCGGTAATTTTTCAACCTATAAAAAGTAGTAAGTCTTTTTTTCGTTGGTTTTAGCATTTTTTTTCCTTGTAGTACTAGTGAAGTCACTAATGTACTCCCAACTTGATCCCAGTTTTTTAAGTCTCTGAAATCGGGCTCTGGCCTCTTCCTCCTCATTCTTAGGATAAAATTTCTTTTTGAGCTCTTTTTTAAAGTATCAATGGTTAATATGGTGTAGATGCCTTTCTTTATGTTTCATCACTTTTTATCCACCATAGCATAGTGATGTAGAAGAGAAAAAGTGTTACAATTGGATCTTTGTGCCTTCCTCATTGATGCACGTTGTTTCAATGTATTGTTCAAGTCCCCATAAGAAATTGCCTACTTCTTTGGAATTGCAAAATCTTCAAAAAATCTTTGGCTTTGGCACTTCAATAAACTTAGTTTTGAACGTACAATGATGGTTGATGTCACTAGTGCATGCTTTCCTAATGATACATCTCCACTCATCTCCTCCAAGATGGCACGTAGGCTGCTCATGTTTTCTTCGTGAGATCATTATACATCATGGAGCTCCCCTTTTAGTTCTCACATCCTCACCAATTTTTCTTTCAAGGATTTCTCCAGTTGGAGTATCATACCTCTGATCATCGAATAAATGGTGTCCTCCTCCTCAAGACCATCCACCTTTTGGCCTGGATCCTCTATCTTGGCCTTCATGTCCTTTCATCGCCTCCTCTATTGAGCAAGGTGCAAATCAAATCCATATATTAGCTCTTTAGACCACCCATGTGATTTGGATGCAGCAGGATCTCATTGCTTCGGACAACCTTGTCCTTGTTGAGATGACTCTGCATTACTAGGCTTAGACTCCATGACATGCTCTTTAAGACTCTATGTAATGCCTTTAACCTGGGCTCTGATACCAAATGTCGCAGACAAATTTCTCTCAAGTCACCCGTGGAGCTTTAGTTCTCTTCTTAAGCACAAATTAGTCTAATCCTTGCAACACTTAGACTTAGAAGTACAAAGCACTCTAGAAAAGAAGTAAGGATATGTTATTGAAAAATGGAAAACTTCACTAAGGAATAGAGATTATGCACATGGTTTCTTAGAAAGCTTGGATGATTACAAATGAGGGAGGGAGGGAGGGGGGCTTGGGGGTGTCCTCTATTTATATTCCTCCAACAAGTCCTACAAAATATTCTTGATTATATTAGAATATATTTTTTTCGAAATGGTTTAATATTAGTCATTACATATACATGATTTCAGAACTTTTCAGACTATCCTGGAATTCTCTTGAAGCTTTCCTCTTCCTTTTTTTTTTTTTTGGAATGATATGGAACCTTCTAGAATACCTTAGATTATTTTCTTTCTTTCTAATTTTTCTAGAATCTTCTTTTCCATGGCTAAAAGGATGTGGGTCATTCTTACTTAAGATGGTGGTACGTGAGAGTAAGTTGTTGATCTTTCATTCGCTAGCATCCCATCTTTATGTAAAAGGAAAACTCTCTTCATCAAGAGAATGTTGTTTCATAAGTGAATTTTAAAATCCCCACCTTACTCTTTCAATGGATTAAAAGACGTTTTATTAAACACGATATTTTAATTTAACAAAAATTATTTTACAATATATTCTTTTCCGCAAACAAGGCTTAAAATTCCTGATACATTTCCTACCAAAAAAAAAAAGTTGGTAACATTTTCTTTCTTCGTGGCTATAAGCATTGTCTTAGTTATTGCTTGGACTTCCATGAATGTGCTCTTGCCTCATTGGAAGCTCCATCTCCATAGATTTTTCTGCAAAATAATTTACAACTCTTTCTAATCATTACATCCATTAAATACACTATAATCAACCACTTATAACGAGAAATGAATAATATTTATACCTCCACAGTTATTTGAAACTACACTTATGTCATCGCCATCATTTGAGAAAATATTATTCATAGTGCCAATATCAAAAAAAGATGAGCTCTGTTTCTCGTTGTCTCCATTAAATTGTGAGGGATATAGGTGAAAAAAATAAAGTGTTGTCGCTGAAACAGCACCAATGACAGGGGCTATAAAGTAGATCCAAATCTTATGAAAATTCCATGCTACGATTGCTGGACCAAGTGTTCTTGCTGGATTCATTGAAGCTCCAGTAACTTTTCTGTAATTTCATCCATATATAAATAAATTTACAGGATCAAAAGAGAAAAAACTCATATACAAAGGTACTATATGCTCGATGTAATTTTATTTACGCACCCAGCAATCAAGGCAAGACAGAAGATAGTAATTCCAACAGCCACTCCACCAAGCTCTTTAAACTAGAAAAATAACAAGTATGAGTGATCAAATGAACTACTATTAATACTATAAGGTAAGCTATTAGAACTATATTCAAGACAACAATTAACAGGGGCAGAACCAGTCTCATGTTTTAGAGAGGACAAACTGTCTTCCTAGACCTATCATGGGAGGGGATAGGGCAACACATGCAAAGTAATATTTTAGGAGGGGTAAAACTGATATTTAAAGACGGGCAAAAGACCAAATTGCCCTCCAATATAAAAAAAAATTTTGAATCCGAGGGGGATAATTGTCCCACCTCAACCCTACGTGGGTCCGCACCTTGCCATTATTAAACTAGTTAAGAACATATACATAGACCATAATATTGAAAAAATAGAGGAAATCATGTGAACTTACCCCTCTTGGATCTATTCTGGAACTACAATTATTCAAGACATAGATGAAAGTGATGATGACCTCCAAAACTAACACCTTAAGATCACTTGCAGGATTCAGCGCAGCAGGTTGGGTTAGCATCAACTCCGTATTTTCCCCATGAAAAATCCATTTCAATGTTAAGCACGCCGTTGCCGATCCTATAAACTCGGCCAACATATAAATCGGAACCTTCAAACAAATGATAAATATAAGCAATCATATAAATATATGAAGGAACAATTAAAATAGATGAGCATAGATTGACTTGTAAACCTGCTTCCATGGGAATTGGCCGGCAACCGCATAAGCGAATGTGATAGCCGGATTGATATGAGCGCCAGATATGTGTCCAAATGTGTATATATTTGCCGTAATTATTCCACCCCAGGCAAGACAGACGCCTATAAACGTAATTTCGCCTCGCTTTTCCATATAAAGCGACGCACATCCAATGAACATAAATGTGTACGTTGCAAGGAATACTGAGAGCAACTGTTAATTGTTCCCATAGTCAGGAGATGGATTTATGAAGTAAATATTCATTTTTAGTGCTTCAAAGTGACACAGATTTACCTTTTGCTTTTCTGGAAGAAGACCCACTTTGCTGGGCTTTACTGGAGAGTTCTTCATTGTGAACGGCAACCTGGAGCTTTGAAGAACTAGCTAGTAATGTGAATCATGATACATATTCATATATATTTATATATATATATGTTGAGGGGGGTGTGAATGTCTCTTAGTATGCTCAATCTTTGGCAACTTTAAATTTTCCCTTTTTTTTTTTTTAATTTCTCCTAGACTACTATTAGTAGTAATTATCGTATCACTGGACTTTCTTCGCGATTTTAATGGATTGTTAATGGGAATATTTTTTATGAGTATTAGAGAAAATAATAAGCATATTTTTTTTTAATTATTGTTTAGAAGATTAGTAATTTAAAAAAATTATAAACAAGTCTGAGTCAAACATTTCAGCTCATATTTTTACATGAACTGCTAAAGGTTAGTTTAAGATTAAGAAATTTTCGGCGAATGATCCACGAGAATCTGATATTACATGTTAAAATATTGTTATATTTTTTAATTGGTTAGCTTAAGATTAAGAAATTCTACAGGTTTTTTGTCTTATTGTTTTACAAAAATAAATGAGTTGATTATATGAGTAGTTAATTAGTATTTTATTTGATTCATAAGATAATTACATATATAGAACTCGAAACATTACTATTTAGAAAATCTAGCACTCAAGTGCTATTATTGAACAATCGAATTGTTGTATTTACTCAGTGTTAAGCTCAAAATATTTAGAATTTGATAAAAATAAATAAGGTTTAATAATGACTTTTGATTTTTTAGTTAATTTGAGTAATGGATGAAAGATGAATTTTGAATTGTAAATATCAATATCTTTTTTTTTTTCTTCGTTTTACTTTGTTGTTTTACAACTAATTTTAAATGCATAAATAAAATGAAAACTTTTAAATTTTATTTTCAATTAAATCAATTTTTCTTTTGATATTTTGAAAAATAGAAATGAAATTAAAAGATGCCTTGATATTTCAGTCACCATTACTTATAAAAATGAGACTAAAAGATATGTTTAATACCCTTATATATAAAAATATTTATTATTTAATCATAGGATTAGGAGTCCATAGCTGAAATAACCTAATCAAGTAAACAATCAATTATTGTATGCCGTGTGGCGATGATTTGCAATTTCTTATCAGACGTGCCAAATTATTGTGAAGAAAACTGAGTAGTTATTTAAGATTATTGTACGTATTCTATACCATTTCATTCGTAGCTCAATGGTCTTTTCCCCTTAATCTTTCAAGTGGAGGTCTATGATTCGTACTGCATTCTCTTGATATACGCTTTTGATGCATTTGCATGCGTCCTATCATGCAGAATTAATTTTTGCACTTCCAAATGGCAACCTAGAAGAAAATTTTTCTCTTAAAAAATGTTGGAGAATATTTTATTAAGGTAGTTTTTTCTTATATTATTTTAGTTGTCTTCTCGCATGACACAAGAAATTTTATCACCCTAAATTAGCATTCCTTGGAATACCCTAATAGCGATGTTTATATATAGGAAATTATATGGTATGTTCTTCAGCCTAAAGCATCAGATAGAATGAAATTCATGGAGATTTTATCATTATATGACTCACACGGTAGCTTGGTCTATATGTACACATAGTTGGAATTTTCTAGTAGTCTAGGAATACATAAATGTTATATGATGGTTACAGATTCCATTTGCTTTTTATATTTATGATTTTAGACAGAAATAAATTTTGTTGAAGCCATTCAGTTATGATTATTATTCCCAATCAAGATGATGGATCCTGAAAATTTGAATAAAAAACCGGTGCTTGGCAGGAACTTTAGTGAAGATATCGGTTGATTGATCCTGGGTAGTGATACAATGGATTTAAAGTTGGCCATATTGAAGACTAAACTGAATTAAGTTGTAATTGATTTCAATATGCTTAGTTCGATCATAAAATAAAGGCTTGTTGGCGAATGTCATTACAGAGATATTGTCAAAATAATAATTTTGTTGGTTGTAATTATTCGGCGCCTAGTTCTTCAAGAAATCTTCTGAGTCACAAAATATCGACAGTCGCGGCTGCTAAGGTTCGATATTCCACTTCTATAGATGGTCGAGCAACTGTCTGTCGCTTCTCAATTATCCAAGATATGGAAGCTTGGAGTAGAAATGAATAAAAACAAGTTATTGGTTTTTGGTTGACCGAGTCAGCTGTCCAATCAGCATCGAAGTATAGTTGTAGACAGAGTTTTCCGTGTGTTATGGTAATTCCGGAGTCGAGTGTTCCCTGTGGTACCGCAATAGGCTTTTTTAAGAAGCTTGTAGTGGTGAGTTTTTGGTTGATGCATTTGCAAACAGATTTTATTCACGTCAAATGAGATATCTTGGATAGTTATCGTGAGGCGCAATCCTTCTATACTCAGTGGGATTTTCCATATGTGGTGGTGAGTTAGATGTGTCCATATTCTTACTTGGTAAGGCGTTTGAGACCAGTTTCTAGCCCATCAAGACCATTTCCTAAAGAATACTCGTAAGATAAGCTCATTGACCAAAAAAATTATATTTTGTTGCCCCATACACTTTAATGCCAAGGAATTTGTGTACCTCACATGGTTGTTTAACCTTAAATCTATTGGAAAGGTTGGTGGTGAGCTCCTGTATTGCAGCAAAATTATCTCCAATGATTTACATATAGGGGAGCAAAAAATATTATGCGCAGCCTGTTGAAAATAGAGGAGAGAAGGATCAGCTTTATTAATGGTAAATGCCAACTAGATGAAGAATTCAAAAATGTGGTGAATCATTGTCTAGGAGACTGTTTGAGACCACAAAGAGTCTTATCAAGTATATGACATGATGAGGAAATTGAGGATTTGTATAGTCGATCGGTTGTTGCATATATATAGTCTTATAAAGATTACCATGCAATAATGCTTTAGGGACGTCAAATTGATGAATTAGTCATTTCTTGTTAAATGCAATCTTCAAGAATGATCAAAGTGTTGGCATCAATTTTTGATGTCATGAGTGTAGGGTGCCCACCTGCATAATTCAAGATGGTCTGTGGTTTGTCCATAGCATCCAGTAGCTCAAGATACCCACCCGGGAACCTCTAGCATTTATTCGACGCAAGGAGCTAGGGTTGGCGGCAATTCAGCCTTACCTAGGAGAACTTGCCATCAAAAAGGCTCACATAGGATGTAGGATATATTCTGTGCTTATCCTAGTGATTACAAGTCACTGAACGTCCGTCTGGAGCCTCTCGTGGCCAAGGGAAGACACAAAATCATTTTTCGTTCCCTTGCTTTTGATATTGTTCTTTCCTAGAGAAAGTCTTAAGCTAGGCTTTTTGTGTGTGGCTAAATCCCTTCATGGGGCCAAGCGTTTACCTGTGAACCCTAGGCCAAAAAACCTAGCGTGTTGGAGTCCCGATCTCACCTTGCTTTGGTTTTCTCCAACCTTCCTTGAAGAGCTTGGGTTTTGCAAAGTGAGAAAAGCTTCGTAAGCTAACTCTCTTTAAAAAATCATGAGGGGTTGTGAATTGGAAAAATATTTGTAGCCAGCCTATTCCACAAATTCATGGAGAGTTTCCCCTTCGAGGAAGAGGAGGTGAAACACCCTACACACCTAGCCAATGCAAGAGGCAACTATGTCATGCATCCAAGTGCCAACCCTAGGTTTCCTCTGTGAGAATGTTAGCATGTGTGGGGCCTGTTATCAAGCATGATTGCATGCTTTGAATTATCATTTGCATGCCGGGCAGCATCACTCTGTGCCTCAACCAGCCGTAGTAGTCCTGACATCACTTCGTGCCTCGACCGATGGTCCCAGCCCGATCAGCATCATTCTTACCTTGACAGGCCACCCTAGCTAGGTCAGCATCTCTTTTACCTCGATTGGCCTCTCCAGATTGAATAGTATAGCGTTTCAGTTTGATTTGTTGCCCTGACCTTATCGACTGATCACTTTGGTCTTATCAACTGCCCTGGCCCAGTCGAGCGATCACTTTGGTCTAACCGGTCAACTGATCACTTTGGTCTAACTGGCCTCCCTGGCTCAATTAATCGATCACTTGCATAGTGTATGTCTTGCCTATTCATGTGTTTGATTGCTTGCTTACATGGTGCACTATACCCTGTATGTGTTTGTCATTTGCATGAGGCATTTTTTGGGTTTTCTCTTCGAGCGTCCACTCTTTCAGGTTACTGCCTCCCCAATACACCCATCCATCGGGCCTCTACATCCACGACACTCCCATCTTTTTGGGTCACTGCCTCCACAACACACCCATTCATCGAGCCTCTACTTCCACGACACACCCACCCTTTCGCATCACCGTTTCCATGGCACGCCTATTCCTTTGAGTTGCTACCTCTATGGTACACCCATCTATCGGATGTTCACCTCAACGACACCACCATTCCTTTGGGTCACTTCCTACATGGCATACCCATCTGTCAAACATCTACCTATATGGCATGCCCATTCCTTCGAGTCAGTGCCTCTACAACATGCCCAACCATTCAGGTCACTACCTCCATAGTATACCCATCTGGCGGTCACTGCCTCCATAGCACACCCATTGGTCATGTCTCTACCTCCACGTTACGCCCATCCTTTCAGGTCACTGCCTCTACGGCATACCCATCCATCAAGTCACTAATTCCACAACATAATCACCTTCACCACTTCTATCGTACAATTTTCTGCATTTACATTTACATGCATGCATGAATAGTGAGCCAGGCATGATAGGCGAGTGAATCCTTGTCGGTCGTGATGCCTTAACAACATTACTTGTCGGGATAATCTTATGGAGCAATGCGAGTTAAAGCATCGGGATTGACACGTGTATGACTGTGCTAAGGATCCAAGGGACCTAACTTGCGTCACCATGCATGCTATAGATTAAAAAGAAAATAAATAATTTTCTAATTATTACAATCGCAATAATTTTAAAATTATTCATGTAGCAAACAAGGCCGTATGTAAGGTTAACTCTTTTCAAAATCCATCATTGGTAACACCTTTTAGATCCCTTGGATCTTCAGGACGGGGCAGGTGTGCCGACCCAGCTAAAGTCAAATGTACCTGGAGACTTACCCTGCACATAGATACTAATTAAGACACTTCTCATTAGATAGTGTGCTTGGCTAGATTTTAGGATGCTAGGTAGTTTTCTTGATGCATCTAGATATTTATCTTTGTTGGTTTGCTTGAGCTAGCCATGCGTCATTTTTGTGCTTGTTAGGCATGCGTCACTTTCGTGCTTTTTGATGTGCCCGTATGATTAATTTGCATGAATGTATTTTAAGGCATTCTTCTGCTAGGAGTTTTTCCTACATATATCCACACACCGGTATAATAAAAGAGGGAGCATGTATTGATTTCTACTAACCCTTGTTTACATTTGCTACTTAGCTCACCCACCAGGCACGCTCATTTTGCCTCGCATGGCATCCTCTGCTAAACTTATCTTCATGCAAGTTGATTCTTTTTTCTCATTTTCATATGTACTTTTAGAGTCCTAGAAGAGTCCTGCGGTAGAAAAAAGATACGTGCACAGGTTTTAAAGCATTTTTATACGATGACCACGTGACGAGGGTCCAGGAGTAAATGCTCATGTCCTATATCTTAATTCTTCAATTGATATTGATGTATAGAATTAGGACCGGGCATGTATATTTGGAGTTTGGTTTCTCTTATTTCATTTCAAGGATATGATGACGACCAAGCAATACTAGCCTTTCTTATTATTTCGGTTTGGCTTGCCGTATTGCAAGCTTGAATGCTTAAAATGACGTCCTTGGTTATTTACGTGGTTTGTCTGAGAATCACGAACACAATATAGGCTCTTTAGGATTTAAAATGTTAAAGTTTTCTATAAAATCGTAACAAAATATTCAAGATAATGAAAAGTTTTAGGATTAAAAAATTGAAGATTTTAAAATATATACTTTTACTTTCCTGTATGGCCTTCGGGCCAGATTTTAAATGGACTGCATTACATTGGCACAACCTAAGTCATAATAAATATGGCATTAATAATATCTAAAGACCACTGTAGATAATTGCATTATTTGCATGTCCCAAGGAGAAGCTCTCGTGCTTCACCAATCCAAATGGCCCAGCATACCTTTTTATATAAGAGATTTTCTAGTGTGCCTAGGTCGTTAGAAGGCTCACTAACCTAGATGAGATGTAAGTCCTTTTGTTGGGAAAATTTCTAGCTTTGTAGCTCAACCACCTATTCTCTTCTTTTTTAGATGCATCCTCGCTCTTTCGTCAGGTATAAGTTCTATCTCTTGGAGCTCCACTTGAAAGTCATAGAATATAGTTTTGTTCCTCTAACCATAGTGCTATCGAGGTCCCTCGTAGACAATGCAAATCATGAATTGTTGACCGGGGATCTATGGACATGTTGGGTCGACTACCATAATGTCAAGTAGACTTAAGGCCTTAGTAGTTTGGGATGACCTATCTGTGGTATCTTGACTTGACTACCTCAACCTTCTAGGGACTACTCTTCCTTTCTTTTGATTATCACAGTTGAGCCCCGTTACTCCTTTTACAGTGTTGGCATCATTTCGACTTTCTTATTGTTGATGAGCTGCAACCCATTTGAGATACGATGATTTAACGTATAGAGTTGTCCATTAGGATGATTTGGTTATTTGGCAGGTTCTGTATGTCGATGAGTCTGTTAACCATTTAGAGAATGTGAGAGACTCACTCTCCTCCACATGGCTTAGCAAGAGCTTTAAAAGCATTGGAGCAATCCCTTGCGAGTTAACCATCCTTTGATAACGCTGTGCTAGGTCACTATTAATATAAGTAGAACTGCTTTGAATCAAGAGTGTTCTTGGGCAACCCTCAAGATGTACTAAACCAAGTAGGATACATTCCATTGGGAGCACTATAGACCACAAAACAAGCATACACACCTGAATCTCTAATTTTTGGTAGTATATGTAGGTATTCATTCACGGATATTGATACAAGGTGCTTCCACCCAATCTTGCTTGGACGTAAATACTTGACCTATCCTCACTCTCCTCTCCTGATCACTTATATGATTTTGAAGAGAGATTTATCAAAAAAGAAAAGTATACGACTATAGAAAACTAGCGAGTCCTTCAAAAATAAAAAAAAATTGTGAAAATATTATGAATTGTCATTTTTACAACCGGGCTAAATGTCTCATAGTTATAATGTATTCTTGATCATATATCAAGGCCACTAGCCTCACTTTGTATCATGCTCCTTTTTCATTTGATTAGTGTTTTGTACAATATATCCATCTACACCTCCAAATCGGATGGTTGGATGGAGGTCCAAGTGTACATGTTCCTTGGGCTTGAAAGCCATGGATTTCTTCACTCATAGCTTTGTGCCAATGCTCTGATTTTGTGGCTTGAGTGTAAGAGGTGGGTCAGGTGACTTTTGAATCTAGTGAAGGAGATTAAAGTTTTGGATGTGGTTTAGATTTCCTATTTTAGTTTTGGTTAGAATGGATGTATGGCAACTAGCAATCAATCTCCGGGTGGTGATGTATCTTGCAATGAGAGAGGTTTTGGAGGGATTCTTTTACTGATGTTGGAGAAGAAGAATGATTTGGCCGTCATGTAGATAAAGATTGAATGGATCGAGTGTTGTTCAAATTTTTTGGGAAGAGACCATGGACAACAAAAATTGGATAAAGTAATGATGCCCGGATTGATAGGAGATGAGTCTTGGACTATATTGGGAGGATTAATACGTGAATATGGGAAGATGATTTCATGAAACACTTCATGGTGAGAATTATGATTTTGGTTGTTTGAGGGTTATAGCAGTTGAACCCTTTATGGGTTGAAGAGTACCTAAGAAATATGCATGGAGTTGACCGGGAGCTAGTTTGAGTGGAGTCATAGGCTTCAACCATTGGTACCATAACCATTCAAAGATCTCGAAGTGTGAGCTATCAAGTAGCTTACTATAAAAAAATTCATATGTAGTAGATGAATGGGAATTTTTGGAGGGCATTCAGTTAATTAGAGAAACTATTGTTAGTAGTGCTTCAAGCCAAAATTTGAGTGGGAGAAAGGCATCATATAAGAGTGGTCAAGTTGTTTCAATCAGATGACAGTGTTTGTACTATGAGACTCCATTTTTAAAACTAAACCTGCTACAACGAGGAGCTCAGAGCATACACACTGGGCAGCACAGCCATTTTTAACAATAAAATTAATTAGAAATAAACAACAATCCATAGGACTTCGAGGTAGTTTGCCTAGTACATCATAAATCCTCACTTTATCCCTTTAGGTCTTTGTACCTTATGCAATATAAGCCCTAACTTATCTTAGGTTTCTGAGGTTGTCATCGGATGTGACATAAATCTTCCTGTCTTCCGGGCAATTCACATGATCGATATCAAGTTGATGTAAGACCTAAATAAATAAAAAAATTGGCATGATGAAACATTAAATAGTTATCCCAAATTGAAGCCAAACCATAGGATATTTGGGAGGACACCAAGGTTGCTCTTAGATCTATATCCTTTCCCCTAGCTTTCTTCACCTTTAGATTCCTATAATAACTGTTCCAAACTTGAGCCACTAATGCACCAAAAATATATATGATTTATGCTATCTAACTTTACTTACTTTTGGTGATATTGCACTTTAAAGAAAGGTATTTTTCATGATTTGTTGCAGATATGACGATTTTAGGTGATTGGAGCGAAAAGAATAAAAAAGGAACAAATTCGGAGCGAAAAGTAGCAAAATGGAGCAAAATGGTGGAAAAGGTATTCTGGCGCCGCCGGCGCCTGATCCATAAAAAAAATACCTATTTTTATGCCTTAACTTTTATCAAATTTTTAAGGATATTATGCTTTAATGAAAGGTATTTTTGTGTTTTGGATGTAGGTGATGCAGAAATGTTCAAGAAGGAGAAAAGGATGAAAAGGAGCAAAAAGGTGCAAAAATGGAGCCAAAATACAAAATTGTCAAAATAATTGGCCTTGCGCCAGAATCCGGTGCCTAAGAGCCAGTTCGATACAGAATTCTGTAAGATTTTTGACGACTTTTGGATGGTTATTTTGACGGTATTAGTGGTTATTGAACCATCTAGAAGATTGACAGTTATTCCTGGATTATAGGACATGTGATACATTGTATTTGGATGCTTGGAAACGGTTAGGATCTCGAAGAGGTGTGATCTAAAGTGAAGAGATGCGAAGAACTGGACGCAGAATCCGGAGCCTAGGATCCAGACACACCTTCTAGAAGATTCGTTAAACATGGACACATTTTGAAGAGGTGCCTCAAGGCCACCCTTGAAGCCTATAAATAGGAGGCTACTCCTTCAGAGAAAAACAGCCAATAAAACCACCAACGCCCAACCTAGTCCCCTAGCCCCATAGTTCCATTTAGAGAGAGAAATTAGAGAAATATTTTAAGGGCCATATTTATAGTTTCTTTTATTAATAAGTGAGTTTATTTAGAGTTTGTATTGAGAGTATTTGAAGAGTCGGTGCTTTTGAAGTCTATTTACATTGGAGTCAGAAGGATTCAGAGGTTCAGTTGGAAAAACACTTGAGATAAGTATTTGTATTTTGATTCAAAGTTTTATTTATATGTTTTGTTGTTTAAATTCAATGTGTTATGAGTAGTTACTTTACTTTCTTCTTTCAATTATGAAAAGATAAATAAGATAATATAAAATTCGTTGGAGAATTAAAAACTATATATATATATTAAACATTGTGATGATATTAATACTGGATCTTAATTTACTATTTAAATTGTCCATTTAAATTATTAAAATATGTTGAAGAGTTTTGAGACCTAGAAGAAGATGAATTCTTAACTAGTAGATATCACATGAATCCTTGGGTAGTCGAAGGCCTTGCGCGGGTTATTCAAGGTGAAGTGCAAATAAATAGGAAGATATTATTTAATGGGCGTAGAATTGATAAGTTTTTAGAGTGACAAGCTAAATTCTTGTAATTTGGTTTATAGAGAAGGAAAGGGTCACTAGTAGGGCCGACCATAGCCACACTTGAACATCTAGTAGTGTGAGCCTAGATTAACCCATTCTACTAACAATACAACCAGACCTGATCTATAGATTAGCCAATGTTATTTATACTATCGAGCGAAGGTAAAGAATAGAAATGCTTCTATTTGGCACAATACCATAAATTTATATTCTCCACGAATATTACATTATCTAAAAATTCTTGGATTAATTGAAAGGAAGAAAGTTGTTTGCTTATTTTTATTTACATCAATCATTACTTTATTACTGCTTTATTTCTGCATCTAGTAAATTAATTATCAACTTTTTAGCTTTAAAAGAAATACATAAAATAAAATCAAATTTTTTTTTTTAAAAAAATCTATAATCATCCTCGCGGGATCGATACTGGGGTCTTTATTTAAAGCCCTATATTACTTGAAACGATACATATACTTGCGTAGTACCCTTAGTGTGTAAAATATTTTCCATAAAATTATATTTATATACACTAGCCGCTATTATTATTTGAGTCAAAGTATTGGATATAACATATTTTTTATAACATAAATTACTGCATTGTTTGGCGATTGCAAACCATGTTTTTGGTGCATTGCTGCGGATCGAGGGTCAAGTTTTTGGCGCCGTTGCCGGGGAGGCAAAATTTATAGAATTTAAATATTTTATTTTATTTATTTCTTTTATTGTCAAAAATATAAAATACAAAAACATTTATTTAGAAAAAAAACAAAAACAAAAATAAAAATAAAAAAAATAATAATTTTATTTCTTGTTATTTTACTTTTTATTTACTTTTTATGCGTAGTTCTGGATCTGAAGGATTATTACCTTTAGATTCTGAATTAGAAAGAACTGTTAGAAGAATTAAAAAAGGAAAAAAAATTCAAAAATATCAAGAGATGGCTAATTTACATAATAATTTTCAAAATCCAATTGAAATTAATGAACAAAATGTTTACAAACCATTAAGGGATTATGCTAACCCTACAGTTGATGAACTTCATAGTAGTATTCAAATACCTGCTGTGCTAATTCTTTTAAGCTTAAACCGTCTATTATTCAAATGGTTCAAAATAATCAATTTGGGGGAACACCAAATGATGATCCAAATTTATACCTTGCTAGTTTTTTAGAACTTTGTGCTACCTTTAAATATAACAATGTTTCTGATGATGCTATTAGACTTAGACTCTTTCCTTTTTCTTTAAGAGATAAAGCAAAGATGTGGTTGAACTCATTAGCAACAGGTTCTATTAAAACATGGGCTGAAATGACACAAAAATTCCTTGCTAAATATTTTCCTCTTTCTAAAATTGCTAAATTAAGAAATGATATTTCTTCATTTAATCAATTTGACGGGGAGATAATTTATGAAACTTGGGAAAGCTTTAAAGAACTATTAAGAAAATGTCCTGACCATGCTTTACCTGATTGGTTAATTATTCAAACATTTTATAACGGACTAATTGGATCACTTAAATCAATTATTGATGCTTCTACTTGGAGGTTCTTTAATGGCTAAATCATTTGAAGAAGCTTATACTTTAATTGAAGAAATGGCTAACAATAATTTTTAATGGCCTTCTGAAAGGATTAATCCTAAAAGAATGGCAAGTATTCATGATAACAAAGCCTTTTTTATCTTAGCTTCACAAGTAGCTGCAATATCTAAGAAATTATATAATTTTGCTATCAATATATCACATAGCAACTCTGCTAATATTGAAGATTCTCAAACTATTGAAACTTTACAAGCTATTGCTAGTAAAAATAACCCTTATTCCAATTATTATAATCCTGAATGGAAAAATCACCCTAATTTTAACTAGGACAATTGACAACAACAATGGGGTAATAATCAATCCCATCCAACTGGAAATTGGAACAATCAAGTAAATTCAAACTATAAACCACCTGGATTTAATAATCAACAGAAAAAGTTATCTATAGAAGAATTAATTTTACAACTAAGTAATCAATTATAAAATAAAAACACTGTTATTCGTAATATTGAGAATCAAATGGGACAAATCGCTAATTTAATTAATTACAGACCTCCAGGAACAATTCCTAGTAATGTTGAAGTCAATCCAAAAGAAATTGGAAAAGAACATGAACATGTTAAAACTGTGCAACTTAGAAGTGGAAAGGAATTAAAAGAAAGAATGCAAAATGAAATTGAAAAGGAGATTGAGGTTGAAGAGATTAAAAACCTCAAGAAACTCCTTCTCCTAGTCAAGATCAGACTGTTATTCCTATTAGTGTGGAAGTTGAAAAACCACCACCACCTTTTCCTCAAAGACTAAAACAACAGAAGCTTGATCATCAATTTTCTAAGTTCTTTGAAATTTTTAAGAAACTTTTCATTAACATACATTTTGCTGAAGCTTTGGAACAGATACCAACTTATGCAAAATTTATGAAGGATATTTTAAGTAAGAAACGAAAATTTGAAGCTTTTGAAACTGTTGCATTAAGTGAAGAATGTAGTGCAATAATTCAAAAGAAATTACCTCATAAACTTAAAGATCCCAGAAGGTTCACTATACCTTGTACTATTGGAGAAAAATTTTGTGGAAAAGCTTTATGTGATTTATGAGCAAGTATTAATCTCATGCCACTTTCTATTTTTTGAAGGTTGAATTTAGGAGAGATTACTCCCACCACTGTAACCCTTTAGTTAGCTGATAGATCTATTACCTACCCTAAAGGAGTTATAGAAGATGTTCTTGTTAAAGTGGATAAATTGATTTTACCCGTGGATTTCATTGTACTTGATATGGAAGAAGATAAAGACATACCAATTATTTTAGGGAGACCTTTTCTAGCTACCAGATGAGCTATGATTGATGTGCAAAAAGGAGAATTAACCATGATAGTTAATGATCAAGAGATTAAATTCAATGTTCTTAAATCAATGAAGTACACTGATAAAGAAAAATGCTATCGAATGGATATTATTGATTATATAATTGAAAAACATTATCAAGAAAGATGTAAAGTCATTTCTGAAGAAAAAATTGAATTATTAACTGATGAAAATGAAGAATTAAAAGAAGAAGAACTATCTAAAGAAACTTATTATATTAAAGATAACTGAGAAATTTTGGACATAACACAAAATGATATACTTTTACCCTCAATTAAAAAGCCCCTGAACTAGAATTAAAAATGTTACCTGCACATTTAAAGTATGCTTTTCTTGGAAATTCATTAACTTTACCTCTTATTATTTCTTCTAAACTAAGTTTAGATCAAGAAGAAAAACTGATATGAGTGTTAAAGAATTATAAGAAAGCTTTTGGTTGGACTATTGCTGATATAAGAGGAATAAGCCCTTCCATCTGTATGCATAGAATTTTAATGGAAGAAAATTTTAAACCTACCATTGAACCTCAAAGAAGATTAAATCCTATCATGAAAGAGGTTGTTAAAAAGAAATTTTAAAATGATTAGATGCTGGAATTATTTATCCTATTTCGGATAGTCAATGGGTAAGTTCTATTCATTGTGTTCCGAAGAAAGGAGGAGTAACTGTCACTGTCAATGATAAAAATGAACTAATTCCTACAAGACAAGTTACTAGATGGCGAATTTGCATTGATTATCGGAAATTAAATGATGCCACTAGAAAGGATCATTTTCCTTTACCTTTCTTGGATCAAATGGTTGATAAATTAGTTGGATACTCATATTTCTGTTTTCTGGATGGATATTCTGGTTATCATCAATTACCTGTCGCTCCTGAGGACCAAGAGAAAACAACATTTATAAATCCTTATGGAACATTTGCATTTAGAAGAATGCCTTTTGATTTATGTAATGCACCTGCAACTTTTCAAAGATGTATGATGTCAATATTTTGTGATTTGATTGACAAAAGAATTGAAATATTTATAGACGATTTTTCTGTCTTTATAACTTCTTTTGAATCTTGTTTGGAAAATATTTCCAAAGTTCTGAAAAGATGTGAAGAAACAAATTTAATTCTGAACTAGGAAAAATGTCAATTTATGGTCACAGAAGGCATTTTACTTGGTCACAAAATTTCACAAAAAGGGATGAAAGTTGATCAAACAAAAGTAAAAATTATTGCTGAACTACAACCACCTACTACTGTTACTGATGTGAGAAGTTTTCTGGGTCATGCTGGATTTTATAGAAGATATATAAAGGATTTTTTCTAAAATTGCTAAACCTCTTAGTAATTTTTTGGAAAAAGAAGCTAATGAAGAGTGTATTAATGCTTTCAATATTTTAAAAGAAAAATTAATAACTGCACCTATAATTATTGCGCCTAATTGGAATAAACCCTTTGAATTAATGTGTGATGCAAGTGATTTTCAATTGGAGCTGTATTGGGACAAAAATATGAGAAAATTTTCAAAGTTATATATTATGCTAGTAAAACTCTTACTGAAACTCAAAGAAATTACACTACTATTGAGAAAGAGCTTTTAGCTATAGTCTATGCCTTTGAAAAATTTAGACCTTATCTTCTTGGTACCAAATGCCTAGTTCATACTGATCATTCCGCTATTAAATATTTAATGACAAAAAAAGATGCTAAGCCTAGACTGATAAGATGGGTTTTACTTCTACAAGAATTTGATTTTCAAATAGTGGATAGAAATGGAACTGATAACCAAATTGCTGATCATTTATCTAGAATTAAGAATGATGTTATTACTGAGGAAAATATAAATGAGGAATTTCCTGATGAACATTTATATGTTATTTAAGGATGCCAAACACCTTGGTATGCGGAAATAGTTAACTATTTAGTTAGCAATATTCTACCTTATGGATTGAATAACAATTATATTAAGAAATTTAAAAATGATGTTAAATTTTATATTTAGGAAGATTCTCATTTATTTAAATTAGGAAGAGATTCTGTAATTCGAAGATGTGTACCTTATGAAGAAACTTTTGTTATTATTCAAAAATGTCATGATTCCGATTTTGGAGGACACTTTGGAGTAGATAAAACTCTGTTTAAAATTTTAAATTCAGGATTTTATTGGCATACCTTGTTCAAAGATGTGAGACATTATGTGAAAGCATGTGATCGATGTCAAAGGATGGGAAATATATCTAGAAAAGATGAAATGCCTTTAAACTATATATTGGAAGTTGAAATTTTTGATATATGGGGTTTAGAGTTTATGGGACCATTTGTACCATCATCTGGAAAGACTTATATTTTATTAGCAGTTGATTATGTTTCAAAGTGGATTGAAGCTGTAGCTTTACCTAACTGTGATTCCTAAAGTGTTTCAAAATTTTTAAAGAAAATGATTTTTTTATGATTTGGAATGCCTAAGGTAATTATCACAGATGGTGGAAGTCATTTTAGAAATATAAGAATTCAATCATTACTGGACAAATTTGGAATCAAATACAGAATTGCAACTGCGTATTACTGTCAAACAAATGGAATGGCTGAAGTATCAAACAGAGAAATTAAAAGTATTTTAGAGAAGACTGTTAATCCTAAAAGAACTGTTTGGGTTGATAGACTTGATTCTGCATTATGGGCTTATAGAACAGCTTATAAGAAACCAATCGGAATGTCACCTTACCGGTTAATTTATGGTAAACATTTTCACTTACTTGTTGAACTTGAACATAAAGCTTATTGGGCGATAAAGGAGTTTAATTTTGATTTGAATACTGCAGAAGAAAAATGATTATTACAATTAAATGAGATGGATGAAATAAGAAATGAATCATATGAAAATGCAAAGATTTATAAAGAGAAAATGAAGATGTTACATGATAAAAAGATTTCAGGAAAAATATGCGAGCCTGGACAGGAAGTATTATTATTTAATACTCATTTAAGACTTTTTCCTGGAAAATTAAGATCTAAATGGATGGGACCATATATAATTGAGAAAGTATACCATTATGGAGCTATGGATATTAAAGACCCCAAAATAGGAAAAATATTTAAAGTTAACGGATTAAGACTGAAGCCTTATTTGGGAGACATCAAAATGATTTATAAAGAGGCTTACGAGTTGAGTCTACATGATTAATGACTTAATTAGGTTAGGCTGACGACGTTAAACCAAGCACTTTGTGGGAGGCAACCCATAATTATTTTTGTTTGTTTTTACATTTTTAATGTAAGGTTATGCCTTGGTCTTGACTAATTTTATATAACTTTAGAAAATTGGACGCTAACAAGTCTTCATTGACTTAAGCTAAAGATTATCTCGAAGTATATAAAGTTTGGACTTTGGATCACTTCATTTCATATGTAAGTAAAAAGGAGATCAAGTTAACCTTCATTATGATTGTTTATAATTTGTGTTACTAAGTCTATGTTGATCTTACCATTCTAATTTACCTATTTTGGAGAACGAAACTTTAAAATTTGACGATAGGCGAAACGGAGTCGAACGTGATTCCGGCGCCTAGGCGTCGAAATCTGGCGCCTAAGCGCCAGAGTAAAACTGTGTATCGATGGGTCCGGCGCCTAGGCGCCAGATTTGGCGCCTAAGTGCCATAGTTACTGGATCGTGTAAAAACCAAAAATTTTCAGTTTTTCACATGATTTTCTCCTTTCAATTACCCTATCTTCGTCCCCAATCCCTAAGCAACCAAAATTACGACCTAGACACTTCATTCTTGAGAGATTAGAGAGGATTTTTGAAGAAATGGAGAGAAGAAATCTTGGAGAAGAGGCTAGAGACAAAGGTTTAAAGGATCCTCAACCCTACTTCAATGGTTTTATCGTTGTAAGTTTGGAGAAAATTTCAAATCGTCTTGATCAAGTTGAAGCAGAATTCAAAAGTATTGGAGATCGGCTCCATGAGATGTATCATCAAACTGAACATCTGGAATGGCAGTCGAAGCTTTAATTTGATCATCTAACGGCTTATCAAGATGCTCAAGTGGAGATGTATGCGAAGAACAAATGGATCGATGAGACAACGGCTACAGATTTTCTGAGGGCGTTAGTATTCTTCCCAAGTAGGCCTAGTAATCTTCCTTGCGAAGAGAATGGAAATTTCTAGTTTGAAGATTAGATAGTTATTGTGGTGTAATCTGGACTTTTACTAGTTTGTCGTTGTATCGATTTGGTAAGTCGATTGTATTGTTTGTGTGTTTGTTTTATTGTTCAATGTGTGTTGTATTTGCTTTGAAATTGTGTAGTTTGATTGTTCGTTAGGACTTGAATCATATTACTATGCTTATCTGTATTGTATTGAGTCAAAATTGAAGATTTTGAATGGAATTAGAAGAGTTTGATTAAACCTTGTGTTTATTGGTGGATTTAATTTATAATTTTTAAAATTTTTGGGAAATATTTTGGAAATTGGAAACTGAAGCACTATTCTAATATTTGTAATTGGAAGTTGAATTTATGAGTTTTGGTGGAAAATAAAATTTTTAAATTGATTTTTATGAAAGGCGAGTCTGGCGCCTAGGCGCCAGAATTCGGCGTCTAGGCGCCGGTTCAGCCTGCTTACCGAAAATTAGTATTTAAATCCCATTAGCCATGGTTGACGCCTAAGCTTCATCCCCTTCCTCTTTTCGTGAAAATACACCCCCTAGATCCATCTTGAGGTCAATACATCAAGTTTTTGAGCCCGAAATCACTTGATTTCTGCATCTCGAGGTCAGATCTACCTTCTAATCCATTTATTTTTTATTCTTACCATGGTTTTTCCTATTTTTTGCTAAAAACTGAAATTTTGAGAAAAATTTTGATTTTTAGAGTTTCTCCATGGATTTTTAAACTCATTTTAAGTTTCTCAAGCTTAAAAACAGTTTAAATATTTGATTCCTAAATTTATTTGTGTTTTCTTTCACGTTTGGATGACACCAAAATCTAAGCGAGGAAAGGCACGAGAAAATTTCGACAGCAGCAAGTTTTCGCTTGCGGCAGTGCATTTTCGTTATCACGAATTTGCGACGTCAAGAAAGTTTATCTCGGAGCACAGTTTTTACAATCTTGGTGAAATGATTGAGAACACGATTGCTGCACACAACTGACAACGATTCTGTTATTTCACAGCTGTTTTCGTTATTCCTATTGTACGAGAGTTTTATGCCAACTTTTTGGATGCGGAAGACTACGAAGTCTTCGTTAGAGGTGTCAGAGTAGGATTTACTCCGGAATGGATCAATATTTTCTACGGCCTGCCACCTACCATCGAGTGCTACTATTCTAGTTTATCTCCATCTGAGGGAGATCTTGAGATGATTATTGCATATCTGACTGATGGCACTGGAGCTTGGAAGATCCGGAATGACAAACGGGTAAACTTAAAATCTTCTACGCTAAATGGTATTTCAAAGGCATGGCATTATTTTATTTCTACTAGACTTCTACCTTCCAACCACCTGAGTGAAGTTACCAGAGATCGAGCTATCCTGAACTACTTCATTCAGGAGAGGAAGCCGATAGACGTTGGCAGTATTATTTATGATTCAAGGGAATCGATTTCTAGATCCAGCACTTCTGTGGGATTAGGATTCCCATCCTTGATTCATTCTTTATGCATGAGCAATAGAGTTTCTGCTGATATATCATAGGAGAAGTTGAAGACTACAAAGCCCATTGGGCAGGAGAGTGTTAGCATTTATGATCATCTTTGAGGGAAGAGATCTACTGGTCCTTCTACTTCTGTACCTACTCCAGGTAGAGCTTCTACTTCTAAACCTTCTACTTCTACTGCTGAGCCACCATCTAGTTTCTGGGAATCGATGCATGATCAGTTTCTGGAGCAGCAGAATGAGTTATTTCTAACTCACTGCAGAGTAGATACTATAGACAAGAAGATTGATCAATTATCCGAGTTTACCCAAAGGAAAAGTGAGTATGATGCTGAGTATTCAGAGTCTTTTGTGAGATTCTTGAAGGGTGAGCATGATGTTCAGTTTCCTACCTGTCCTAGATTTTAACAGTATGTTAATCCAAAGGATGTGGAGTTTTCTTTTGGTGATGACGATGAAGAGGCTACAGATAGTGATTAGTAGCTTGATTTACCTCTGAGATGTGTTGATTCTGTTGTTAGTTTATTTCTTGTTTGCTAGTGCTGTTTGTTGTTTGTTGTTTGTTAGTGAAGATTTGTTTATGAAACTTTGTGTGGATTGTTTGATGTTGAGACCTTTTAAATATTTAGTGTATTGTGTTGAATACTGAAATTTGGATAAATTAATGTTTATTTCTGTTTCAGCCTACTGTTTAGTATTCTTAAATAGTTAGTAATGTTGTTCTTTTTCTGTTACTATTAGTAGTATAGTCATTTAATTCAGCTACTGATATTAAAAAAAATGATGAGCCTACTTACTTTTATATATGCTTCGTTATTTTTGTAATATTCATAAAAAGCATGTGTAGAAGTAAATTTTTCTTTTTAGACTGTTTTTACATGCTTATAAAAATTCTTTTTTAAATTATACATTTCTTTCTCTCATACTTTAAATTTTTTCATGATATACCAAAACTTAAGTTTGGGAGAAGGGAAAATACATGCAAATTTAAATTTTATTTGTCCTTAACGAACTAATATTTAAAAAAAAAATATATTAACATAACATAAAGAATGAAGAATCTATTTAAGATCATTTAAATTTTTGAAATTATAAATAATTTAGTAGACTTAACAAAAATTTTAATAACTTTGATTGATTTTAAGAATAGAATGATTCAACTTAAAGAAGAGTAAGATTAAGAAAATTTTCTATTCATAGTAGAAATAATTGAATTTTAGAAGTATTAAGAAATCGAAAATTATAACTTGAAAAAAGAAAAGATTGAAATTCTTTTTGAAATCTATTCATGTTATACTAATTAAGTGAAAATGTATAAGTTTGAAAATATAAGTTAAGGTTAGCGAAATTCAAAACCATTAATAGGCTATCCAAATATAGTAATCCTCTCTGTAAAAAAAAAAAAGAAGAAGAAGAGAGAGGAGAAGCTTGAGGAGATGCCTAATCAAAAATTGGCTTCACTTGAATTAGCTTATATAAAAAAAAATTGATTACATATTTTACTTAATTTTTATGCATGTATCTTTATTAGAAAAGATTTTCATGAAGATCTTTTCTTGTAAATAATTTATGTGATCTTAATATAATAAACTATAACTATTTTTGAAGTGAATGAAAAAATTTTGAAATCTTATGATTTGGTAGTTAAATATTCTTTAAATTCTTAAAATTAAACTTAGTTAGTTAAATTTGGTTAATGATTTACAAAAGCCTTTATAAAATCAAAAAGTATAAGAAATCTTAAATATTTGCCTTTTATTCCAATTGTTTTACATTTTATATAGTAAAAAGGGTTACTTGGGGACAAGTAACGTTTAAGTTTGGGGGATTTTGATCCATAAAAAATACATATTTTTATGCCTTGATTTTTATCAAATTTTAAAGGATATTATGCTTTAAGGAAAGATATTTTTGTGTTTTGGATGTAGATGATGCAAAAATGTTCAAGAAGGAACAAAGGATGAAAAAGGAGCAAAAAGGAGCAAAAAGGAGCAAAAATGAAGCCAATATGCAAAATTGTCAAAATAATTGGCCTGACGCCTAGGAGCCAGAATCCGGCGCCTAAGCGCCAGTTCGATACAGAATTCTGTAAGATTTTTGACGACTTTTGGATGGTTATTTTGACTGTGTTAGTGGTTATTGGACCATCTAGAAGATTGTCAGTTATTCGTGGATTATAGGACATGTGATACATTGTATTTGGACGCTTGGAAACAGTTAGGATCGCGAAGAGGTGCGATCTAAAGTGAAAAGGTGTAAAAAATTAGACACAGAGTCTGGCGCCTAGGTGCCAGATTCCGGTGCCTAGGCGCCATACACACCTTCTAGAAGATTTATTGAACATGGACACATTTTGAAGCGGTGCCTTAAGACAACCCTTAAAGCCTATAAATAGGAGGCTACGCATTCAGAGAAAAACGACCCACAAAACCACCAACGCCTAACCTAGTCCCCTAGCCCCATAGTTCCATTTAGAGAGAGAAATTAGAGAAATATTTTAAGGACCATATTTATAGTTTCTTTTATTAATTAGTGAGTTTATTTAGAGTTTTTATTAAGAGTATTTGAAGAGTCGGTGCTTTTGAAGTCTATTTACTTTGGAGTCGGAAGGATTCAGAGGTTCAGTTGGAAAAACACTTGAGAAAAGTATTTTTATTTTGATTCAAAGTTTTATTTATATGTTTTGTTGTTTAAATTCAATGTGTTTAGAGTAGTTACTTTACTTTCTTCTTTCAATTATGAAAAGATAAATAAGATAATATAAAATTCGTTAGAGAATTAAAAACAATATATATATATTTTAAACATTGTGATGATATTAATACTGGATCTTAATTTACTATTTAAATCGGCCATTTAAATTGTTAAAATCTGTTGAAGAGTTTTGAGACTTAGAAGAAGATGAATTCTTAACTAGTAGATATCACATGAATCCTTGGATAGTCGAAGGCCTTCCACGGGTTATTCAAGGAGAAGTGCAAATAAATTGGAAGATATTATTTAATGAGCGTAGAATTAATAAGTTTTTAGAGTGACAGGCTAAATTCTTGTAATTTGGTTTATAGAGAAGGAAAGGGTCACTAGTAGGGCCGACCATAGTCACCCTTGGACATCTAGTAGTGTGAGCCTAGATTAATCCATTCTTCTAACAATACATCCAGACTTGATCTATAGATTAGCCAATGTTCTTTATACTATCGAGCGAAGGTAAAGAATAGGAATGCTTCTATTTGGCACAATACCATAAATTTATATTCTCCACGAATATTACATTATCTAAAAAGTCTTGGATTAATTGAAAGGAAGAAAGTTGTTTGCTTATTTTTATTTACATCAATCATTACTTTATTACTGCTTTATTTCTGCATCTAGTAAATTAAATATCAACTTTTTAACTTTAAAAGAATTACATAAAAATAAAATCAAAATATTTAAAAATAAATCTATAATCCTCCTCATGGGATCGATACTGGGGTCTTTATTTAAAGCCCTATATAACTTGAAACGATACGTATACTTGCGTAGTACCCTTAGTGTGTAAAATATTTTCCTTAAATTTATATTTATATACACTAGCCGCTATTATTATTTGAGTCAAAGTATTAACTATAACATATTTGTGATAGCATAAATTACTGCATTGTTTGGCGATTGCAAACCATGTTTTTGGTGCATTGCTGCAGATCGAGGGTCAGCACCCAAATCCAGAGAGCTCATCAATAATTATGGACGATAGAGTGCCACCGGCACCCTATCTGGCGTCGCCGGCGCCCAAGTTCGGTGGAATTCAAATTTTGATAGTCTTGGCGAACTTTTGAAGGGATGCCTATGGAAACTCTTGGGATTTTGTTCCGAACTCTTAAATAACTGAATTTGGACGAGGGAAGTGAATTCTAAGGGAGTGGATTTGATGTGCTTAAATAACTCTTTCTTCTTGCTTAGAGATGTGATAATGGTTTGAAGTGGATTTGATGTGCTTTTAATGTGATGAAGAAGTTGTGATGGTTTTCGTTTAAAACTTAATTTACTTTCTATCTGGCCAATTAAAATGTTAAAATATGTTGTTGAATATTAAGTTTGAAAGGATTTAATGTCCTACAACAATAATGAAAGATCCATTCAATTTCCATGAATGAATTACGTAGTTCATGGGAATTGCATGCAAATAAATAGGTAAATGTGTTCTGAAGGACTTCAATGTGGAGATTTCAGGGTGACAGGCTGAAATCCCCAAATTGGTTCTAAGATTAGTAACTAATATCAAAGGTTAGCCTTCGGGTGAAGGGTGAGTGGGAGCTCTGAAGTGAGAGCCGGTATCCTCCCGACCTTAGCCCTAGAATTAGTAACTAAACTTAGAATGTGTCAATGTTCTTTTCTCATTTAGAGGAGGGGGTACTCTTCTAAAGGTAAAGAATCATCTATGCTCCTATCTGGCACAATAATTTAGATAATTAATCCATATCAATCCACACATCATATTCTCATTGAAAGAAGAAAGATACTTTTCTCATATATCAAAAACCTTTTAAATACTTAGTTTAGTGTGTTTGTTAGTTAATTCTGTTTTCAAAGTTATTAGAATTAATTATAGTTTAGTTGGTTGTTACTATTTTCTGCATAGTAGTAGTAGTGTTAGAAGAAAGTTCTAGTGCTTTATTCTAACTTGTTAAAACTCTTACTTCGCTTCAACTTAAAACCTCCCTGTGGGATCGATAACCAGGACTTCACTAGAGCCATGTATTACTTGATACGATATGTATACTTGCGTTGAATGCTTGGACTTTACAAAATCATTATAAGCATATAAATTTGAAGTTAACAAAATCTTGCATTTAAAAATATAGAAGTAAAGACTGGTTGCATCAAGTTTTTGGCGCCATTGCCGGGGAATTATATTTCCTAGTAGTGGTGCCGAATTCCTGAATTCAAACCAATCGCATCAGCCACTCACTTATTGAATTTCCTATTACCGCATTACTTTGAAGAATCCTACCTTTCGGAAGTCATGAATACAATATTTCCTGATCTAAATCAAGAGTTTTCATATTTGACTTCAGTTACCTAAGATGTAATTAACTATAGGGGCTTGCCCTTATAGGAAACTTAAAGACCTCAGATTAATATAAACTTTGTCTAATTTCTTCATACTAGATAGTGGAAATTGTCGGTTAACATAAATGGTTCACTGACCAACAGATGTCATGAATTCTTTAGTTTTTTTTATCTAGCCTCACCACCATGTAATATACCTATTCCTCAAGTTAGATATATGGCTTGTGGTGCAGTGCTTGATTATTTAAACTATTGCATATATGAGATCGGTTTGATTTCATATTTTAAAATTAGAATAATATTTTCCAAATTATATATATATATATATATATATATATATATATATATATATATATATATATATATATATATATATATTTATACATAACTACATAAATTAAATTAAAACCCCAAACCGATTTGGTGACCGACAGTTGGTTCTGTACCATAACCCAAATTGTTCTTAATTGAGGCTAAGTGTGCTTTTGTTCCTGTACAAGAAGTCAAACACTCCTTAACCTCAGTAACTAAGGTCTAAGTTCACTTTATATTAGTTCAAGTTAAGTTGAACTGATCTAGGACGAGTCTCTAGATAATCTAAGTTAACCTTAGTTAGGCTACTTTTCCCTTAGATTATCTTCAAACATTGTTTAAGTCAACCAAAGTTTAAAAGCATTATCCCAGGTTGGCTTAGTTTGATTGGGGTAAACTTTAGCCTAGATTGGTTTAGAGTAAACTGAGTCAAATCAGGTCAACCTGGTTAAGTTGAGCTGATCCGAGTTAAAACTGATGGGTAAAATCAAGATTAAGTCATTTCAGACTTGAATGAAGTCTAAATTAATTTATACATGAGTTTCCTTTTTAAGTATAAGTTGGATTAGACCTAAATAATTCCTTGTTTTAACTTGGATTGGGACTTCAACTAACCTCAAAGTTGAGTCTCAAATCGGGTTTACCCAAGTTGTGTGATAAACCTAAAAAATTTTAACTTTGGCTAACCTAAGTTAGGTCAAGTTGACCGAGCGATTCAATTGAATTGAGTTAACCTGAGTTAGGTCATTTTGACTCGATGATTTTAAATGAATTGGGTTAACCTTAGTTAGGTGGGGTTGACCTGAAGGTTCAGTTGAGTTGGGTTAACACGAGTTAGGTCAGGCTGAGCCAGATATTTTAGTTGAATTGGATTAACCCAATTTAGGTCATGTTGAACTGGAATTTTAGTTGAATTGGGTTAACCTTACTAAGGTCTAGCTGACTGGGTGGTCAGAGTTGAATTAGAGTAGCTTGAGTTAGGTCAGGTTGACTTAGAGATTTAGTTGAATTGGGTTAACCTGAGTTAGGTCGAGTTGACCCGGAGTTTGAGTTGAAATGATTTAACCTGAGTTAGGTCAGTTTAACATGATGGTTTAGTTGAATTGTGTTAACCTGAATTAAGAGGTTGACTCAGTTCTCTAATTGAATTAGGTTAACTCGAGTTAGATCGGGTTAACCTATTGGTTTGAGTTAAATTAGATTAGCCCGAGCAAGCTCTGGTTGACCAGAAGATTTCGGTTGAATTGAGTTAATTTGAGTTAGGTCGAGTTGACCCTGTGGTCTAATTTGAATGGGGTTAACCCTAATTTGGTTGGGTTGACTTAGTAGTTTAGTTGAATTGAGTTAACCTAATTTAGCATGGGTTGACCAAGAGATTTAGTTAAATTGTGTTAACCCATGTTAGGCAAGGTTAACCTAGAGGTCTGAGATGAATTGGGTTAACCTAAGTTAGTTCAGGATGAGCCTGTAGTTTAGTTGAATTGTGTTAACCCGAGTTAGGTCAGGTTCACCCAAAGATTTTAGTTGAATTTGGTTAGTCTGAGTTAGGTCGGGTTAACCCGGTGGTTTAGTTGAATTGTTTTAGCCCGAGTTAGGTCGATTTGACCCAGTGTTTTAGCAAAATTTGTTTCACCTGAGTTAGGTCAGGGACTCGATGGTTTGAGTTGATTTATGTTTATTGTAAGTTAGACCCAAGAGAACTTGTGTTTTACTAAGTCACAGTTAGGTTGGACTCAGCTAGGTCTAGGTTGGGCTAGACCTAGAGAAAGTTCAAGACGAGATAAGTATAATTTAGGTTAGACTTAAGATGTTTCATGCTGATATTTAGTGTAGGTTAGACCTAATAATGACCCAAGCTGAATTTAGATCTAAGTTAAAATAAGCTTAAGAAGATTTGTGTTTTGTTTTAGATCTAGGTTGATTTAAGCCCAAGTTAAACTAAGCCTTAGTTGGGTTAGACATAGGCTAGATCTAGATTTGGCTAGACTTATAGGGTGTTCAAGTTGTAATTAGGTTTGAGTTAAGTTATACCTAAAGATTGTATTTCAAATTTGAGTGTTGACATAAATTAATATTTAGATTTTAGTTTTTAGTTTATGTATATATATATATATATATATATATATATATATATATATATTCTTGGAAAATATCACTTGTATTTGAAAAATATGAAATCAAACCAATCTAACATATGCAATAGTTTAAATAATCGTGCACTTCACCACAAGCCATGTATCTATCCCGAAGAATGGACATATCACTTGATCGTGAGGATTGATCAAATAAACTAAAGAATCCATGACATTCATTTGGTCTGCGAACCATTTATGTTGACCAACAACTTCCCCTATCTAATATGAAGTAACTAGATAGGATTTATATTAATATGGGGTCTTTAAGTTTCCTATAAGGGCAAGCCCCTATAGTTAATTACATCTTGGATAACTAATGTCACCTAAAAAACTCTTGATTTAGATCAGAAAATATTATTTTCAGGACTTACAAAAGGTAGTATCTTTAAGGTGATGTGGTAATAAGAAATCCAATTTGTGAGTGGCTCAAGTTTGGCATAGTTTTTATGGGAATCCAAAGGGAGAGAAAACTAGGGGAAAACACAGCCCCAAGAGGAATCTTAGTGATTTCCCAAGTTACCTTATTGTTTGGTTTCAAATTGAGAAAATTATTTAATTTTTAATCCTGCCAATTTTATTATTTAAGGCTTACATTCACTTGATACCGATCATGTAAATAGCTTAGAAGATGAACCGACCTTTATGAATGTAAGAATTTATGAATTTATATTTAAATATTTATAATATTTTTTTGTAAAAGTCACAATTTCAAATGCAAGTATACGTATCGTTTCAAGTAATGCAGGGCTCTATTGGAGTCCTAGTTATCGATGCCATAGGGAAGATTAAGTGAAAATTAATTTAAGAAATATATTAGATTTTCAAATTAAAAGTAATTATTATTTTTATTTCTTTTCAATATTCAGATTTTTAAGTTTAATTATGTTTCTACTAAATGAAAATAAGCAAAAATAAAGTAAAATGCTAATGCAAGTATAAATAAAACAACTTTCTCCTTTTTCAACTAATCCAAGATATTTCAGAATAATTATCATTTGTTGAAAACTTGAAATTATGGTATTGCGCCAAATAGAAGCATTCCTATTCTTTACCTTCGCTCGATAATATAAAGAACATTGGCTAATCTATAGATCGGTTCAGGATGCATTATTAGTAGAATGGGTTAATCTAGGCTCACACTTCTAGATGTCCAAGGGTGGCTATGGTCGGCCCTATGAGTGATCCGTTCCCTTTCTATAAACCAAATTATTAGAATTTAGTCTGTCATTCTAAAAACTAATCAATTCTATGCCCAATAAATAATATCTCCCTATTTATTTGCAGTTCTCCTTGAATAACCAGCTCAAGGCCTTCGATTACCCAAGGATTCATGTGATATCTACTAGTTAAGAACTCATCACCGGATAGGTCTCAGAATTCTTCAACAAGGTTTAACAATTCAAATGGCCAGTTTAAAAACTAAATTAAGATCAGGAATTAATATAATCACAATAAATAAAAATTTTAAGTTAAGTTCTCTAACGAAATTAAATTATCTTATTCTATTCATAGTTGAAAGGAGAAAGAAAACTAACTACTCATAACACATTGAATTAACACAAGAAAACATATTTATAAAACATTGAACAAAGTTACAAATACTTATCTGGAATGTTCCTTCAAGTGATCTGCTGACTCCTACAGACTCCAATGCATGATGAAAGACTTCAACAACACCAACACTTACAAACTCACACTTACAACTCAAAGAATTGAGCAGTAACACTCAAAATAACTAAAATAAACTCACTAAATACTTAAGAAGAAAATATGGTGGCTCTCTAAATCTATCTCTGGATGCTAGAGATCTAAGGGGGCACGTTTCTCTGTAGAATTGACTCCTATTTATAGAGCTTCAAAAATGACCAGGGGTTGCTTAAGGCACCACTTCAAAATTCGTTTAAATAAAATGTACCTTCTAGAAAGTAACTGTGGCGCCTAGGCGCCGGGATCTAGTGCTTAGCCACCGGACTCCGTGACCAAGTCTTCGTACCTCTTCACTTTGGATCGTACCTCTTCACGATTAAAACTGTTTTCCCGTGTCCAGATGCATTATATCACATGTCCTATGTATTAGGAGTAACTTCCAGTCTTCTAGAAGGTCTGATAACCACTTAACACCGTCAAAATAACTGCCCAAAGTTGTCAAAAATCTTATCTGCTTCAATATCGAACTCACTTTTAGGCTCCAGATTCTGGCGACTAGGCACCGGATTCTGGCGCCTAGGCACCGAACCTATAATTTCTGCAACTTTGCTTGTAAGCTCTATTTTTGCTCATTTTTGCTCATTTTTCCTTCTTGAACTCTTTTTTTATCACCTACATCCATAAACAAAAAAATACCTTTCATTAAAACATAATATCTTTATAAATTGAATCATAAATAAGGTATAAAAATTTGTACTTTTTAAGTGGATCAAATTCCCCCAAACTTAAACGTTACTTGTCCTCAAGTAACCCTTTTAATTACATAAAATGTATAACATTTGGAATGAATTTTAAATATTTAAGATTTCTTGTAATTTTTTGTTTTATAAATACTTTAGTAAATCATTAACTAAATTTCACTAATTAAGTTTAATTTTAAGAATTTAAAGAATATTTAACTAGTAAATCATAAGACTTTCAATTTTTCATTTATCTCAAGAATAATTGTAATTTATCATATTAAGGTCACATGGAATATTTATAAGATAAAGACTTTCATGAAAAATTTTTCTAGTAAAAATATTTGTACATAAAAATTAAGTTAATAATGTAATTAGTTTTCTTCCTATAAGATAATTCAAGTGAAGCCAATTTTTTATTAGGTATCTCCTCAAGCTTCTCCTCACATTTCTTTTCTTTTCTTTTTTTTTTTTTGCTCTTATCTTCTTCTTTTTTTTTTGGAGGATATTTTTCAATCCTCCAATTTTTTTTTTCAATTTGCGAGGATTACTATATCTAGATAGCCTCTTAATGATTTTGAACTTCACTATCCTTAACTTATATTTAAGAACTTATACATTTTTACTTAATAAATATGACATTCTTAATTATTATTTTTCAAAAATTATTTCAATCTTTTCTTTTTCAAGTAGTAATCTTGATTCATTAGCATTTCAAAAATACAATTCTCTTTACTATAAATAAAAGAAAAATTATTCTTATTATTCTTTAAGTTAAATAATTCGTCGTCGTCACAAAAAAAAAATTCTACATCCTTCGGATGTACATAAGGTGAGAATATAGGACAGGTAGGGAACTGAACATCATGATCACCCTTCAGGAATCTAACAAGAGACTCAGAATACTCAGCATCATAATCACTCTTCCTTTAGGTGTACTCAAAAAGATAATCGATCTTATTATCGATCGTATCTACTCTACAATGAGTTAGAAATAACACATTCTGCTACTCCATAAACTTATCATGCATAGATTTCTAGAAACTAGATGGTGGCTCAACAGAAGAAGTACAGGGTTTAGAAGTAGACGGTCTACCAGAAGTAGGTAATGAACTAGAAGGTGCGGTAGAACTCTTACCTTGGAGCCAATAATAGATACTGACACTTTCTCGTCCAATGGGCTTCGTAGACTTGAGCTTTTCCTCTGAAAGTTCAGCAACTACTCCAGCACTTTCACACAGAGAATAAATCAAAGATGGAAATCCCAGTCCTATAGAAGAGCTAAAATGAGCAGTGGCCTCTACAAAATCATAAATGATACTCCCAACATCAATCGACTTCCTCTCTTGTATGTAATAGTTGAGGATAGCTCTGTCCTTGGTAACCTCACTCAAATGGTTGGATGGAAGGAGGCGAGCAGAAAGAAAGTAAAGCCATGCCTTAGAAATACAATTTAGCTTAGAAGATGAAAATTTTACATGTTTTCTATTTTGGATCTTCCAAGCACCAGTACCATCAGTCAAATAAGCAATAATCATCTCCAGATATCCTTCAAATGGAGATAATCCAGAGTAATAACACTCGATGTTCGGTGGCACGCCGTAGAAAATGTTGATTCTCTCTGGAGTAAATCCTACTCCAACTCCTCTTACAAATATCTCGTACACTTCAGCATCTAAGAAATTTACATAAACTCCCTAACGACAGGGATAACAGTAACAGCAGTGAAATAACAGAATCATTGCCAGTTGAGTGCAATGATCATATCTTCAATTCTTCCTAAAGGATTGTAAAAACTTTGTTTCGAGATAAAATTTCTTGTCGTAGCAAAATTGTTGTACTGAAAATGTGTCGCTGCAATGACAAACTTGCTACGATCAAAATTTTCTCGTTCCATTCCTCGCTTAGATTTAGGTGTCATCTAAATGTGAAATAAAAATGCAAAATAAATTTATAGGATTAAAGGAAATGAACTAATTTAAGCTTTTCAAACTTGAAAGAGCTTAAAAATCCATGGATTTACTCTAAAAATCAATTTTTTTCTCAAAATTTCAGTTCTCTTCAAAGAGAGCAAAATCCATGGTGAAATTCGAAAATAAATGGTTTAGAAGGTAGATCTGACCTCGAGATGAAGAGATCGAGTGATTCCAAGCTTAAAAACTTAAAAATTTGGCCTTGAAATGGATCCTAAGGCTCTATTTTCACGAAAACAGGAAGAACAGGAAGCTTAAGCATCGAAAATGGCGTTGAGGGGTTTATGAAGATGAAGTTTTAGGTTCAGGCCGAACCGGCACTTAGGTGCCGAATTCTGGCACCTAGGAACTAGAATCGGCTTTCCAAAAATTCAATTTAAAAATTATAATTTCCACCAAAACTTAACAAATTCAACTTCTAATTACTCACATGAGAGTATTACTCAAATTTCTAACTTCTAAACATTTCCACAATCAATTAAAATGATAAATTAGATCCATGTTTTAAACACAAGATATAACCAAAATCTTCAATTCCATTTCATATTTTTCATTCCAAGCTCCGAAAATTCCAGAAAAAGACTATAACAAGGTTCATCATTCTATTAACAATACAAACAACACCAATTCAAAGTAAATTCTGAATCTAACAACACACATTGAACTATTAAGCAAACACACAATCTAAAAATTCGACTCAAAAGAACTTGATTCAATCACACTTAGAACACATAAAAGATTTATTCAACACTGAACTTTAATTTCCATCCCAATCGCAATGAAGATTGCTAGACCCGAATGGATAGAAAACTAACGCCCTTGGAAATTCCAAAGCCGTCTTCTCATCAATCCACTTGTTCTTCGCATATATTGCTACTTGAGCATCTTGATAGGCCGCCATATGATCAAACTGAAGTTTTGTCTGCTATTCCAAATGCTCAATTTGATGATACATCTCATGCAGACGATTCCCAATGCTTTGAAGTTCTGCCTTAATCTTTTCTAAACGACTAAATAACCTCTCCATACTAACTGAAATAAAACCATTAAAATAAGGTTGAGGATCTTTGGAAGACTTGTCTCTTACCACATTGTCACGATTTCGTCTCTCCATTGCTTCCAAACCTCTCTTAGCTTCTCTAAAATGAATTTATGTGGTCAAAAATAAGGTTTCTTAGGGATTGAGGACGAAGATAGGGCAATTTATAAGGAGATTTTGTGTGAAAATTTGAAGATTTTCAGTTTTGCACGAACAGTAACTGGGGTGCTTAGGCACAGAAATCTGGCGCCTAGACACCGGACTATCGATACCATTGGTTAAACTGGCGCTTAGGCGCCGATTTTGGGCACCTAGGCACCAAAACCACATTCGACTCCGTTTCACCTATCGTTAAATTTTACAAAGTTTCGGTCCTAAAAATAGGTCTATTAAAATGGTGTGATCAACACACAAACATCGATTAAGATAAATTCAAATCACATGCAATCACAATGATAATATATGGGTTGCCTCCCACATAGCGCTTAGTTTAATGTCGTCAGCCCGACCTAATCAGTTTTATTAATAGGGTAGACTTAGTTCGTAAGCCTCCTTGTAATTTGGTTTCATTTCTCCCATATAAGGCTTCAGTCTTAATCCGTTAATTTTAAATATTTTTCCCGTCATGGGATCTTTAGTATCCACAGCTCCATAAGGGTATACTTTCTTAATAATAAATGGACCCATCCATTTAGATCTTAATTTTCAAGGAAAAAAGTTTTAAATGAGCATTAAATAAGAATACTTCTTATCCAGGCTCAAATATTTATCTTGAAATCTTTTTTCATGCAAATTCTTCATTCTTTCCTTATAATACTTTGCATTTTCATAGGACACATTTCTTATCTCTTCTATTTCATTCATTTGTAACAGTCGTTTCTCTCCTGCAGCATTCAAATCATAATTGAACTCCTTTATCGCCCAATAAGCTTTATGTTTCAGTTCAACAGGTAAGTGATAATGTTTACCATAAACTAACCGATAAAGTAACGTTTCGATAGTGTCTTACAAGCTGTTATATAAGCCCATAATGTTGAATCAAGTCTATCAGCCTAATTAGTTCTTTTAGGATTAACAGACTTCTCTAATTATCTTTTAATTTCATTGTTTGATACTTTAGCCATTCCACTTGTTTGTGGGTGATAAGCAGTTGCAATTCTATGTTTAATTCTAAATTTTTCTAGTAATGATTGAATTCTTACATTTCTGAAATAACTTCCCCCATCTCTGATAATTACCCTTGGCATTCCAAATCTTGTAAAAATCATCTTCTTTAAAAATTTCGAAACACATTTGGAATCACAGTTAGGTAAGGCTACAACTTCAATCCACTTTGAAACATAATCAACTGCTAATAAAATATAAATCTTTTCAAATGATGGTACAAAAGGTCCCATAAAGTCTAAACCCCATACATTAAATATCTCAATTTCTAATATATAGCTTACAGGCATTTCATCTTTTCTGGATATATTCCTCATTCTTTGACATCTATCACAAGTTTTCACATAATGTCCAACATCGTTGAATAATGTAGGCCAATAAAATCCAGAATTTAAAATTTTAACAGCAGTTTTATCTACTCCAAAGTGTCCTCCAAATTCAGAATCGTGACATTTTTGAATAATTGAAAAAGTTTCTTCATAAGGTACACACCTTCGAATCACAGAATCTCTTCTTATTTTTAAAAAATGAGGATCTTCCCATATATATGATTAGAATCATTCTTGAATTTCTTAATATATTTGTTATTCAATCCATACGGTAAAATATTGTTAACCAAATAATTAACTATATCTGTATAACAAGGCATTTGTAATCCTTAAATAACATATAACTGTTCATCAGGGAAATTCTTATTTATATTTTCTTTAGAAATCTTTTCAATATTATTTTTAATTCTTGATAATGATCAGCAATTTGGTTGTCAGCTCCTTTTCTATCCACTATTTGAAAATCAAATTCTTGTAAAAGTAAAACCCATCTGATCAATCTTGGTTTAGCAACCTTTTTAGACATAAAATACATAAGAGCAGAATGATCAGTATGGACGATACATTTGGTTCCAAGAAGATAAGGTCTAAATTTATCAAAGGCATATATTATTGCTAAAAGTTATTTCTCAGTAGTAGTGTAAATTATTTGAGTTTCATTTAGAGTATTGCTAGCATAATATATAACTTTGAAAATTTTCTCTTATTTTTGTCCCAATATAGCTCCAATTGCATAATCAATTGCATCACACATTAATTCAAAAGGTTTACTCCAATCAGGTGCAACAATGACAGGTGTAGTGATTAATTTTTTTTTAAAATATTAAACGCATTCAGACAATCTTCATTAAATTCAAACTTAGCTTCTTTTTCTAATAAATGACAAAGAGGTTTAGTAATTTTAGAAAAATCCTTTATATATCTCTTATAAAATCCAGCATGACCCAAAAAACTTCTCACATTAGTAACGGTAGTAGGTGGTTGAAGTTTAGCAATAATTTTCACTTTTGCCTGATCAACTTCCATACATATTTGTGAAATTTTATTTCCAAATATAATTCCTTCTGTGATTATAAATTGACAATTTTCCTAGTTTAGAACAAAATTTGTTTCTTCACATCTTTTCAATTGCATTATATTTTCCAAGCAAGACTCAAAATAAGTTCCAAAAACTGAAAAATAATCCATAAATACTTCAATTTCTTTATCAATTAAATCATAGAATATTGACATCATACATCTTTAAAAAGTTGCAGGTCATTACATAAACCGAAAGGCATTCTTCTAAAAGCAAATGTTCCATAAGGACTTGTAAATGTTGTTTTCTCTTGGTCCTCAGGAGCAACGGGTAATTGATGATAACCAAAATATCCATCTAAAAAACAGAAATATGAGTTTCCAGCTAATTTATCCAACATTTAATCCAAGAAAGGTAAAGGAAAATGATCCTTTCTAGTGGCGTTGTTTAATTTTCAATAATCAATGCAAATTCACCATCCAGTAACTTGTCTTGTAGGGATGAATTCATTTTTATCATTAACAATTACAGTTACTCCTCCTTTCTTCGGAACGCAATGAATAAGACTTACCCATTGACTATCTGAAATAGGATAAATAATTCCAGCATCTAACAATATAAAAATCTCTTTTTTAACAACCTCTTTCATAATTGGGTTCAATCTTCTTTGAGGTTCAATAGTGGTTTTACAATTATCTTCCATTAAAATCCTATGCATACAGATTGAAGGGCTTATTCCTTTTATATTTGCAATAGTCCAATCAAAAGCTTTCTTATAATTCTTTAGAACTCCTATTAATTTTTCTTCTTGATCTTTGCTTAGTTCTGAAGATATAATCACAGGTAAAGTTAATGAATTTCCAAGAAATGCATATTTTAAATGTGCAAGTAACATTTTTAATTCCATTTCAGGGGCTTTTTCAACTGAGGGTAAAAGTATATCATTTTTAGTTGTGTCTAAAATTTCCCAATTATCATGAATATAATGAGTCTCCTCAAATAAATTTTCTTCATTTACTTCTTCAATTTCTTTAGTTAATGACTAATTATATATTATGGATTCATTATTTTTTTCTTTAGAAATGACCTTACATTTTTCTTGATAATGCTTTTCAATTATATAATAAAAAATATCCATTTGATAGCATTTTTCTTTGTCAGGATACCTCATTGATTTCAAAACATTAAATGTTATCATTAATTCTCATTGTTAATTCTCCTTTTTGCACATCAATCATAGCACGTCCGGTAGCTAGAAAAGGTCTCCCTAAAATAATAGGTATTTCTTTATCTTCTTCCATATCCAGTACAATGAAATTCACAGGGAAGATAAATTTATCCACCTTAACAAGAACATCCTCTATAACTCCTTTAGGATAAGTGATAGATCGATCAGTTAACTGAAGGGTTACAGTGGTGCGAGAAATCACACGTAAATCTAACATTCAAAAGATAAAAAATCGCATGAGATTAATACTTGCTCGTAAATCACATAAGACTTTTCCACAAAATTTTTCTCCAATAGCACATGGTATAGTGAAACTTCTAGGATCTTTAAGTTTCTAAGGTAATTTCTTTTGAATTATTGCACTACATTCTTCACTTAATGCAACAGTTTCATAAGCTTCAAAATTCTATTTCTTGCTTAAAATATCCTTCATAAATTTTGCATAGCTCAACATTTGTACCAAAGCTTCAGCAAAAGGAATGTTGATGGTAAGTTGCTTAAAAATTTTAAAGAACTTGGAAAATTGATGGTAAAGCTTCTGTTGTTTTAGGCTTTGAGGAAAAGTTGGTGGTGGTCTTTCAACTTCCACTTTAATAGGAATTGTAGTCTAATCTTTACTTGGAGAAAGAGTTTCTTTAGGTTTTTCAATCTCTTCAACTTCTCTCTCTTTTTCAATTTCATTCTGAATCTTCTTTTTTAATTCCTTTCCCCTTCTAAGTTGTACAGCTTTTGTTGTTCATGGTCTTTCCCTGTTTCTTTTGGATTAATTTTGACGTTGCTCGGCAGTGTTCCTTGAGGTCTGTAATTAATAAAATTAACAATTTGTCCCATCTGATTCTCAATATTTCTAATAGCAGAGTTTTGACTTTGTAGCTGATTACCTAATTGCAAGATCAATTTTTCTACAGATAAATTTTTGTGTTGATTGTTAAAACCAGGAGGATAAGTTGGTCTAATGTTTGAATTTCCTTGATTAATCCAATTCTCGGTTGGATTAACTTGATTATTAATTCATTGTTGATGTCCATTATTCCAATTAAAATTAGTGTGATTTTTCTAACCCGAATTATAATAATTCGAATAAGGGTTATTAGTTTTACTAGCAATAGCTTGCAAAGTTTCCATTGCTTGAGAATCATCAGTATTTGCAGAATTATCATTACTTACATGCAACATGTTAATAGCAAAATTATTCAATTTCTTAGATATTGCAGCCACTTATGAAGCTAAAATAGAAAAGGCTTCATTATCTTGAATACTTGCCACTCTTTTAGGATTAACCCTTTCAGAAGGCTATTGAAAATTATTATTAGCCATTTCTTCAATTAAGGTATAAGCTTCATCAAAAGTCTTAGCCATTAAAGAACCACCAGTAGCAACATCTATAATAGATCTAAGTGATCCAATAAGTCCGTTATAAAATGTTTGAATAATTAACCAATCTGGTAAAGCATAAAGAGGACATTTTCTTAATAGTTCTTTAAATCTTTCTCATGCTTCATAAATTGTCTCTCCATCAAATTGCATAAATGAAGTAATATCATTTCTTAATTTAGCAGTTTTAGAAGGAGGAAAATATTTAGCAAGGAATTTTTGTGCCATATCTGCCCAAGTTTTAATAGAACAAGTTGCTAATGAGTTAAGCCACATCTCTGTTTTATCTTTTAAAGAAAATGGAAAGAGTCTAAGCCTAATAGCATCATCAAAAACATTATTATATTTAAAGGTAGCACAAAGTTCTAAGAAACTAGCAAGGTGTAAATTTGGATCCTCATTTGGTGTTCCTCCAAATTGATTATTTTGAACCATTTGAATAATAAAAGGTTTAAGCTCAACAAAATTAGCATCTACAACAGGCATTTGAATACTAATATGAAGTTCATCAGCTGTAGGGTTTGCATAATCCCTTAATGGTTTATAAACATTTTGTTCATTAATTTCTATTGGATTTTGATTATTGTTATGCAAGTTAGCCATTTCTTGATATTTTTGAATTTGTTTTCCTTTTCTAATTTTTCTAATAGTTTTTTCTAATTCAGAATCAAAAGGTAATAATCCTTCAGATCTAGAACTACGCATAAAAATAAATTTTTTTTAGTATTTTTGTTTTTGTAAATGTTATTGTGTTATTTTGATTATTTTTTTATTTTTTTAATTTTTTCTTTTATTTATTATTTTTAAAAAAATAAAAGTGTATATATATTTTAATTTGAAAAATCTAGAAATTTTCTTTCTTTCTTTCTTAAAATTCTTTCTTTCACTTCTTTTCTATCTTCCTCGGCAACGGCGCCAAAAACATAAATCAACCGTTACAAATGCAAGAATTTATGAATTTATATTTAAATATTTATAATAATTTTTGTAAAAGTCACAATTTCAAACGCAAGTATACGTATCGTTTCAAGTAATACAGGGCTCTATTAGAGTCCTGGTTATCGATCTCACAGGGAAGATTAAGTGAATTTTAATTTAAGAAATATATTAGATTTTCAAATTAAAAGTAATTATTATTTTTATTTCTTTTCAAAATTCAAATTTTTAAGTTTAATTAAATTTATACTAAATACAAATAAGCAACAATAACGTAAAATGTTCATGCAATTATAAATAAAACAACTTTCTCCTTTTTCAACAAATCCAAGATTTTTCAGAATAGTTATCATTCGTTGAGAACTTGAAATTATGGTATTGCGCCAAATTGAAGCTTTCTTATTCTTTACCTTCGCCCGATGATATAAAGAACATTGGCTAATCTATAAATTGGTTCAAGATTTATTATTAGTAGAATGGGTTAATCTAGGCTCACACTTCTAGATGTCCAAGGGTGGCTATGGTTGGCCCTACTAGTGACATGTTCCCTTTCTATAAACCAAATTATTAGAATTTATTTTGTCACTTAAAAACTAATCCATTTTACGCCCAATAAATAATATCTCCTTATTTATTTTCAATTCACCTTGAATAACCCGCTCAAGGTCTTCGATTACCCAAGGATTCATGTGATATCTACTAGTTAAGAACTCATCTCCGGATTGGTTTCAGAATTCTTCAACAGGTTTTAACAATTCAAATGACCAGTTTAAAAAGTAGATTAAGATACAATATTAATATCATCGCAATAATTAAAAATTTTAAATTAAGTTCTTAAACAAAATTAAATTATCTTATTATCTCTTCTTAGTTAAAAGGAGAAAGAAAACTAACTACTCAAAACACATTGAATTAACACAACAAAACATATTTATAAAATTTTGAACAAAGTTACAAATACTTATCTGGAATGTTCCTTCAAGTGATTCGCTGACTCCTACTGACTCCAATGCAAGATGAAAGACTTCAACAACACTAACACTTACAAACTCACACTTACTACTCAAGGAATTGAGTAGTAACACTCAAAATAACTAAAATAAACTCTAAATACTTAAGAAGAAAATATGGTGGCTCTCTAAATCTATCTCCGGATGATAGAGATCTAGGGGGGCACGTTTCTCTATAGAATTCATTCCTATTTATAGAGCTTCAAAAATGACCAGGGGTTGCTTAAGGCACCTCTTCAAAATTCGTCCAAATACAATGTATCTTCTAGAAAGTAACAGTGGCGCCTAGGCACCGGACTCCGTGACCAAGTCTTCGCACCTCTTCACTTTGGATCGCACCTCTTCGCGATTAAAACTATTTTCCCGTGTCCAGATGCATTGCATCACATGTCCCATGTATTAGAAGTAACTTCCAGTCTTCTAGAAGGTCTGATAATCACTTAACACCGTCAAAATAACTGCCCAAAGTTGTCAAAAATCGTATCTGCTTCAGTATCAAACTGGCGCTTAGGCGCCGGATTTTGGCACCTAGGCGCCAGACCTATAATTTCGGCAACTTTGCTTTTAAGCTCTATTCTTGCTCATTTTTTCTCATTTTTCCTTCTTGAACTTTTTTTTATCACCTACATCCAAAAACATAAAAATACCTTTCATTAAAGCATAATATCCTTATAAATTGAATCATAAATAAGGCATAAAAGTAGGTACTTTTTATGTGGAACAAGAGATAGGAGAATTTATGTCATATCGGATGACAACCTCAAAATCCTAAGACGAGTTAAGACTTATATTACACAAAGTGCAAAGGCTTAAAGGGATAATGTTAGGATTTATGTTGCATTAAGCAAACTACCTTGAATTCCTATGGCTTGTTGTTTATTTTTAAGGAATTTTACTGTTGAAGATGGCCATGCTACCTACTGTGTATGATCCAAGCTCCTTGTCATAGAAGGTTTGGTCTTAGATTTGTCAAATCGAAGAGATGAGAGAAGTATCATGTTTTGGGGATGTTTAAATTGAGATGCTTTAATGTTTTATTAGAGGAATATTTAAGTTGATTTTGGCAACACCGGTTAAGATCCCACGGTTCCCTCGTTCAGCTCCATTTTCTTCGAATTCACTTAGTCTAGATTAATTTACCAAATTTAACTAAATGAATTCAGTACTTTCATTCAGACCGTAGGAAATCTCACTAGCAGTCATAGATTGTCTCATCTAAGGGATTCCCGATCATTCAAAGAGATGTTTTAATTTATTTCAATTGTAATTTTATTTTTGTTTATGATTAAATTTTGATTTTTCTTATATTATGACTATTGTGGCGGTGAATTTTATCTTTGCTTTATTTTAACTTTAATTTTGGTTTTAGTTTTATGACTATTATAAAAGTTCTTGTTTTGACATGCAAGTTTTATAAGAATGAAAGCGCAGTAAGGTAATTGCAAGTGAATTGCAATAAAATAAATGTGTACAAGTCGATTCTTCCCGTTCCTCCACCTGAAAGTTTAGCCTTGCAATGGATATATATAACTTTATGGGAATTAAAGCATGCTTGTAGGAAAAGTAGAGAAAGCCTATAGATAGGTTTGTCATGGGCCTACCGAGTCTTAATTCATAACTCGGTGGGTCCTATTTTTTAAAATGTATAGATGATTTCTCAAGCTAGGCTTAATAATTTTAATCATCCTCCAAGATATCCAAAAGGTTATGAGAAGGACCCAGGGGACTGAGCCCTGGACACCTCACAATCTTTTGAAAAGTCTCGAGTTCATTCAAACTTATTATGTTGCTTGATGACTCATGCTTATCATACCCCTATGCTCATTGAACTAATGTTTTGATCAACTCTAAGAATGGGGTAATTATCACTTGATATTGTACTTGTAAATTATGTGAGTGAAGGTCCTTAGGGGAAAATTGATTTATTAAGAATTTTAGTCAAATTAATTATAGAATTGGGCTTGTAGTGTTTCAAATATATTTACAATTAATCTTATAATCTTTTCTAATTCATATGACCTAGAAATACCTAGAAGTACCTATCAATACAGCTAACCAAATAGCATGGGGTTTGTTTCCATGGACTCATCTGACCTAGAAGTACCTATCTATTCAGCTAACCTAGCCCGAAATTAACCCAACATGGATGGAAAATTAAAATAAGCTTGGAAAGAAGGGGAATTTCAATACGTCTGTCTGAAAGGGGAAGCCCCAATCAAATGGTTGGAGAAGCTTCAGAGGTGTACAAGAAGCTCACAGATGAAGCGCCTTGCTATGGTGAATTGCCTAGACCCAAATTTGATCAGGCCATATTTTTGGTGTTGACCAAACACTGTGTTAAGGAAGCTCTGTGATGGGGCTTTTGTGAGGGATCTTCTTCTTTTAGTGTGGGGATGATGTTGAGACAATCAATTTGGATTTTGATGTACTGTGGAGTTGTGATGGAGTTTGTGCTAGTTTCGGCTGAAACTTGAGCTAAAAAATTGAACTTAAGCAGTGGGGGTTAAGGCTAGAGAACGGTTGGGCTGCACTCAAGAGGTCTTGAGGAAGCTCTGAAAGCATTTGGACAGGTTCTCCCCAGGAAATTTTAGTAACTCCTCCTTTGGCCTCGGAGAGCTCTATTTATTGCTCTGGCAATTGGACCAAGCTCAGAACTTGGCAATGGGTGTAGTAGGCTGCTTTAGTGGAGTGCGAAAAGCTGCAGTGACCAATTAGAGCTGGATAGCCAGGATAAATGAGTTTGGGTTTGAGGGGAAGGAAGTGGCTCTCAGTTTTGAGGTGCTCTGACGACTAGGACAGCCGGTCAGGCTAGAGGAGGGTGGCTAGAAGTCAGGTGGTCTAGTGATCAGTCCATCAAGATATTAAAGTGGCTTGGTGATGGGTTTTGGCAAAGATCCATATGGTTTAGCAATTTAAGGAAGGTTATCCCCTAATTTAGGCGATCCTTGATCCATGGCCCCATTAGGTTTGGCTAAGAGCATATAATTCTGTCCCTAAGGACCACTTTATGGCTGTGGGAGGCTTGGATTGGTCAATTAGGCTAGGTTTAGTCACATTTGGGTCATGGGTTCAATTTGAGGTAACTTGGGTCAATGTTGGGCTAAGTCCAGTTTGAACTTGGTTTAGGTCAAATTGATTGAGCAATATGGTTTGGATGATTGTCATGAAGGGTTTAAAAAAGGATTGGAGTTATTTTGAATTGATTTCGGGGGTGAATTTGGTAGAATTTGTACATTTATTTAATTTGAGCTAACTTAGATTAGGCTTGGGTTTAGGTTAGGCTAGAGCTTGGCTAGGATTCTATTAGGGCATTCAATTTGGTGAAATTTAGGCATGTGGCACATTTGGGGGAAAATTTGGGGATTTTGACTTGGGTTCGATTTGAGTGAAGTTTGAGCTCAAATGTGGGTCAATTTGTGGATCAATTTGGTGTGTGGGAATGTTAGGAGGAGTTTATAATTCAATTTTGGGGAAATTAATTTGGCTGAGGGGTTCAATTTGGGAGATTTAGGTCATATGGCCAAAATTAGGGTTTTTTTGGTTTGGATTAAAATTAGGTTTGAAATTGGGTTTGAAATTGGGCCAAATTGGACTTGGATTTGGTTTAGAATGAGATTAGGCATGGTAAATTTGAGTTTAGAATTGAAATTGGAGAATATTGAGGTCAATTGAGTGGACATTAGGGAGTGATTTGAGCATTTTAGGCTTAAAGGAGAAATTTGGGGCTTTTGGTCAAAATGGGTCAATTTGGACAAATTGGGTCAAGTGAAGTGATTTAAATTGATTTTGGAAACATTTGGGATGATTTTGGAAATTTGGACAATTTTTGGAGTTTTTTTTATTTTACAGTGGTATTTCGGTAATTTTGGATATTTTGGAGGTATTTTTGGAACTTTAGTAAATTTAAAGTGTTTTCGGTATTTTGAGTGGTAATGAATGTTTTGGGATGATTTTTAAAGAAAATTTTGTAATTTGGGCATTTTTTAGATTTTTGAGTAAAATTAGCGTTTAAGGGCAATTTGGTAATTTGGGGGAAGTTTAGGGGTAAGGGGGTCAAAGGTTAGAATTTTTGGCAAAATTGGGGTTAAATGAGAATTCAACCTATTTGAGCAATGGACAGGGAGAAATCCCACTTTGGATCCTCCATGTGTTGGTTCTAACCCAAATCCGGGCCTAGGGCCAAGGGCTTAGGGAACCACCCCCATGAGTTCCAAAAGAGTACGGGGTCAAGGGTGAGGAAGTTTGGTATGATTGGTTTAGGGTTGTGAGGTAGTGAGTGTAAGTGTAAAGTGGGTGTGAGTGTGTGTGAGCCTCACCCAGACCAGACTACCCAGGGGGAGCCCTAAGGCTTGATCATCATATAGGGAGCTCCTCTTGACCTTCCTGATGCTTGGTCTTATCCTCCTAAGTACTTAAAGGATAGACTATAAGAATTTGAAACTCCAAGTGAAGCAATGAAGCATTTTGAATTTCTATGAGGTAAGGGTCTTATCGCTAGTCTTCTAAGAAAGTCACCAGGCAAGCCTTATGGCTAGACCCTAGGCTACTTAAACAAAGACTAGACCTCAACAAAAGTGAGCTCAACAAATGGACCTCCAAAAGATGTTGTTTGTTGAACAAGCATACCGCACATATTGGTGTTGATCCACAAGATCAACAAAACCAAAAAAACTGTCTAAGTTAGTACACTTAAAATAGGACATAAAATTCAACGAAAAAGTGTTCGTTGAGGATTATCTTGTAGAAACTTTCAAATCTTGGGAACTCTCGGTTGGGAAAGCAGGTAGGATACCTTCAAATATGAGCTATGAATTTCCCACATTCTGAAGAGAGACCGATCCAATTATATTTGATTTTAAATTGGAAGTTTGGAATTAGAATTTGCTTGGATTTCAGATTTGGATTTCGAATTTGAATTTTAATTTGAGTTTTGATTTGAATTTGAATTTATGGGAATTTGATTTTAAGTGGAATTTTGAATTTGTGGAAATTTTGAATTTTATTTGAGAATTTTAATTTTCTGGGAATTTTTAAGTTTAAGCGAGTGCAGAGGGGAGAGTCAGAATTTAGATACTGAGTCAAAAGAAGGGAATCCGAATTTAAGTACTAATCTCGAAGGACGAGAGCTAAAATTTAGGTACCAATCTCGAAAATGACAATCAGATTTTAGGTACCGACCTCGAAATATCGTGAATACGAAAAATATATCGGAAAGAGTGTGAAAATTTAGGGAAATTGAAGGAATCAGACGACCAAGCTCCGATCCGGAAATATAGTGGAAAGTAGAAGTTATCATGGAAAAATGCAAAAATTTAGGGAAATTGAAGGAATAGGACAACCAGGCTCTAACCCTGAAATATCGTGGAAGGCAGAAAATATCTCGGAAAGGATGAAAAAATTTAAGGATATTGAAGGAATCGAATGACAGGTTCGACTTTTTTAAATTGTCAAAATTTATGAACTCGGATATATATATATATATATATTCATATATATTGATTTTGTTTTCTATTGAGTCACACAATTAAACACAAGTATACGTAACGCTCAAGTAATACAAGGCTCTAATGGTGTCCTGGTTATCGATCCCACGAGGAGGTAATTAATTTTTTAATGTAGCACAAAAATCACTTCACGAATCACAACACAATTGCAGTAATTACTAATAATAAAAGATGAATAAACAGTTGCAGTTACTAATTCTACCAAAGTACGTTCTAACTTCCTAACAAAGTTAATTAACACAAGACTACATTTATAACAAAAGTTCAATTGTAAGAAAGAATCCTCCTCCTCTCTAATTATAATGTGATGATTTAGTGGCATAAATCAGTGATACAAATATATTGTGCCAAATAGGAGCATTCATATTCTTTACCCTCTTCCGAGCGATATAAAGAACATTGGTAAATCCAAAGTTTTGTCCCCAAATTTGTGGTTATGCTGAGAGGTTACTGGCTCTCACTCCAGAGCTCCCACTTCCCTTCGCCTAAAGGCTAACTCTCGTTTTTGTTTCCAAACCCTAGGACGAAATTGAGGATTTCAGCCTGTCTCTCTAAAATCTCCAATTCTACGCCCATCAAAATATATTTCCCTATTTATTTGCACCCAACCCTCATGAACTATGTCACTCATTCATGGACATTGAATGTAACCTTCACTTTTGTTGTGGAACTCATAATCCTTTCAAAACATATGTTTCCTAACAAGATTTAACAATTCAATTGGCCAGATCAAAAAATAAATGAAGTACGAAGTGAAAAGGTCATCACAAATTCTCCATAAGAAATCAGCACATCATTTCCATATCACAACATCAACAAATCACATGAAAAGGAGGAAGACAAAGAAATATATCCAAGACTCATGAGGAAAAGATGACGAAAGATGGATTTTATATATAAAAGCAACGTCATACAAATATAATAAAGAAAGGACAACTTATCTCAAAATCTTCCTCAAGCGAATCTCAAGGAATTCCTTTGACTCCTCTTCTTTCTTCACAACAACACACAATTCTCTCTTTAGATAAGTAAGGAAAAAAAATCTATCACTTTTCCTCTCCTCCTACACTCCTTAGAAGAGAACACACACAAACCCTAGATGGACTGTCTACACTAAAACAATCAAACGACACTCTCACCCTCTCTATATTTGGCTCCATAACAGTTTGAATCCAGCTAAAACTGATTTCCTAAGTGTTTCCTCAAGCACCCCTCCAAAATCCGGCCAAATTCATTGAATCTAGTTTAAAATTGGGATAGGATGCGGTCCGACACTATTTTCCACCTTCTGGTCAAAATTCTCCATAATTTGGCGCAGTCTGACGCGGGTAATAACGTCGTTCAGCGCTCTAGTTCAAAATCTGCATTTTACCTTTTTTTCTCCAAATTTTCTCCTTTTTACTTCCTTTTGCTCCAAAGACCTAAAATCATTGTACATGCATAAAATCATAAAAAATATCTTTCTTTAAAGTGCAATATCATCAAAAATAGGTATAAAATAGACAATAAAAAGCTATCAAATTTTCAGTGGATCAAGATCATCTAAACTTAACTATTACTTGACCTCAAGTAATTTAGTTATTACATAAAATAATGATCCACTACAATGAACATTCATTCTAGAATACCATAATTTTAACCTTGGTAAATATAGTAGTAGAATTTTCAGAAAGATCTTTAAATAATTCAAGTAAATTTTGCAGGTATAAGGGTATCTAGTCATCAAGTCTAAGAGTTCTAGCCTTCTATTCATTTCAAAAATGACTATAGATTGTCCTATTAAGGCACTTACAAGGATTATATGAAATGAAGTTTATGAGAACACTATTAGTAAAGATGTTAATCCATACATATAAGTTCAGAAAAGTAATTAAGTTCTTCCCTTTAAGTAAGCCCAAGTGAAGCCAATTTTTGATCAGGCATCTCCTCAAGCTTCTCCTCACTTTTTTTTCTCTTTCTTATTTTTCTCTTTTCTCTTTTTTCTCCTTTTCTTTTTTTTTACTTTTGTTTTTTTGCTTTTTCAAGTGAGGATTACTATATATGAATAGCCTTTAATAATTTTGAACTTCACCCTTCTCACCCTAAATTTGAAACTTACCACGATCCTCTACCTTATAGGTATTTCTTTAGCTTATTATTGATTCATCATAGAGTACCAATCATTTCCTTTCACATAAAGTTCTAAGATTCTTAAAATTTCAAACATATAGTTTTTCTTACTTTGAATAGTTGACTATAAATCTATTCTCTTATACCAAATATCTTAGCCTACAAAATTACTTTTCATTACCAAAAACATTCATTCACGTCCACTAAAGTACTCAAATAAAATCAAAATACAGTTATTAGAAATTGAGCTCTATCACAAGAAATCATGTTAATAATTTTGAAAATACTTTTAAATGAAAACAACTAATAGTTAATTCTTTCCTTCCCAAAAACTTAAATATTTGAATATCAATAAGATTAGCATTGGTAGAAAGAAAAGATCTAAACATATATGTAACTCATACCTCAATATGTTGGGCTTTTCATACCTTTGAGTTTAGGCAGGTCTTCTTTATAAATTTAGAACAATAAGCCTAAAATAATTAAGAGCATTTCTACACACAAATATATGTTAGAAATTTGCAAGGTGAAGAAGTTTGAAATCTTAAAACATAAAACATCAACTAAACACATAATACATTAACATCCAACTGTTACAACTTAAAGTTCACAAAAAATACATCCAAATACATATTACATCACAAATAATAACACAGTCTCAAGTACATCACAAATACATTAGAAAATACTAAATGCAATGAAAATAAAAATACTAAACTACCACTTTTCATCTGCAGGAGCTCCACCATCATCAGGTTCATCAGACTAGTATAAAGTGTACTCAGGGTATGTAGGGAATACAACACTAGTGTCTCCCCTGAGGAATCTCATTTGTGCGTCATGATAAGCTATATCATATTCTCACCAACGCACTTAATAATCATCATTTATTTTATTCCTTGCTTCTAGTCCCTCTACTCTGGTTTTCAACATTTCTAATGATCCATAACATCATGAAAAGTAGGTTCTTTAGATGTAGATGGTCTCTCTTGACTATAAGAAGGTACATCATCTTTCTTACTCCATTTCCATCCTACACGAGCTTCATAGGTATTTAGGTTTAATTTACTTATTAGCTTCAGGGGGTGGACTATTTCATCATTATCTTCAGTTGCTACACCTGACTGAATACATAACGCATGCATCAGGCTGGGTTGTCATGGTCGACCTGTAGTCTCTCCTTTTGAATTTGTCAAAATACTTTATGAATGATAGCCCCAATATTGATATTCTTCATGTTCTGAATACAATAGTTTGGAACAGCTCTATCTACAGTAACTTCGCTATGATTATTGGTAGGCATAACTCTTGTAGAAATGAAATAATGTCAGGCTTTCGATACAGGATTCAATGTAGAAAGGGGAAGTTAACTTTTTGCTTTTGTTTAATATTCCATTCCCCTTTTCCAACAGTCAAATAATTCATAACCTTATCCAATTCTTCATTAGTAACAGGAAAATTTTCATATTCACACAAGAAAGGCTCTCTCAACTGGTAAAATGCATTGATGCGTGCGGGGGTAAACTCTACAATTTGTCCTCTAACAAGGACATATTCACTCTCAGAATAGTATAAATTAGCATAAAATTCTCTCACAATTCCCAGCATCGCTTTAGTAGTAAAATAGAAAAAAATTTCCCATTGACAATTTGCAATTAATTCTTCGATCAAACAGTTGACCTCATTTTTGGTGAGGTCTTTTCTTTTTCTTTGTGCTTACGATCTAGCCATAGGACTTCTCCTTGATTATCCTAGAGGACTAGAATTGGGACCCACCCTTTAGCAATTCAGCTACTTCTTGACTCCTTTTGGGACCCCACTTGGATGGTATCATACCTCTAAATAACCTTGAAAGGTTAAAACCACCATATGGGCAGCCAATAGTGAGTTTCTATAGGATTGTTTGGACTTAGGATGACCTTGTGAGACTTGGGCTTCTCTTACACACACACACACCCCTGAGCCACTTAACCTAAACCTTGAACCCTTGCCTTTCCGCCCTTTGTGAAACTCACATGGTTGAACCCAAGCCACTAATGTTTGATTAAGATGGCTAAGGTCAATATGTGAAGGATCATAAAGAGGTTACCATTTGGCTTGACTTGGTCCTAAAGTGGTTGGACTTGGCTAAGTCCATGGCTCATGCTTCCAAACCCTAATTCAACTCCAAATCAATTTTTACTTAATATTGACCCCACTAAAATGATCTCTTTCTTCCTTAATTGAAACCCCATGCGTTTTGCCAAAATTTCTAGTTTTGTCATTGGGTCCCCTAAACTTACCCAAAATTACTTAAATTGCCCCCACAACCACCAAATCATCCAAAAATTTCCAAAAATTACCCAAAGATCCTAAAATTCCAAAAAAGCATTTAGAAACAATGCCCACTTTTTAAATCCACCAAAATACCCCAATACCCTCTAATTAACCTTCAAATACCCTAAAATACTCTTTTAGCCCAAAATTCCAAAAATTCAACAAATTCCCCAAAAATTCCAGAAAATCCCAAATATTCCCAATTTCATTTTGTTCAACTACACTAAAACCTAATTTTGCCAATTTAACCCAATTTTATCGAAACCCCCAATTTGACCTATTTTTAACCCAAATGGACCCAATGTCAAACCAAATCAGCTCAATTGACCTCAATGTTACCCAAATCCAATTCTAAACTTCAATTAAACATCTCTAATACCAATCTAAACCAAATACAAGCCCAATTTGATTCACATTTGAATTCAATTTCAACCCAAACCTAAAAGCCCCAATTTTAACTTATGACCCAAACCTACCCAAATCCAACCCAATTCAACTCAATTTCTCCCCAAATAAACACTAAACCCTTCCTAATACATCCCTACACCAAATACAACATCAATTAGCTCTCAAATTAAACCCAAACCCAACTCAAAATTCATTTGAAATCAAAAACCCAAAGTTGCCTTAAAGTTGTCACCAACCCCTAATTCTCCAAATTAAATCCCCTAAACCCAAAATTTCCTCCCAATGTCTATCCTAAACCTTTGATGATAATCATTTGAAACATTTTGGACCATCAATCGGCCTTGAACCAAACTCTTTCCAAACCTAAATCCAACCTAACCCATGGTGATCAAAATTAACCAAAACTCCAAAATCCTCCAAATTGAAACTCCAAATGAACTCAAATCCAATTCATGTCTTCATGAAAAATCTTCCCTACAATCATTTACACAATGTTGATCAATCAATTTGATCCAATTCAACCCCAAACTCAAGCTAGCCTAACTCAAACCCAAGTGAACCCAATTGAACACATGAACCAAATCAAACTTAACCAATCCAAATTTGATCAAACCAACCCCTTGGCTGCCAACCCTAGACCTCCTAGGGTGGGTTTGACCTAACCAAACCCATAACCCAAGAGCCATGGACGAATGGCCCACAACTTTGGACCAAGGGACCAAGCCACATGGCTAAAGCCATGTCACATCTTTAATCTCCTTAAGCAAGCTCCCTGCCAAAATTAATTAAGCTAAACCCTCTTCCACTCCTCCTCAGCCTGCGCAGTTGCCTAACTGTCCTTGCCAGCCACCCCAGCCGCCGGAACAGCCATGCCCGAGCACCCCTTTGTCCTTGAAAACTCAAAATTGGGCCTGGGCAGTGGCCAATCCTTTCACTACCCACCTTGCCTGCTCAGCCCTCACCCTAAGCGGCCCAGAGCACTCATTGCCTGACCCTTAGCTCCCCTCTCTGGCGATGGCTATAAAGCGGCCACCTTTCAGCCTTGCCAAAGGTGTTAAAATTTCTTCACGAATCCCTCCCAAATTGTTCCTAGAGCTCCTCCTAACCAAGTGTACTTGATCCTACTGTCCTCCTGCCCTGAATCCCACCAGCCGAACCCAATTTCTCAACTGAAAATCAGGCCAAAAATAGGACATCCCCAGAACCTCCACCAAAACCAAATTAAACTCACCCACACCTTCTTATCACCAAGAGAAGGAGTCCCCTAGTGAAAGCCCCCTCACTAGGCCAGCCAATTACTCCAGACGTTAAAACACCAAATCGGGTTTGGAGGAAATCATACCTAGGCAGCTCACCAGGACTAGAGACTTCATCCAGAGGCTCCTCTCACTCCAAAAAATGTGCAGAGCATCTCTGATTGAGGCTTCACCTCTCAGAGCTAAGGTATTGACCTCTCCTCGCTTCCGAGCTTCCAACAATTCTTCATTTTGTTCTGTGCAATTTCAAAGCATGTTAGCCGTATAGATAGCTTAGTTTAGGCTAGACGCATTGATAGAGACCAACCGTGCATGATTTGATTGAGTATGGAGCGAGATCTTAGGTCTAGAAGGAGGATAGCCCTTGGGTTAAGTCAGTTGGGGATGATGACCAGCGACCGTCCGATCGCGCATGTGTCTGATGGAAGGCAAAGATGGAGTTGGATGGAACCGCAGAACGGAAAGCGCGTGCCGAGTCAGATGGCGGCACCGAATGGGAACGCGCCTCGTGGAGCTTCAGATCTACCTAGGTTGTGGTGGCGCCATGTCGGATAAGTAGGAAATTAGGTTTACTTTCTATTTATTTAAATGCCAGAACTTTAAAAATGCATATCTTTGCATAGAAAAATCCTAAAAATAAACTAAAAATACCCTCTTGTTCAGTGAACAGAGGAGATTAATGTGAAAAAAAAAGAATTAAGTCATTTTATTAAGTATTTTATTTTTAATTAATTTAATACTGTTCTGAGTATTTTAATTCTCCATTCATGCATACAATTCACCATGGCATGAGACCATATGGCTTTTGTACCCTCTGATCTTGGGAACATTCCCTGAATTTTCCAAGGCCAGAGGCTATCTCTTTGGAAAATTATCTATTTTCTAAGTCTATGTGTCTATTTTGGTATTTTAATTCCAATAATTAGTATGTTGATTAATAAAATATAGGAAAATTAGGGGAAGTATCTCTGGACTAGAGAACCCTAGGAAAATTATGGTTGGAATTAACTCATTTAAATGAACCCTAATTTGGCCAAAACCCTAAAATTAAGATTAAATTAATTTGAGATAATCACTCATTAAAATAAAAAAAAATTAATTCTCCACTAATCTTTAGGGTCAGAGGAGTCTCACATAAAAATTGGGAATCAATTAAAAATGATTTAGCCCACTAAATGAATTATTTAAATCACATGACCACTTTTAAACTTCAAAAATTCATAAAACTCAAAATGTATTTCAAAAATTCACCAAATTCATTTTAAGGCCTCTTTGGTATCAGAGAAGTCTAAGAAAATTAAAATTGGAAGTTTTCTAAAATTTTCATTTTTAACCTATTTTTGAATATTTTAATAATTAAAAAATAATAAAAATCATAAAAACAATAAAATTCATAAAAATTTTACATTTGGTCTCCTAATCACTTAAGAACTAACCAAATATTTTTTTTAAGTCCCTAAGAAAAGATATTGAATTTTAAAGGCTTAATGTAATTTTTAATATTAAAAATAGATTTTTCAACCTTTCCCACTAAAATAATTCAAAAAATTCAAAAAAAAAATCAGAAAAATATAAAATTTGTTTCTCTGAGTTTCTTGAGGTCAAAGAGATTTATGAAAAATATAAAACTTAATTTTCAAGTTTAATTTTATTTTATAATTAATTAATTCTCCAAAAATTAAAATAATTATAATAAATAAAATATAATTCAAAAAATCACCAAAATTCGTCCAAGTGGTCCTCTTGTTAGTAGAAACTTCCCATAATTTTTCAAAGGACAAAAGCTTTTTCTTGGTCATGTTGTTCAATTTTCATTGGAAAATCCTTATTTTTCATTAAATAATTATATAAATTAAATTAAAAACACAAAAATCTTTTTTCTTTCTAATGTCTTAATTGACATGTGAGTGAAGTGACATAAAAATTTCAAGTTCATTTGAGCTCAATTTAATGAGTTATGAAGTGAATATGCTTAGGAGGGCATAAAGGTAATTAAGAGATTTTAACCCTAATTAATATTTTAGGCTTAATCAAAGGGAGGGATGAACATTTGATCCTAAATTTTCTCTTAGATGATTGAAACTTAGGGATTTAAGGGGTAGAAACCCATTGATCACCTACAACATAAAAAATGAAACCTTAATTAATTAAATCATTTAAATTTTGGAAGAATAATTAAAATTTTGGATTACTAAAATAAGGGACATGACTTAAGAAGATGCCAACTCTTTAATCTACAGTCCCTAATTAGATTAATTCAACTCTTAATTAATTCTAATAATGATGATTGAAATTAATTAAAAAGAAAGCAATCCTTAATTAAATTAAAATTTAAAACATTAAATCATTTAAATTAAAATAAACCCAGAACACTAAAGCTAATTTGAAATCACTTACAACTTAACCTATAACAAATTTGAAATGTTAAAAAAAATTAATCTCAAAACAATTTACAATTAAGATGTAATAATGAAATCAATCTAAAATATTTAAAACAAACTTGCATCATCAAAACTTAAAGGAATTAAATAATTTAAACACCTCTTTAACCTAGGTAATCTAAAGGAAAAAAAAAATCAATTTGAAATTTTCTAACTAAACTAAACTGTCTTAAATCATCAATTCAACCTTAGCGGTTAAATCCCAAAACAAACTGATTTGCCCCTGGAGGCTTTCATACTTATAACCCTTAAGTGGAGTATCAAATGAAATGCTACTTTACTCATCAGATAATTAAATGTCCAAGTTCACTGAGCAAGAAACAAAATTTAACTAAATTATTGGATGATCAATTCATCTGTACAATGAAATTCATTTGGATTCAAAATAATCCCAGAAGCATTGAAAAGGATGTTCAGGACTTGTCCTAAGCACTTTCCTAATGTGATGGGATGTTTTAGAAGAACAATTGAACTGAATTGTCCTTTGGTGAAGAAAATCGTCCTTAACAAAACACAAGAACCTTGACGTCATAGGAATTAACTAGCAATAGGATTAGGATTTTGGTAGACAACCAGAGCCTTCCCTTAGCTTTACCTAGGTGTTTCTTGCAAATATTTAAAATGCCCTGACATGTGTTTTGAGTGTAGCCTGGAATGACGAGAAGATCCGCCAGGTATGCTTTTATTTTATTGCAATTTATTTACCTGCGCTGTACTTTCTTTCTTGTAAAACTTGCATGATAAACAAGATGTCACCTTGCATGAAAATTGAAACCTTTTAGGATATCCACAAAACTGAAACCCAAAACTAAATTAAAAATCAATACAAGATAAAATTCACCGCCACAACATTCAAAAGATAAAACAACTCAAGATTTAATCGCAAATAGAACAATAAAACTACAACTACAACTAAATTAAAACATTTCGTTGGATGATCGAGAATCCCTCGGATGATGCAACCCGCGTGTTGTTAACGAGATTTCCCACGATCTAAATGAAAGTGTGGAATTCATTCAATTGAGTTTAGCAAATTCATTTGGACTAAGTGAATCCAATGAAAAAAGCTATGCCGGGATGACAGAACCGTGGGATCTTAATCGGTTCTATTTAATCAACTTTAAGATTTGTTTTAATTAAAAAACTAAGCCATCTCAATTTTCAACCTTTCTAAACCAAAACACTTCTCTCATCTCTTGATTGTCACCTTCTAAAATAAAACCTCTGTAATAATAAGGAGCTTGGAGCACGGTGGGCAGCACGACCATTTTCATCAGTAGAACTTGTGTCTACTTCAGCAAAACCTTTCTTAGAATTAAATAACCAAGCCATAGGATTTCGAGGTAGTTTTCCTAGTGCAACATAAACCCTCAAATTGTCGCTAGGAATTTGCATAATTATATTATTTAAATTAAGCCCTCACCGGTTTTAGGACTCTGAGGTGATCGTTTGGTACGACATAAACCCTCACATCTTCGAGGCTATTTGTGTGATTATGCCATACAAATATAAGTCCTAATTAACTAAAATTGGCATGATTGAAACACTAAATAATTCTCTCAAATTGAAGCCAAACAATAGGACAGTCGGGAAGTCACCGAATTCAATTCAGTTCCGTGACATCCCCTACTTATCTTCCTTTGGACTCCTAAAATAAACAGCCATTCCCTATTAAAATTTCCAAAATCTAATTTCTTTGAAACCTTAAACTTTGAAATTCTTGAGAACAAAACCACTGATCATTATCGAGAGTTTTATTAAATGAATCCCATCATTTAAGATGTAATTAACTATAGGGGCTTGCCCTTATAGGGATCTTTAAGAACCCTGGTAATATAAACCCTGCTTAATTCCTTTATATTAAGCAGGGGAATTTGTCGGCTTATAAAATTGGTTTACAGACCAAACGGATGTCACAAATCTTCTAGTTTATTTAATCGAGCCCCATCATCAAACGGTGTCTCTATTCCTCAGAATAAATATACGGATTGTGATGTGGCGCTCGTTTATATAAACTATTTGGAATGTGAGATCGGTTTGATTTCATATCTTAAAAAATTTTCAGATTTAAAACTATTTTTAAAAAAAATCAAAGGCTACTTTCAAATTATATATATATTTAAATTAAATCCAAAAATTCACCGACAATTTCTATAGGCGACTCCCTTTTTAAAAACACACAACCTAAAAATACGCCGACAGCTTTTGGTGACTCCACTGGGGACTAGTTCGTCTCTCAATTTTTGATCAGATGGTTTTGCTTTCATAAATCGGTAGTAAATCCATGCCCCTAGTGGATCAAACTATCATTCTTCCGTTGACGTATCTTGTTCATTTCTGTCTTGAACGGGTATGATCAACTCTTCTTGGATTTTGGAGCCACTGTTTAGTCACCCCTAAACAGGGAGGTTCCGAAATCCTCCTTTTTTTCACCTCTCCAAAGAGGCAAGGTGAGACTCTCAATAGGTGTGGCTTAAGACCAATCTACCGAACCGGGATTCCTACGGGGTTCTACCTTTCCTAAATTCAGGATAAGGGTCCCGCGGCTTCCTAATCTTAATCAAATCTTTATCAGCTTTCTGTTTCCCGAATTCTTCTATTAACTATGAATGAAATAAAAACCACGAAATCGAAAAGAGATTTTACGAAATAAACAAATGAAATAAAACTGAAATTAATGAAACTTGTTCGGACTTTTCCTTGAATCTTCTTTCTTTTCTCCAAAGATCGTTGCGACGATAAGGGAAGTATAGGGTAGCTTTGACATCCTGAATCATTTCTGCAGAAGATGTCTGCACCGAAGCTGATCTTTTTCTTCACTACTGGAACTGACCTGACAATCAACCGGGATGGACTGCTTGACAACGCAGTCATTCTCTTTGGACAAGGGTTCGACCAGACGAATATTAAGTTCCGGAACGTCACTGTCGCCTTACTGAAGTCCAAGAAACCTATATCTGTGGATCTCATAGTGGAGTTCAGCTTGAAGTCGACTCAAGAGTTTCCTCCCTTGAAGAGGGTCCCAATTGGAGGGAACACCATTGCCCGTAAAAGATTGGCCGTCAAAGCTAATAAGACTACCTCTCAAACTGTTTTCGCTACCCAGCTGGTCTATTCATCACTGCACCTACCCTTGCTAAATGGAAGGTCAAGGAAATCTAGACCAGTGATGAGCCTGTTACCGTGGAGGTACGACTTTTGATGCGATACCACCCGTCTTCGAGATAGGGTCCTGCTCGAGGATGGCACCCCTGACCAAGTCTCAGAGAAGGAATAAGAACAGAAGAGCGGCTAAAGCCAAAGCCACTGAGATTGTCATTCCTGAGGAAATTCCAGAGGAAGAAGATGAAATGCCAGAACTTTCACCCTTGTTAGAAGGGAACAGATTTTACCTGCTTTCTGCTGCACCTGAGGAAGAAAGTGCTCAGAAGATCGTCGTCGCGTTACCCCGACCGACATATTATGATGAGCATAAAGGAAGAAAAGCAAGAAATACACCACTCACTCGATTACGGATGATAATCGAGAAGTTGGCGAGGAAAGATAATTGCTCTGTGCCTGAGATCTAGGGAAGGATGGGGAGAATACCTGCCAAGGCACGTCTCGAGCCAAGGGTACTTACCCCTACCGTTCAAAAGGAACTTCCTCCAAAGAAGAGGAAACTGAACAACAAGAAGTTACCAGCCATGGTATCTGGCCCGCATCTTATTAAGCACACCATCTTTCAACCTACCGCTGACGAACCATCCAGTTTTAGGCACCCAATTGCAAAAAGGATGGTGTGGTGACCTAAAGTCGCAGAGCCAATACCGACAGAGCAGCCAGAAATAAGAAGTTCTGATGCCGAGTCCAGAGCTAAGAGGAGTACAGCCGTCTCAGAGACAACTCTAGAGAATGATGTTCACCAACTGCAGTCTACCAGCCGTAGGACCATTACAGGAAAGTCACTTGAGGTAACTCTGGAAAGGTTAAGATCAGATATTCAGTAGTTAGCCAAAGAACGGAAGGAAAAATTAGAAAATGAAGAAGACTTGTCAGGATACATGGATGAGGATATTGCTGAGATCAATGTGGTCGAGACCCGAGCATCGTTAGCCCTACTAGGAGCTCCAGCAGCTACAGAAGGAGAAGATCCAAAGGTGATGAGGCTCCTTCTTCGAGAAAAGGATGATATAATTCATCGAATGGAAAAGAAGATGGAAGAGATGGTTGCTGCTCTAGCCACGCTTCAGAGTCAACCTCAGTCCCCAAAGGAAATACCTCAAGAGGTCATTCACATTGCAGATGGAGGAAAAGAAGTCACGTCCATCAATGGAGATGAGCAGCCGAAGAAGGATTCCACTCAAAGTCTAATACCAGAAAAGGAAATTAAGAATATGGTAGAACAACAGGTGCGAGAAGCTTTAGCCCAATCCAAAGGCGGGGCATTGATTTTAAAGGGTAGACCATACCTTGAAGAATTTGATGTCGTACAATACCTTAAAGGCTTCGTACCACCTCTGTTCAAAACTTTTGATGGAAATGGAAACCCTCGACATCATGTTGCACACTTCCGCGCAAGTTGCTGCAACGCGGGGGGTAGCGATGCTTTATTGTTCAGCCAGTTTGTCATCAGCCTTTCAGGAATTGTCTTTGACTGGTATGCGGAGCTGCCCAACGGCTCAGTCAAGACATTCATAGAATTGGTAAACCTATTCGTGAAACGGTTCATTGGAGCTCAGAATTACATCACCATCGGTGATCTTGTGGTCGAGCAACAGAAACTAAACGAAACTTTGGTGGACTAGATCCTGCGATGGAGGAATTTAAGCATGAAATGTGAGCCGCAGCTCCAGGAACAACATGCCATTGGAATTCTGCTGAAAAATATTCACGGGCCTATTGCATTTCTCCTTGAAGGATTTACAATTAAGACATTCGAGAAATTGCTTAGCAAGGCCGCGAGTCTACAGGATGAAGCGAAAAACAACTCAGCTTCACCGATAAGACCGATAAGCAGAAGCCAGTCAGAGCCTTCGAGAAGAAGTCCAGGACCATCGCAGCAGTAGACAAGCGCGAACAACCAATGCAAATACGGACGGAATGATCTCAATAGAGCTATCAACAACCTCCGCCAAGTTATCAACCGCCTCAACAGAGCTATCAGCCGTCGCAGCAGTATGGTCAACAGTCACAGAAATACAACCAACAGTCGTTTTAGCAAAAGCGCAGCCTAGCAGAACTTCTGAAGAAAGAGTACCCTTTCAAGAATGAAGCAATCGGCAAGATGTTCCACAGTCTGGTCAAGAAGGACGGATTCTAATTGCTAAAGCCCAGGAGGCCGGAAGAAGTTGATAAGAAAGATCACCCGTTGTACTGCCCTTATCACCGGATGATCGGACATAAGATCGAGGACTGCTTCACTTTCAAGAACTGGCTCGAGAATAACCTTCGGCAGGGGAACATAACGATCCCGAAAGAATACATGAAGAAGCCCCAGAAAGTAGGTTCTGTTAATGTTATTTCAGCAGATCCTATTATTCTGATAAACCTGTACACAACCAACGATGACTGGAGTACAGTTTGGATGAAGTCTTCGAAGAAAATTTTGGATTACATCCAAACCGCTTCGGTGCGCGCTTCGATTCAAAGCTCGAAACTTGTCGTGCCGACACTATCAATTGCAATCGAGGAACCGCCCCAGAAGGAGAAGAAGATCGCAGAAGAAGAGAAGTCCGAGGCTCCGAAGAGTAGAGTAAGGGCTGCTTTTCCTAGGATGGTTGTTTCTGATTTGGGGGAGAAATTCCTCGAACCTCTGACTTTGTATGATTATTTGCTCACCCCGGCGGGATCTTGTAATGATGAGAGTTATAGTGTTGGTTACGTTTTGACTGTTTCTAATGACTACGTAACAAACGACAACCGACCTAATCTGAATATCGATTTCTAAACGAATAATGTTTCTCAAATCATCCAAAACCTCGATGGAAGTAGCAAAGTCTTACCCCCGAGAATGGGTCCGAAAGATAAACGAAAGCGGGTGGTTGTTCAAGAAGAGCCTACCCCAGCAGAAGAATTACCCAATCAGGAAGAAGTTGAAAGACTAGACAATAAAGTGGAATATAATGTGCTAGCCCATCTTCAGAAGTTGCCCGCCAAACTGAGCATCTACGATGCTTTAATCCTTTCAAAGGAGCTGCTCAAGGCCTTGCTTGATCCAGAGATTTTCTTACCTCAAATGGCCGGCAACTCCTTAGACGAGGTTTGCTTGTTAAGAGAACAGTTTGGTGTTACTTTCACGGACAGTGACTTGCTACTTGGGACAGCCAATCACAACCGACCTTTGTACATTTTAGTTGCCATTGGAATGTTCACGCTCTCTAGGGTGTTAGTTGATCCGGGAGCATCAATCAACATAATGAACCTTCGGACGTTAGCCTACTTGGAAATTGATGCCTGCGAGCTTCAAGCAGACAAAATGTTACTAAGAGGCTTCAACCAGAAAGGATAAAGAGCTCTTGGATCAATAACACTGTCAATGAAGATCGGTGACTTAGCAAGGACAACCGCAAAATTCTACATAATTGACTCTGAATCGTCGTTCAACACTCTATTGGGCTAACCATGGATCCATGAGAACCAGATGGTACTGTTGTCTCTACACCAGTGTATAAAGTATTATGAAGGAGGATAAGAACAGTGCATCAAAGGTGACTTGAAACCGTTTTCCGTGCACGACATTGGAATACATGAAGATGATGCATACTACGCACCTCCGAAGAAAACAATTTTCTCCAGAAATATCATGTCAAATGAAGTAAAAGAAACTTAAGACTACGAAGAACCTGAAATTCTTGTTCAACAATTACTCACCACTCCCTTACGGTGAGATGGTGAAGGTCTCTCCAGAGCTCGCATCTGAGGTCAAGGCCGGGGATGAGGTCGAGGTAGAAACAGTGGAATAGTTGAACAAAAGAATCCGGTTATTAAGGTTGATTGGGAAGATAATTCTGAAGAAGAAGAAAAAGAAATCAAGAAAGAAGCAACAACAATAAGTCAGAAGAAGCCTCAATTCAAGATCTCACCAGAAGATGAAAAGAACGAAGAATACAGAGCAATGTACGACAAGATTAACCACTATGCATAGACTATGACCCTAACCCGATTTATCCTAGTAAGGTTGAGGGTATGGTGGTCAAGGAAGTACATGGTGGAGATGCTAAGACAATCAAATTCTACCGAGGTGCTTCTTCTTCCAAAACTGAGAATGATTTAAAATTTGAAGATATTGCTTCATCCGAATTAATGGAATTGCCTTTTGAGTGGTATTTTCCCTGTGTTCAAAATTTAATTCAACTTGGTGTCTTACCTAAACAGTGGTCAATAGATCAATCTCACCTCTTTGAAAAGTTATGGAGTAATGCCAGAAGGCCTCCCAACTCAAAGCATGGTCTTGGATTCGGCACGGTATGGCCAGCTGATGATTCAGAATTTTGCTTGGTTGTCACTTGCGAGTCTAATGAAGACTGCCTGAAAGCTTCAAATCATCTTGAGGATCTACCAATTGGAGACACTCCGCTAGAATCTGAAGAAGAAATTAAATCTACAATAGATGAGTTAATGGAAGTTAACTTAGGTACTAGCGAAGAGCCTAGGCTGACCTTTGTTAGCTCCTTACTCGATAAAGAAGACTCCAAAATCATGATCAAGCTATTTATGGAATTAAAGGACTGTTTTGCTTGGAGTTACGATGAAATGTCGGTATTAGCTCCAGAAGTTGCAGTTCATAGACTAGGAGTAGATCAATCTGCCGCTCCAGTTAGACAAGATCCGAGAAGAATGCGTCTAGAAATCGAATAACAAGTTTTAGCTAAAGTTAAGAAACTAATCGACGCTAAATTTGTCTGTGAAGAACAATACCCGACTTGGTTAGCCAACATGATACCAGTCAGAAAGAAGAATGGTCAGATCAGGATCTGCTTAGATTTCAGAGATTTGAATAAAGCATGCCCAAAGGAAGAATTCCCGCTACCAATTCCAGAATTAATGATCGACATCGCTTCGACACACGAAGTCTTCTCTTTTATGGATGGATCGTCAGGATACAACCAGATAAAGATGGCACCAGAAGATGGAAAGCTCACATCCTTCAGAACGCCAATTAGAGTATACTGCTACACAGTAATGCCTTTCGGATTGAAGAATGCAGGAGCAACCTACCAAAGAGCAATAACAAGGATTTTTGATGATCTCATTCACAATCAAGTCGAGTGCTACGTGGATGATATGGTCGTCAAAAGCAAACTGAAAGAAGATCACCTGTATGATTTGAGAATTGTTTTCGAGCGATTAAGACAATCTAGCTTTAAGATGAATCCCCTAAAATGTGCCTTTGGCGTCACCTCTGGGAAATTCTTAGGATTTGTCATCCGACATCGCGGAATTGAAATCGATCCGGAAAATATTAAAACTATCTTAGAAATGCCGCCTCCCAATACCTTAAAACAACTACGATCCTTTCAAGGGAAGTTGGCATATCTTCAACGCTTTATTTCAAATTTTTCAGGAAGGTGTCAGCCTTCTTCTGCTTTGGTAAAGAAGGATGCCAAGTTTACTTGGGACTCCAAATGTCAACATGCCTTCGATGACATCAAACGATATTTATTGACACCTCCTGTCTTAGCAGCCCCGGTCTCGGATCGGCCTTTGATACTTTATACCGCAGCTTTAGATGACTCCCTCGGAGCCCTGCTAGCCCAGGTCAATGACGAGGGTAAAGAAAATGTTCTCTAATACTTAAGTCGTCGTCTAATTCCGACGGAAGTAAAGTTTCATTCGATTGAGAAGCATTGTTTGGCCCAGGTCTTTGCAGCCCAAAAGCTTATGCACTAGATGCTTTCTCATAAGGTCAACCTTATTTCGAGAGTTAATCCATTGCAATATTTGATGACCCGACCAACTCTTTTCGGCAGACTTTCCAGGTGGTCGATGATACTATTGCAATTCGATATAACATTCATTCCTCTTCTTGCCGTAAAGGGACAAGTCCTAGCAGACTTTCTCGCAGCGCACCCTTTAGCAGCAGAGTCGCCTCTCAACGACGACTTGGCAGAGGAGCATATAATGAGCTTAGAAGACGCTGATGATCGACGTTGGGAATTGTACTTCGACAGAGCATCATCAACACCATCAGACGAAGAATTGCAAACGATAGTGCCCGGTAAAGCAGGAATAAGATTAATATTTATAACACCAGAGCGGGGAATGTTAAACTACTCCTACCATTTGACATAACCGTGTACGAATAATGAAGTAGAATATGAAGGCCTTATAACTGGACTGGAATTAACCATTTAGATGGGTGTAACAGATATCAAGATCTATGGTGACTCGCAGTTGATCATACAACAGGTCGTAGGACAGTACAAGATTATGAAACCAAGACTCGTGCAATACTTTCAGTATGCAATGAAAGTGCTAGAGTAGATTTCGAATGTGACAATATACAAAATTCCCAGAAAAGAAAATGCCCTTGCAGACGCTTTGGCCAGACTTGTAAAAGAGTTCGCGTGTCTACAAGAAGAGTCAGTCGCAGTAACAGAACAGGGACGATAGGCCCTATCGCAGATTGACATAGACACTTTGCGCAGACTGGGAAATGAAGAGACAGTTTCCACAGTGGCTGAAACTAAAGAAGATTGGCAGCAGCCCTTAATAGACTACTTGCAAACAGGAAACCTACCGGACAATAAGTCATTAGCTCATCAGATCAAAAAAAGAACTTTGTCATACGCATTAATAAACAAAACGTTATACAGAAGGTCTTTCGACCAGATGTGGCTAAGGTGCCTGAGCGAGTCTGAGGCTCATGAAATTGTTAAAGAAGTGCACTTAGGACTTTGTGACGCTCATCAGTCAGGTCCTAAGATGAAAATGAAAATTAAGAGACTAGGGTACTACTGGCCCTCAATGATGATCGACTGCATGAAGGTTGCCAAAAGTTGTCACCAGTGCCAAGTTCATGGAGTGGTTCTACATCAACCTCCGATTGTGCAACATCCAACAATCGTGTCGTGGCCATTTTAATGTTGGGGCACAGATATTGTGGGTCCGATAGAACCACCTTCCTCAAGTGGAAATCACTTCATTCTTGTAGCTACAGATTACTTTTCCAAGTGTGCAGAAGCAGTACCGCTCAGAGAAGTGAAAGCACATCACATGTTACAGTTCATCAAGAATAAAGTCGTCAACCGTTTCAAGGTACCGCGCAGAATTATCTCAGATAACGGGTTCACTTTCAAGAGCACGAAGATCAACAATTTCATTAGAAGGAACATGATAGATTGACTCTATTCGACGATCTATTACCCAATAGCAAACGGCTTGGCCGAAGCTTTTAATAAAACTCTTGTCCAAATCCTAAAGAAGAATTTGGACGATAACAAGAAAAATTGGCACGAGAAGTTATTAGAAGCCTTATGGGCCAACAGGACAACTTTCAGAACACCTACTCAGTCAACACCTTACGCTCTAATGTACGGGTCCGAGGTTGTCTTGCCTTTGGAGGTCCAGCTTCCGTCACTCAGAATTATAGTCGCAAATAAGATCAGTACAGAAGAGAATGACATATTAAGACTGGAAGAATTGGAAATCTTGTAAGGGAAATGACTTTCAGCGCAACAAAACCTCGAACTGTATCAGTCCAAGATGATTCAGACCCACGAAAAGCTGGTCCGCCCAAGAACTTTAAGAGTTGGTGAATCAGTTCTCGTTCTCAGAAGACCTATTCTTGCACACCGCAAGATAGGAGGTAAAATCGAACCAACTTGGGAGTGACCGTTTGTTGTCAAGAAAGTCTACTCGGGACGCTCCTACCAACTCGTGGATTACTATGGAGAGCGACCAATGCTTCCCATCAACGGACGATATCTAAAGAAGTATTACGCAATGTGATGTTTCGAGGAGCGGACTTTTCGCTCGTAGAAGCACCGACGTGATAATTGTGTGCAACTGGGTCCAAACCCAAAATGATAATAATAATGATAAGAATTTTTAAAACTAAAATCCAAAAGAAATTTTCTAAAATAAAATAAAGATCGAAACTTGTTCCAATTTTCAAAATCTAAATCAAATCTTTCCCTCTCCTAATAAACTTACAAAATAAAACAAATTGCGATGAAATTTTGAAATTCTTATTGTTCTCGATCTTCTTTGGTTTGGCCCCTGATCCCTTCCTTGTTTTTGCAGGAAGATGTCGAGCGGGAGGCTGGTCCTTTCTTTTAAAGATGGCGTAAGTCTTACACTTAACGAAGAAGAGCTGAAAACTGGTGCTGTGATCGAGGTTGACTCAGACTTTGTGCAGCTGAAGCTAGAATATGAAGAGACTGTTTGGACTACTGTAGACCTCAGGGAGTCCCATGGAAAGACATTGATGAAACTCAGTGAGAAAGTTCAGTATACTACAAACCAGAAAAGGAAGATCAACGCGATCGACGACCACAAAATGAAATCAGTGATAACTACCGCAGAAGGGAAGCTTGTCAGTGCCGTCCCTACCGAAATCCAGGGGGAGAGAAGAGCTACTCTGACCCCAACTTAAAGAAGAAAGAAGAACCACATTATCCACAAAATGCTGAAGAAATTGACGGAAGAACAGAACAAGGAAGAAATTTTAAAGACCGCAGCAGTTGTCCCAAGGAGGCCAGTTCTCAAGAGTACCATAGCAGAAGTTGTTCTAGAGGAGGTTACTACAGAGCCTGCACCTGAGACAGTGATGATTCCAGGAGAATGTGCTGGCGTGGAGCCGTACATCTCACAGTACGTCACTAGACCCCGACAATTCCAGATAATTTCAGATCACGAGTTGGAAATGATCTAGAGGGCGCGGAAACAAAATTTTAAATACTTTCAGAGAATCCGAGGCAGGTATGTCAACATCCTGGAAGGACTGAAGTTGCATACGGATGTCTTCTCTTACTACGAGCAGAGTGGGATTCTGGACTACGTCTACGAGTTGAAGAAGCAGGGTCGTGCTGGATGACTACGAAGCAAGACCTGCTCCGAGCCGAAGAAATGGAAACGAGGCAAGGGGAGGATTACAATCCAATTCGAATGTTGCTACAACTTTGCTGATGACAAGAAAGGAAATCTGCCAGGGATAATTCGCTAAGATGAAGTGGATCCACTGCCATTCTGATTAAGAAAATGATAAAGAGGATGGTGGCTTAGCGAGTCTTACCCGCTGATTGCATACCAAACAGTTGCATAATCAACATTTACGCAGAAGGAGACTGCATTCCACCTCACCTGGACCATCACAATTTTGTGAGACCCTTTTGCACTGTTTCCTTCATTAACCAATGCAACATCATGTTCGGGATAGAACTCCGGAAACTCGGCCCCAGAGAATTACGAGGGCCAGTAGAGATACCCCTACCGGTAGGCTCTGTCCTCGTACTACAAGGAAATGGTGCAAATGTGGCGAAGCACTGCATCCCAGGAGTTCCCTATGAGCGGATCTACATCACTTTCAGAAAGATGGATAAGAGCAAGATTCCAGTCTACTTCCGACCAGATCCAGAATTAGAGAATTTGCAGCCCTGCGAGCTGTAAGCTACATAGTAGTAGCACACCTCTAAAGCACACTTACGTAGGATTCTCCTTCGGAAAGTGGCTTAGAAGGTGATGTTATTACCTATGCAGTTTACTTTTCAAACATGGATGAATCAAACAAACAGTTTTGTCAGACGACATGAAGATATCTGTACAGTCTGTGTTCAGACATACATGACTTTGGTAAAACTCTATTTTCAAAAAGATGTCATCAGAAATGTTTTGATGGAATCACTTGATGTACTTTCAACATTTTTAAATAGAAACGACTATGTCGTGTTTTTCCTTCAATCTTGTACAATTGACTGCAAGCGCCACTAAATCTGAGTTTGACTCGATTTAAAGAAAAGTTAAACGAAGAACGATTTGAATGAAATAATAACAACAAAAATGAAAATTCTAATTTAAAATCCCAATAAAACACGAAACCAAAAATCAAAGCAAATCAACTTAAAATCTCAAATTGTAAACCAAATAAAGGAATGAAAACCTGAATTGAAATGAAATTTCGAACAAAACTTGAAAATCAAAACACTAAAAACAAACATTGAAAACAAAACTCCGAATCTAAAATCCCTAGCCTCAGGCTATTCTCAAATCTTTTCGACTCCCCGTGATTTCTTTCCTCTTTTGAGAAGTTCGACTGAGTCTCTTGACACAGAACCATGAAACTTTAATCAAACAATCAAACTTTGATCACCTATCTCGGGATGTGAAACACTTTCATGTCTCATTCCAATCTCCTACTGCGCTAAATTTTCTGTAGAATCTTCAAAACCAAATCAATACCAACTTCTGGGATTGGTACCTAAATTCCAGCCCCCATCCTTCTGAAGCTGGTACCCAAATTCCAGTTCTCATTTCGAGATCGATACTCAAATTTTGATTTTATTCTCTGAATTTCCACCGAAATCTCGCATCCTATCTGGGAAACTCTTCTGCATTCTAATCCTCCGACTTGGGTATGATACCAACAAGACATCCTAACTTTGGTGACCGCTAACCTCGCATCCTATCCGAAAACCTTTTTTCGCATTCTAGTCCTCCCACTTGGGTATGAGACCAACAAGGCATCCTAACTTTGGTGACCGTAAACCTGGCATCCTATCCGAGAAACTTTTTTGCATTATAATCCTCTAACTTGGGTATGAGACCAAAAAGGCATCCTAACTTCGGTGACCGCAAATCTCGCACTCTTTCCAAGAAATTTTCTGCACTCCCGAAATCTCGGGGTCAGTACCTAAATTCTGATTCCCATCCTGAGGGTTGACATAATGTCCTGAATGGTAGTCATTTCCTCGACTAGAGCCAGGTCAGACGTAATGTCCTTAACGGTAGCCCGGGCTGGTATAGTCTTTCCTTGAGGTTCATACCTAAAATTCTGACTCTCTTTCTGAGATTGATACTTAAATTTCGATTCTCACCTTGAGATCAGTACCTAAATTCTGATTCTCATCCCTTTCGAGACTGGTACCTAAATTCCAGTTCTCTCCTTCCGAGGTCAGTACCTAAATTCTGACTATCGCCTTTCCGAGGTCGATACCTAAATTTCGATTCTCATTATGAGACTGGTACTTAAATTCCAGTTCTCTCCTTTCTAAGATCAGTACCTAAATTCTGATTCTCATCCTTTTCGATCGGTACCTAAATTCGATTCTTACTTTGAGGCTAGTACTTAAATTCCAGTCCTCATCCCCTTTCCAATTTAAACTCTGCTTTTGTCAATTCCAGATTCCATTTCGATTCTAATCTCAAATCAATTTCAATCAAAATTCAAAACCCAAAATCAAACTTCAACCAACTTCAAAATTAATCATAAACCAAACTTTAATCAAACTCCTGAATCGATCTAAACCAATCAAAAGATCAAAATTAAAATTGAACTTGAAACTTTAACCTTAATCAATCTTGAAGTCAATCAGCTTGAGCTTCACACCTTCCTCCCCAGCGAGAATTCGAGAATCTTCAGCTTCGGAGATTTACATGATACTCCCCAGAGGGAACCTTTTCTTTTTCTGCTCTGTTCCAAGTATGTGGACTTGGACTGTCTGTGTTGGTCGATTGATCTCTTCGTTCAACGCCAATACGCACGGTGCGCTTGGTCAGCACACCACACCTATTGGGGGTCCATTTGTTGACCTCATTTTTGGTGAGCTCTTTTCTTTTTATTAGTGCTTAGGATCTAGCCATAGGACTTCTCCTTGACTATCCTAGAGGACTAGAGTGGGGATCCACCCTTTAGCAATTCAGCTACTTCTTGACTCCTCTTGGAACCCCACTTGGATGGTTGCAAACCTCTAAATCACCTTGAAAGGTTAAAACCACCATATGGGCAACCAATAGTGAGTTCCTATAGGATTGTTTGGACTTAGGATGACTTTGTGTGACTTGGGCATCTCTTGCACACACACACACCCCTGAGCCACTTAATCTAAACCTTGAACCCTTGCCTTTCTACCCTTTGTGAAACTCACATGGTTGAACCCAAGACACTAATCTTTGATTAAGATGGCTAAGGTCAATATGTGAAGGATCATAAAGAGGTTACCATTTGGCTTGACTTGGTCCCAAAGTGGTTGAACTTGGCTAAGTCCATAGCTCATGCTTCCAAACCCTAATACAATTCCAAATCAATTTTTACTTAATCTTGACCCCACTAAAATTATCTCTTTCTTCTGTATTTGAAACTGCATGCATTTTGCCAAAATTTCTGGTTTTGACATTGGGTCCCTAAACTTACCCAAAATTACCTAAATTGCCCCGACAACCACCAAATCATCCAAAAATTTCTAAAAATTACCCAAAGTTCCTAAAATTCCTAAGAATCATTTTGAAACAATTCCCACCTTTTAAATCCACAAAAATACCCCAATACCCTCTAAATAACCTCCAAATACCCTAAAATACTCTTTTAGCCCAAATTTCCAAAAATTCCAAAATTTCCAAAAAAAATTCCAACAAAATCCCAATTATTCCCAATTTCATTTTGTTCAACTACATCATAACCTAATGTTGCCAATTTAACCCAGTTTTATCAAAACCCCCAATTTGAACCATTTTTAACCCAAATGGACCCAATGTCAAACCAAATCAACTCAATTGACCTTAATGTTGCCCAAATCCAATTCTAAACTTCAATTAAACATATCTAATACCAATCTAAACCAAATCTAAGCCCAATTTGACTCACATTTGAATTCAATTTCAAACCAAACCTAAAAGCCCCAATTTTAACCCATGACCCAAACCTACCCAAATCCAACCCAATTCTACTCAATTTCACCCTAAATCAACTCTAAACCCTTCCTAATACATCCATACACTAAATGCAACATCAATTGGCTCTCAATTTAAACCCAAACCTAACTCAAAATTCATTTGAAATTAAAACCCCAAAATTTGCCTTAAAGTTGTCACCTACCCTCAATTCTCCAAATTGAATCCCCTAAACCCAAAATTTCCACCCAATGTCGATCCTAAACCTTTCCCAAAAATCATTTGAAACATTTTGGACCATCAATTGGCCTTGAACCAAACTCTTGCCAAACCTAAATCCAACCTAACCCATGGTGACCAAAATTAACCAAAACTCCAAAATCCTCCAAATTGAAACTCCAAATGAACTCAAATCCAATTCATGTCTTCATGAAAAATCTTCCCTAAAATAATTTACACAATGATGATCAATCAATTTGATCCAATTCAACCCCAAACTCAAGATAACCCAACTCAAACCCAAGTGAACCCTATTGAACACAAGAACCAAATCAAACTTAACCAATCCAAATTTGATCAAACCAACCCCTTTGCTGCCAACCCTAGACCTACTAGGGTGGGTTTGACCTGACCAAACCCATGCCCCATGAGCCATGGACCAATGGTACACCACTTTGGACGAAGGGACCAAGCCACATGGCTAAAGCCATGTCACATCTTTAATCTCCTTAAGCAAGCTCCCTGACAAAATTAATTGAGCTAAACCCCTCCTCCACTCCTCTTCAGCCTGCCCAGTAGACTGACTATCCGTGACAACCCAAAATATGGCCTGGGCAGTGGCCAATCCTTTCGCCAGCCACCTTGCCTGCTCAGCCCTCATCCTAAGCGGCCTAGGGCACTCATTGCCTGGCCCTGAGCTCCCCTCTCCGGCCAGGGCTATAAAGCCACCACCTTTCGACCTTGCCAAAGGTTCTTAAAATTTCTTCACGAATCCCTCCCAAATTATTCCGAGAGCTCCTCTTAGACAAGACAACTTAATCCCCACCGTCCTCCTGCCCTGAATCCCACCAGCCGAACCCAATTTCTCAGCTGAAAATCAGGCCAGAAACAGGACATCCCCAGAACCTCCACCAAAACCAAATTAAACTCACCCACACCTTCCCAGGACCAAGAGAAGGAGTCCCCCAGTGAAAGCCCCCTCACCAGGCTAGCCAATTACTCCAGACGTGAAAACACCAAATTGGGTTTGGAAGAAATCATACCTAGGCAGCTCACCAGGACCAGAGACTTTATCCGGAGGCTCCACTCACTCCAACGAACGTGCCGAGCATCTCTGATTGAGGCTTCACCTCTCAGAGCCAAGGTATTAACCACTCCTCCCTCCCGAGCTTTCAGTAATTCTCCATTTTGTTTTGTGTAATTTCAATGCATGTTAGTCGTATAGATAGCTTCATCTAGGCTAGACGTGTCGATAGAGACCAACCTCGCATGATTTGGGTGAGTCTGGAGCGAGATCTTAGGTCTAGAAGGTGGACGGCTCTCGGATTAAGTCAGTTGGGGACGATGACTAGCGACCGTCCGATCGCGCGTGTGTCGGATGGACGACAGAGAAGGAGTCGGATGGAACCGCGGAACGGAGAGCGCATGCCGAGTCAGATGGTGGTGCCGAATGGGAATGCGCCATGTGGAGCTTTTGATCTACCTAGGTTGAGGTGGCACCGCGTCGGATAAGTAGGAAATTAGGTTTATTTTCTATTTATTTAAATGCCAGAACTTTAAAAATGCATATCTTTGCATAGAAAAATCCTAAAAATAAACTAAAAATACCCTCTTGCTCAATGTACGAAGGAGATTAATGTGAAAAAAAGAATTAAGTTATTTTGTTAAGTAATTTATTTTTAAATAATTTAGTACTGTTCTAAGTATTTTAATTCTCTCCATTCATGCATACAATTCACCATGGCATGAGACCATAGGGCTTTGGTAGCCTCTGATCTTGGGAACATTTCTTGAATTTTCCAAGGCCAAAGGTTATCTCCGTGGCAAATTATCTATTTTATAAATCTACGTGTCTATTTTGGTATTTTAATTCCAAAAATTAGCATGTTGATTAATAAAATCTAGGAAAATTAGGGGAAGTATCTCTGGACCAGAGGAACCTAGGAAAATTATGGTTTGAATTAACTCATTTAAATAAACCCTAATTTGGTCAAAACCATAAAATTAAGATTAAATTAATTTGAGATAACCACTAATTAAAATAACACAAAATTAATTCTCCACTTATCTTTAGGGTCAGAGAAGTCTCACATAAAAATTTGGAATCAATTGAAAATGATTTAACTCACTAAATGAATTATTTAAATCACATGGCCACTTTTAAACCTCAAAAATTTATAAAACTCAAAATATATTTCAAAAATTCACCAAATTCATTTTGAGACCTCTATGGTATTAGAGAAGTCTATGAAAATTAAAATTGGAATTTTTCTAAAATTTTCATTTTTAACCTATTTTTGAATATTTTAATAATTAAAAAATAATAAAAATCACAAAAATAATAAATTTCACAAAAATGTTATTTTTGATCTCCTAATCACTTACGAACTAACCAAATATTTTTCTTAAGTCCCTAAGAAAAGATATTGAATTTTAAAGGCTTAATGTAATTTTTAATATTAAAAATGGATTTTTCAACCATTCCCACTAAAATAATTCTAAAAATTCAAAGAAAAATTAGAAAAATATAAAATTTATTTCTCTGAGTTTCTTGAGGTAAGAGAGATTTAATAAAAATATAAAATGTAATTTTCAACTTTAATTTTAATTTATAATTAATTAATACTCCAAATTTTAAAATAATTATAATAAATAAAATATAAATAAAAAATCACCAAAATTGGTCCAAGTGGTCCTCTGGTCAGTAGAAACATTCCATAATTTTTCTAAGGATATAAATTTTATCTTGGTCATGTTGTTCAATTTTCATTGAAAAATCCTTATTTTTCATTAAATAATTATATAAATTAAATTAAAAAACAAAAAAATCATATTTCTCCTCTGATGTCTTAATTGACATGTGAGTGACGTGACATAAAAATTTCAAATTCATTTGAGCTCAATTTAATGAGTTATGAAGTGAATATGCTTAAGAGGGCATAAAGGTAATTAAGAGATTTTAACCCTAATTAATATTTTAGGCTTAATCAAAGGAAGGGATGAACATTTGATCCTAAACTTTCTTTTAGATGATTGGAACTTAGGGATTTAAGGGGTAGAAACCCGTTGATCACCTACAACATAAAAAATGAAACCTTAATTAATTAAATCATTTAAATTTTGGAAGAATAATTAAAATTTTGGATTATTAAAATAAGGGACATGACTTAAGAAGATACCAACTCTTTAATCTACAGTCCCTAATTGGATTAATTCAACTCTTAATTAATTCTAATAATGATGGTTGAAATTAATTAAAAAAAACAATCCTTAATTAAATTAAAATTTTAAAAATTAAATAATTTAAATTAAAATAAACCCATAACACTAAAGCTAATTTGAAATCACTTACAACTTAACCTAAAACAAATTTGAATTGTTAAAAAAAAAATTAATCTCAAAACAATTTATAATTAAGATGTAATAATGAAATCAATCTAAAATATTTAAAACAAACTTGAATCATTAAAACTTAATGGAATTAAATAATTTAAACACCTCTTTAACCTAAGTAATCTAAAGAAAAAAAAATCAATTTGAAATTTTATAACTAAACTAAACTATCTTAATTCATCAATTCAATCTAAGCGGTTAAATCTCTTAACAAACTGATTTGTCCCTGGAGGCTTTCATACTTATAACCCTTAAGTGGAGTCTCAAATGAAATGCTACTTTACTCATCGGATAATCAAATGTCCAAGTTCACTGAGCAAGAAACAAAATTCAACTAAATTATTGGATGATCAATTCATCTGTACAATGAAATTCATTTGGACTCAAAATAATCCCAGAAGCATTGAAAAAGATGTTCAGGACTTGTCCTAAGCACTTTCCCAATGTGATGGGATGTTTTAGAAGAACAATTGAATTGAATTGTCCTTTGGGGAAGAAAATTGTCGTTAACAAAACACAAGAACAGACGTCATAGGAATTGACTAGCAATAGGATTAGGATTTTGGTAGATAACCAGAACCTTCCCATAGCTTTACCTAGGTGTTTCTTGCAAATATTTAAAATGCCCTAACATGTGTTTAGGGTGCAGCCTGGAATGACGAGAAGACCCGCTAGGTATGCTTTTATTTTATTGCAATTTATTTACCTTTGCTGTACTTTCTTTCTTGTAAAACTTGCTTGATAAACAAGAATGTCACCCTGCATGAAAACTGAAACCTTTTAGAATAGCTATAAAACTGAAACCCAAAACTAAATTTAAAATCAACACAAGATAAAATTCACCACCACAACATTCAAAAGATAAAACAACTCAAAATTTAATCACAAACAGAACAACAAAACTACAACTACAACTAAATTAAAACGTCTCGTTGGATGATCGGGAATCCCTCGGATGATGCAACCCACGTGTTGCTAACGAGATTTCCCATGGTCTAAATGAATGTGTGGAATTCATTCAATTGAGTTTAGCAAATTCATTTAGACTAAGTGAATCCGATGAAAATAGCGGTGCCGGGATGACGGAACCGAGGGATCTTAATTAGTTATGCTTAATGAACTTTAAAATTTGCTTTAATTAAATTAATAAGCCATCTCAATTTTCAACCTTTCTAAACCAAAACGCTTCTCTCATCTCTTGATTGTCACCTTCTAAAACCAAACCTCTGCAAGAAAAAGGAGCTTGGAGCACGGTGGGCAGCACAACCATCTTCATCAGCAAAAGTTGTGTCTACTTCAGCAAAACCTTTCTTAGAATTAAATAACCAAGCCATAGGATTTCGAGGTAGTTTGCCTAGTGCAACATAAATCCTCAACATGTCGCTAGGCATTTGCATAATTATATTATGTAAATTAAGCCCTAACCGTTTTTAGGACTCTGAGGTGGTCTTTTGGTATGACATAAACCCTCACATTTTCGAGGCTATTTGTGTGATTATGTCATACAAATATAAGTCCTAATTAACTAAAATTGGCCGGATTGAAACACTAAATAATTCTCTCAAATTGAAGCCAAACAATAGGATAGTTGGGAAGTCACCGAATTCACTTCAGGTCGGTGACATCCCATACATCTCTTCCTTTGGACTCCAAAAATAAATTGTTCCGAATTTGAGCCATTCCCTATTAAAATTTCTAAAATCCAATTTGTTTGAAACCTTAAACTTTGAAATTCTTTAGAGCAAAACCACTGATCATTATCGAGAGTTTTCTTAAATGATTCATGTCATTTAAGATGTAATTAACTATAGGGGCTTTCCCTAATAGGGATCTTTAAGAACCTAGGTGATATAAACCCTGCTTAATTCTTTTATATTAAGTAGGGGAATTTGTCGGCTTATAAAATTGGTTCGCAGACCAAAGGGATGTCACAAATCCTCTAGTTTATTTAATCGAGCCCCATCATCAAACAGTGTGTCTATTCCCTGGAATAAATATACGATTTGTGATGCGGCGCACATTTATATAAATTATTTTGGATGTGAGATCGGTTCGATTTCATATCTTAAAAAATTTTCAGATTCAGAACTATTTTTTAAAAAAAATGAAATGCTACTTTCAAATTATATATATATTTAAATTAAATATTCGAAGACAATTTCTGTAGGCGACCCTCTTTTTCAAAACACACAACCTAAAATTACGCTGACACACACCTCCAGGATTTTCAAAGGATTTCTCTTGGATACACTTCTTATTACGAAGGAATGTACTAAAGCGGGAATAAGCCTTGAAATTCACAAATTTACTCTCATCATATTCAAATTTTCTCTTCCCTTTTGCCATTCTTGGAGCCATTTTTCTAAAAATATCAAATTAATCTAAATCATTTTCAAAATTGCAATGTAATAGACTCCAAAATAAATTTAAATAAATAAAAACTCCAACGCCATAGAAAATCTCCAAATATTCTCTAAAAATCTCAAAATTCAAATCTTTCTAATGTAGGAGATTTCCACTGTCAAAATCGAAAAAAATTTAGTTTAAAGTGAAGCTCTTAACAAGAGAAAATGAAATCCGAAATCGCTTCAAATCCAAATGCAAGTGAGCCCTAGGTGCAAAAATTAGCCTTGGCTGAAGATAGAAGATGATGGTTTGGAGAAAAATGGTGGGTCCCAGGGTTAAATCATGAAATTTGAGGGTTTAAGGCTTTTTTGTCTATCGGGCGCGGTCGCCATTCGGCGCAATTTTCATGTCAATAGGCCAAACTCTCTGTCTTTTGGTGTAGTCTGGCACTAGTAGCTGCGCCGTTCAGCGCCAATTCAAAAACTGGGCTTCCAACTTTTTTTTACAATTTTAATCTTTTCAAGCCCGCACCGACGTCTAATTAGTCCATTTAAGCATTGAATAACGTACTAAAGCTATGGAAAGTAATATTTTTTAACACAAACAACACAAAACATCTTTATATATATATAATCCAAATTACAAACAAACATAAATAACACTAAACTTTACACATTGTCAAGCCATAAAATACTATAATTCAGCGTCGCTCACAACCACAACACAATAACACTGAAAACTGAACAAGAAAGCATGTTCAAATTTAACATTCAAGCAAAACAAAGTAAGTAATCAGTTCAAACACAAAAACACATAAAAACAATAATTAAGTCTCTATTATTCCTCAGAACTATCATCAACCGTTAAATATCTAATTGATTGAACTTGAACGAACAGATTATAGAATGGACGAAAAGGTATTCTTCAGTTGAATAGACGTTGTACTTCGAAATTGATGAACTTCCTATAGTTGAAAACTTGAAAACTTGAAGTTTCGATCGAGTCGGAATCTATTTGGATGAGAATTGGGATCTTCCTTTTCATTTCAATGGTGGTTTTGGCGTCTAAGGGCAGTTTTTAGGAGTTTAAATGGAAGAAATGCACCTAGAACTGCTAAAATATGATTTTAAGAAAGAAAAACTGTTCTCTGAACAGCAGCACGGTCTGGCTCTGATGGCAACGCTGTTCGACGCTAGTTCAATTTTTGTCAAACTTCACTTTGTCTAAATTCTTTCCAAACTTTAATTCGATTCTTTTTTTTAATGTTGTTTATCGTATTTAAGGAAGGGTAGGATTTAATTAAGTAATAATCAAACAAGAATAACACATCAAACAAACAAAACACTCAATAAGTGTGGGTTGCCTCCCACAAAGCTCTTTGTTTAACATCGTCAGCCCGACATAACCTCAGGTTATTCAGGCTGATCCAACATTAAACTTCTTTAAAATTAGGTCTATTGCCTTAAAAATATGGTTTTAATCTTTTCCATTAACTATGAATACTCTTCTAGATTTAGGGTCTTCGATAATCTCTGCTCCAAATTGATAGATTTTTATGACAGTGAAAGGTCCTATCAATCAAGATTTCAGTTTCCCAGGAAATAATTTCAATCTTGTGTTGTATAATAAAACTTTTTATCCTGGTTCAAATTCTTTTTTAACAATTTTTTGATCATGCCATATTTTTCTTCTCTCCTTGTATATTCTATCATTATCATATGATTTATTTCTGATTTCCTCCAACTCATTCAATTGTAACAGCCTTTTCTCACCAGCATCTTTCAAATTAAAATTCAATTTCTTTATTGCCCAATATGCTTTATATTCTAATTCAACTGGCAAGTGATAAGTCTATCCAAAGATTAATCTATAAGGGGACATTTCTATAGGAGTTTTATAATCCGTTTTGTTGCCAATGAAGTGGTGTCTAATCTAGCACACCAATCTAATTTCTCAGGATTTATGACTTTTTCTAAAATTCATTTAATTTCATGATTATATACCTCAGCTAAGCCATTAGTTTGGGGATGATAAGCTGTAGAGATTTTATGCATAATATTATATTTTTCTACCAATCTTTGAATCAGATTATTCTAAAAACGGGATTCTCCATAAGCGATGATTACTCTAGACATTCCATATCTTGTGAAAATATTTTTCATTAAAAACCTCAAAACACTTCTAGCATCAAACTTAGGTAAAGCTATTGCCTCAATCCATTTTAATACATAATCAACAGCAATTAATATATCTAAATTCCCAAATGAAGGTATAAATGGTTCCATAAAATCTAATCCCCAAGCATTAAAAATTTCAACTTCCAAAGTAAAATTAAGAGGCATTTCATTTCTTCTATATATATTATCTAATCTCTGACATCGATGACAGGTTTTGATAAATCTATAAAGATCTCTAAAAATAGTAAGCCAATAAAATCTAGATTATAAAATCTTATGTGTCATTCTATCAATTCTGAAATATCTTACGAATTTAGAATCATGATATTCTCAAATAATTTGTTTAGTTTCTTCATAAGGCATACATCTCCTAATAATAAGATCTTGACATTGCTTATACAGATAAGGATCGTCCCAAAAATAAAATCTAGCATCATGTTTGAATTTCTTCCGCTGTTGCATTGTTAATTCTGGTTGTAAAATGTTACTGACAATGTAGTTTACAATGCCAGTATACCACGGTATATTATTTTCTGTAATATTATACAGCTGCTCATCAGGGAAAGTTTCAATTACTTCCTTTTCAAAATCAGCCAATTTAGGTTGTTCAAGTCTAGATAAATGATCAGTTATTCAAATATTGACCCCTTTTCTATTGTCGATCTCAAAATCAAATTCTTGCATTAAAAGTATCCATCAAATTAATCTTAGTTTAGCATCCATCTTTTGCATTAAATATTTAATAGCAGAATGATCAGTATGCACTATACATTTGGCTCAAATTAAGTAAGATCTAATTTTTTCAAAGGCATAAATGATAGCTAATAACTCTCTTTCTGTAGTATTGTAATTAATTTGAGCATCAGTAAGAGTTTTACTAGTGTAGTATATAACTTTAAACATATTCTCGTTCCTTTGTGATGCACCAAAAATATATACTATTTTTTCTATATAATTTTACCCATTTTTGGTGATATTGCACTTTAAAGAAAGGTATTTTTCATGATTTGTTGCAGTTATGATGATTTTATGTGATTGGAATGAACAGAAGCAAAAAATGAATGAATTCAGAGAAAAAAGGAGCAAAAAAGGAGGAAAATAGCTTCTGGCGTCGCCGACACCATTTTTTCGAGAGCTCAGCAAATTTTTGGATGATAGAGCGCCACCGGCGCCCAATGTCGGTAGATTTCAAATTTGAGGAGTTTTGGCGACCTTTTGTAGGGATGCCTATGGAAACTCTTAGGATTTTGTTTCTAACTTATAAGTAAAATTTTTTGGACGAAAATGGTGTGGTTGTGTGGAGAGTCTTGTGTGTTTCTAGTGTAGTTTTAGTGAGAGAGAGTGTGTGTTGAGTGTTAGGGCTTAGAAGAAGAGTGTAGAAATAAGAATTTGAGAGGAATTCTTCTCTAAGGAGTAAAAGTGAAGGAGTAAAGTGAGAGATTGCTTCTTCCTTTCCATTCTAAATAGGGAATTGAGTGTTGCAAAGAAGAGAGAAAAAGATTCAAAGGAACTTCAAGGGAATTGCATTGGGAAAGAGAAAGAGATAATTTTTATTTTCTTTTGTGGTTTGTATGACTTTTCTTTTTATATAAAATCCATGTTTTATTGTGCCTTCTCCATGAATTCTGAGTAGTCTCCTTTATCTTTCTTCTTGCATAGAGTTGTGATGATGTGTTGATCTGGATTTAAAGTGCATTTGAAGTAATGATGAAATTGTGATGGTTTTTTATTTTGAACTTAATTTACTTTTCGATATGGCCAATTGAATTGTTAAAATCTGTTGTTGAACATTAACTCTGAAAGAATTTAGTGTCCTACAACAATAATGAAGAATCCATTCAATTTCCATGGATGAATTGCGTAGTTCATGGGAATTGAGTGCAAATAATTAAGGAAGTGTGTTTTGATGGACTTCAAATTGGAGGTTTCAGGGTGACAGGCTGAGATCCCTAATTTTTTCCTAAGATTAGTAAGTAAACTCGAAGGTTAGCCTTCAGGTGAAGGGTGAGTGGGAGCTCCGTAGTGAGAGCCAGTATCCTCCCAGCCTAGCCTTAGATTTAGTGACTAAACTTAAGATATTTCAATGTTTTTTTCATGCTTAGAAGAGGGGGTACTGTTTTGAGGGTAAAGAAATATTTATGCTTCTATTTAGAACAATACCATAGATAATCATTCCATATCATCCACACATCATTTTCTCTTTGCAAGAGGAAATATACTTTTTTTATATATCAAAACCTTTCAAATATATAGCTTAGTGTGTGTCTGTTAGTTAATTCCGATTTAAAGATATTAGAAGTAATTGTAGTTTACTTAATTATTACTGTTTTCTGCATCTTGGTAGTAGAAGTAAATATTAAACTTTAATTACAATTTTCGTATTGGAATTCAGTATTACATTATCTACTGTGAAACTCTTACCTCGTGCCTTCCCTGTGGGATTGATAACCATGACTCTATTAGAGCCCTGTATTACTTAATATGATGCGTATACTTACATTGAATGCTTGGACTTTACAAAATCATTATAAATATATATAAATTTGAGTTCATAAGTTCTTGCAATATTAAAGTCCGCCGCATCAAGTTTTTGGCGTCGTTGCCAGGGAAGGAAGGAAGGAAGGAAGGAAGGAAGTATAAACGGTATTTATTGATAATATAGTAATTGAAAACCTTTACTTTGTAGTCTGTAATTGTGTGTGTTTGTTTACTTTTTAAAGTATTTATGTGATTTTATATGCGTCGTAGTGGATCTATAGGCTTAGTACCTTACGATTCTGAGTTAGAGCGTACTGTTAGAAAAATTAGAAAACAATAAAAACAAACTGAAAATCCTTGTGAAATGGTGAATAATCAAGAAAATCAGAGAAATGATATTGGAAATTTATCAAGACCTTTAAGAGATTATGCTAACCTAATAGCAGATGAAATTCATATAACTATTCAAAATCCTAATGTTGTTGCTAATTCATTTAAACTTAAACCTGCTATTATTCAAATGGTACAAAATAATTAATTTGGAGGAACACCTAATAAGGATCCAAATTTACGTCTCACTAGTTTTCTAGAACTGTGTGCTACTTTTAAATATGACGGAGTGTCGAGTGATGCTCTCAGACTTAAAATTTTTCCTTTTTTGTTAAGGGGTAAAGCTAAGGCGTGGTTAAATTCGTTAGCACCTGGATCTATTAGAACTTAGGGAGAATTGTCTCAAAAGTTTCTATCAAAATATTTTCCTCCATCAAAGACTGCTAAGCTAAGATATGATATTACATCTTTTGGTCAGTTTGAAAGAGAATCAATATATGAAGCTTGGGAGAGCTTTAAAGATCTTCTTAGTAAGTGCCCACATCATGCTTTACCAGATTGGTTAATAATTCAAACATTTTATAATGGATTAGTGGGATCCTCTCTAATATCTCCAATAGATTGCTGATGCATGAACAAATTGTAGAATGGACGAAATGGGAATTCATCAGATGAATCCTCAGCAATCACAGCTTCTTCTTCATCTAATTAATCAGGCCCATCCAACCAGTGTGATCAAACTGTTCCGTCATCCTCCAATCTATATGATCATATAAATCAGAAATATTATTGATTGCATTCATAACATTCCGTACCTCTTTTTCCAACTATTTGATTCTCATCAGTATCATTCTGGAACTTTCAAGAAAATAAGGATGAATCAGTAGTGAAGTCTGAGTTGGTTGATCAGCAAGTAGATTCATATCATCTTCATCTCCTATTGTTTGGTAGTCATAAAGATTAGTTAGATCAATAGGCCTCCAAGGAAGAAGAACCTTTTCCCAACTCTCATATGGAACTTGTGATTGACTACAGAACAGAAATATGGTGAATGGGTGTCCAAGCCCATATTTAGATATATGAACAATTAATCCCAAAACTGATTTCACAATTATATTACCAATATCAATCGGCCTCCCAGTTTGAATACAAAAATTCAAACTGGCACATTCCTTGGTTACCTTGCTAATCTTTCAAGTTGGAAATAACTTTGCCAAAAAAAAGTAATGCCACTGCTTTGACACCGGATTTAAGGATGCAGAAGAGAAATTAATATATCCATTTTCTCTAACTTCCCAATCTTCATTTTCATCCGTCAAATAACAATACACATCATTCATATTATCACTTGTGGCATTGAAATTGGAATAATGGTAAATAGGTACATTCTCAATCATAAAAAGATCATTAATTCTCGCATGAGTGAATTGCACAAACCTACCTCACACAAAGATGAATCCTTGGTTGATCCTGTGAAGATTTGCATAGAATTCCTTCACAACCGGAACGACTACGGCTGCGGTAGTGTAATGAAGCACTTCCCAACGTCTTTCCTTAATTATCTCTTTAATTATTATAGTAGGATTATCCATACCTCGAATTATAAGGCCTCTTTCCTTGATGGTCCTCCTCTTCATCATCACTTTGTTGAACAATCGTTGCACCTCAAAACTTATAAACTTCCTTCTGTTAAAAATGCAAGATCGAGGGGTTTTTATAGAGTAGGAATCCATGGGATGCGAATTGAGAATGGTAGTTTTCATTTTTCTAGAGTTTGGAAGTCTAAAATGGAGTTTAGGGAGTTATAAGGATGAAGATCCCACTCAAAATTTCCAAAACTCACATTTTGAATCTTCAAAAACTGTCAACAGGTTTTGGGTGTCGACAGCGGCTCTCAAACTGGAAATTTAGCAGACTTCTCTGTAATTAGGCGCCGGTGGAGCCAGAGGTCAAAAATCTCATCGAACTTCGTTTGGCCTAAAATATTCCAATATCTCAATTCGATCCAATATTTATCAATTTTAAAAGTATTTAAGAGAAATTAGGATTCAAAAATAACTATCTGAAAAGCACAACTACAACAAACAAGCAAACACTCCACAAATATACTTATGGGTTGCCTCCCATAAAGCGCTTGGTTTAACGTCATCAGCTTGACAAACCATTCAGTTAATCGAGATGACCAAGCATTAAAACCTTCTTGAAGTCAGTTTGAAACCCGTCAAATATCTCTAAATTATTCTTGAAGTCAGGTTGACGTCAATATTAGAGTTTGCCACATCACTTTGCCCTAAAACCACTCTAATAGCATAATCGCTCGCATCACACATTAATTCAAATGGTTTCTTCTAGTTAGCTGAAACTATTATAGGAGTAGCTATTAATTTTTCCTTAAATAAATCAAAAGCTTTTAAGCATTCATCATAAAAATCAAACTACTTATCTTTTTCCCAAAGTTGGCATAGAGACTTAGTTATTTTTGAAAAATCTGTAATATATCGCTTGTAGAATCCAAAAAGTCCCAAAAAGCTTCTTACCCTTCTTACATTTGTTAGAGGTGGTAATTTTTCTATAATTTGAATATTCGCAGGATCTACTTCCATGTCATATTCAGATATTTTATGCTCAAGCACAATTCCTCCTGCAGCCATAAATTTATAGTTTTCCCAGTTTAGGACTAAATTTGTTCTTTCGCATACCTCTAAAACTTTTTCTAAGCTGCATAGGTATGCATCAAATGAATCTCTAAATACTGAGAAATCATTCATAAACACTTATATACCATCATCTATTAATTTTCTAAATATGGACATTATACATCTTTGAAATGTTGCAGGTGCATTACATAATCCAAAGGGTATTCTTCTAAGAACAAAAGTTCCTTAAGGGCTAGTAAATGTAGTTGTCTCTTTATCCTCAAGAGCAATAGGTATTTGGTGATAAACAATATATCCATCCAAAAAGCAATAATAGTTATGTCCAGCAAGTCTGTCTAACATTCGGTATTAAAAAGGTAAAGAGAAGTGATCTTTTCTGGTGGCAGCATTTAATTTTCTATAATCAATATATATTCGCCAACCAGTGACTTGTCATGTCGGTAAGATTTCATTTCGATCATTTACATCAATAGTCACTCCTCCTTTGTTACGAAAACAATGAATTGGGCTTACCCAAACACTATCAGAAATAGGATATATAATTCCAGCATCTAACTAGTTTAAAATATCGTTTTTAACCACTTCTTTCATCATTAGGTTCAGTCTCCTTTGCAGATCAACTCTATGTTGTTCATTCAACAAAATTCTATGCATATAGATCAAAGGGCTAATTCCTTTAATATTTGCTAAGAACCAACCAAAAGCTTTTTTGTATCCTTTTAAGGTATCCACTAATTTTTGTTCTTAATATTCATTTAAATCCGAAGATACAATGACTGGTAAGGTAGATGATTCTCCTAAAAATGTATACTTCAAATGATTAGGGAGAATTTTTATCTCAAGTTCAGTGGGTTTTATGATAGATGGAATTAAAATTTTATCTTCACTTTCCATAGTATCCAATCTTTCAAATCTTTCCTAAATAAATTCTTACTTTTCATTCTTCATATCATCCAAATCATCTTCACTTTCACTTTTATCCTCACATTCCAATTTTTCTTTAACCACTTCTTTAAAATGATCTTCTCTTAAATAATCACAGATTTCCATTTGAAATCACTCGTCATCTTTTTCAGCTGAAGGGTATTTCATAGATTTCAGAATATTGAAAGTTACCTCTTGATCATTATCTCTCATAGTTAATTCTCCTTTTCGAACATCGATCGCTCTCCCAATAGCAAGGAATGGTCTTCCCAAAATAATTGGAATTTCTTTATCTTCCTCCATATCTAATACAATAAAGTCCACAGGAAAGATAAATTTATCTACCTTCACTAATACATCTTCCACAACTCCTTTAGGATAAGTGATAGAACGATCAGCCAATTGAAGAGTCAAAGATGTAGGTAAAATTTCTCCTATTCCTAATCTTTTGAAAGTTGATAAAGGCATAAGATTAATACTAGCTCCCATATCACATAAAGCTCTTCCGAAAAATTTCTCACCTATAGCACACAGGCTAGTGAAACTACCAGGGTCTTTAAGTTTTTCAGGAAGCTTCTTCTAAATAATAGCACTACACTCACCGCTAAGTGCAACAGTCTCGTGGTTTTTGAACTTTCTTTTCTTTTTAAGAATATCCTTCATAAACTTTGTATAATCAGGAATCTACTCTAATGCTTCAATAAAGGGAATATTAATCGTTAATTTCTTAAGGGTTTCCAAAAACTTTGCAAATCTATTGTCCCTATGATATTTTTTTAGTCTTTGAGGAAATAGAGGAGGTGGTTTTTCGACATTAATTTTCATTGGTTCAATCGGATATTCTAAGTATGGATATATCTTATTAGAACCTTTTTCAATGTCCACTTCCTCTCTCTCAACTACAACTTCTTTTTGTACTCTTTTTTCCAATTCTTTTCCACTCCATAATTAAATAGCCTTAGTTTGCTCCTTGTTTTGATCTTTTGAGTTGATCTCAACATTGCTAGGAAGATTTCCAGAAGGTCAATTATTAAGCACAGTAAAAATATGTCCCAATTGATTCTTAATGTTCTTCATCGCAACATTTGAGCTTAAATTTGATTACCCATTTAGAATTATTTCTTCAATAGTCAACTTATTTTCCTTAAATTGATGGTTATTATTAAAATCAGGAGGATAAAAAGGTCTATAATTTCTATTTCCTTGGTTGTTCGGATTTCAAACTGGATTCATAGAATTGTTTCCCCATTACGAGTTAACAACAAAATTGTTATTATTCCAGTTGAAGTTTGGGTGATTCTTCCAACTAGGATTATAGTAGTTCGAATATGGATTATTGAGTTTATTATTTATAGCATTCAAGTTCATAAGATGTTTGAGATTCTATCATCTGTCTTGATGAATTTTCCTCTAACACTAAGGGTGTTTGAGAATAATTCATTCTATATTAATTTATTTTCTTTGGAGTGCAGAAATTTGAGAGACTATCATAGTTATTGCATCAGAATCATGAATACTAGCTACTCTCTTAGGATTTGCCCGCTCAGAGGGCCATTGAAAATTATTAGTAGCCATCTCTTCAATTAACGAATATTCTTTATCAAAAGGTTTTGACATTAATGATCCACCAGCAGTAGCATCTATAATCGATCTCAAAGATCCCACTAATCCATTATAAAATGTTTTAATTATTAACCAGTCTGGTAAAGCATGATGTGGACACTTTCTCAAAAGATCTATAAATCATTCTCAAGCTTCATATATAGATTATCCATCAAACTGACTAAAAGATGTGATAACATTCCTCAGCTTAGAAGTTTTTGAAGGAGGGAAATATTTTGACAGAAACGTTTGTGAAAGTTCTCCCTAAGATCTAATAGATCCAGGTGCTAACGAATTTAATCATGCCTTAGTCTTATCCCTTAATGAAAAAGGGAAAAGTCCAAGCCTAACAGCATCGTTCGACACTCCATCGTATTTAAAGGTAGCACACAGTTCTAGAAAACTAGCGAGATGTAAGTTAGGATCTTCATTAGGTGTTCCTCCAAATTGATTATTCTGTACCATTTGGATAATAGTAGGTTTAAGCTCAAATGAATTAGCAGCAACATTAGGGTTTTGGATAGTTAAGTGAATTTCATCTGTTGTTGGATTAGCATAATCTCTTAAAGATCTTGGCATATTCTTATTTTGATTGTTTTGATTGTTTAAGTTATTCGCCATTTTGTGAGGATTTTTAGATTGTTTGTGTTGTTTTTGAATTTTTCTAATTGTACGCTCAAATTCAAAATCGCAAGGTACTAAACCTATAGATTTGATACTACGCATACAATCACAATAAGCACACTAGCAATAAACAAACACACACAATTACAACTTGTAATTCAAATATAAGCTTCCAAATACAACAATATTAATTTTTACAGTTACCTCCCCGACAACGACGCCAAAAACTTGGTGTGACTTTTTTAAATTGCCAACATTTATTAACTCGTATATATATATATATATATATATATATATATATATATATATATATATATATATTGATTTAGTTTTCTATCGAGTCACACAATTAAACGCAAGTATACATATCGTTCAAGTAATACATGGTTCTAATGGAGTCCTGGTTATCGATCCCACGAGGAGGCAATTACTTCTATAATGTAGCACATAAATCACTTCACAAATCACAGCACAATTGCAGTAATTACTAATAATAAAAGATGAATAAGCAGTTGTAGTTACTAATTCTACCAAATTATGTTATAACTTCCTAAAAAAGTTAACTAACACAAGACTAACTTTATAACAAAAATTAATTGTAAGAAAAAATCCTCCTCCTCTCCAATAATAATGTGATGATTTAGTGACATAGATCAGTGATACAAATGTATTATGCCAAATAGGAGCATTCCTGTTCTTTACCCTCTTCCGAGTGATATAAAGAACATTGGCTAATCCTAATTTAGTCCCCAAATCCGTGGTTAGGCTGGGAGCATACTGGATCTCACTCTAGAGCTCCCACTTTCCTTCGCCTGAAGGCCAACTCTCGCTTTGGTTTCCAAACCCTAGGACCAAATTGGGGATTTCAGTCTGTCACTCTAAAATCTCTAATTCTACGCCCATCAAAATATATTTCCCTATTTATTTTCACCCAACCCCCATGAACTACATCACTCATTCATGGACATTGAATGTGAACTTCACTTTTGTTGTGGAACTCATAATCCTTTCGAGACATATGTTTCCCAACAAGTTTTAATAATTCAATTGGCCAGATCAAAAAGTAAATGAAGTACGAAGTGAAAAGGTAATCACAAATTCTCCATAATAAATCGACACATCATTTCCATGTCACAACATCAACACATCACATGAAAAGGAGGAAGACAAAGAAATTTACACAAGACACATGAGGAAAAGATGACAAAAGATGGATTTTATATATAAAAGGAACATCATATAAACAGAGTAAATAAAAGACAACTTATCTCAAACTCTTCCCCAAGCGAATCTCAAGGAATTCCTTTAACTCCTCTTCTTTCTTCACAACTATACACAATTCTCTCTTTAGATATATAAGGAAGATGAAATCTCACTTTTTCTCTCCTCCTTCACTCCTTAGAAGAGAACACACATAAACGCTAGATGGACTGTCTACACTAAAATAATGAAAAGATACTCTCACCTTTCACTCACTCACTCAAGAGACTCTCTCCCCCTCTCTATATTTTGCTCCAAAACAGTTTAAATTCAGATAAAATTGATTTCCTAAGAGTTACCTCAAGCACCTCTCTAAAATATGGCCAAATACATTGAATCTAGTTTAAACTCGAGATAGAGCGTGGATCGGCACAGAATAGGGCGCCGTCTGGCGCTATGTTTCGCCTTATGGTCAAAATTCTTTGTAATTTAGTGCGCTCCGGCACTAGTAACAGCGCCTTTCAGCGCTCCAGTTTAAAATCTGCATTTTGCCTCTTTTTGCTCCAAATTTGCTCCTTTTTTCTTCTTTTTGCTCCAAAGGCCTAAAATCATTGTACCTGCATGAAATCATGAAAATACCTTTCTTTAAAGTGTAATATCATAAAGAATAGGTATGAAATAGACATTAAAAAGCTATCGAATTTTCAGTTGATCAATGATCAAACTCCGACCCAAAAATATTGTGGAAGGCAAAAAATATCTCGGAAAGGATGCAGAAATTTAGAGAAATTGAAGGAATCAGATGACCAGACTATGATCCTGAAATATTGTGGAAGGCGAAAAATATCTCAAAAAGAATGCAGAAATTTAGGAAAATTAAAGGAATCGGACGGCCAGGGTCCGACCCTGAAATATCATGGAAGGCAGAAAATTGCTCAGAAAGGATGCAAAAATTTAGGGAAATTGAAGGAATCAGATGACCAAGCTCCGACCCTAAAATATTGTGGAAGGCGGAAAATATTTTGAAAAGGATGCCAAAATCTATGGAAATTGATGAAATTAGATGACCAGGCTCCAACCTTGAAATATCGTGGAGGGCAAAAAATATCTCAAAAAGGATGCTGAAATTTAGAGAAATTGAAAGACTCATATGACCAGGCTCCGACCCTGAAATATCGTGGAAGACAGAAAATATCTTGGAAAGGATACAAAAATTTAGGGAAATTGAAGGAACCAGACGACCAAGCTCCGACCCTGAAATATCATGGAAGGTGTAAAATATCTCAGAAACGATGTAAAAATATATGAAAGTTGAAGGAATCAGATGACCAGGCTCTGACCCTGAAAAATCGTGGAAGGCAGAAAATATCTCGGAAAGGATGCAAAAATTTAAGAAAATTGAAGGAATCGGACAACCAGGCTCCGACCCTAAAATAATGTGGATGGCAGAAAATATCTCGGAGAGGATGCAGAAATTTAGGGAAATTTAAGGAACCGGACGACTAGGCTTTCGATCCTGAAGTATCGTGGATAGTGAAAAATATCTTGGAAAGGATGAGGAAATTTAGGGAAATTGAAGGAATTCAACAACCAGGCTCAGATCCTGAAATATCATGGAAGGTGAAAAATATCTCGAAAAGGAAGCGAAAATTTAGAGAAACTGAAGGAATCAGACGACCAAGCTTTGACCCTGAAATATCGTGGAAGGCAGAAAATATCACGGAAAGGATGAGAATATTTAAGGAAATGTCACCATGTTGAGAAAAAACTTAGGAACTCACATCCAGCTCAAGTGGCAATAGAGTTTCACATTCGGAAGGAAAGTCAGGGACTCACATCCAATCTAGGAGGTGACAAAAAGATCATATTAAGAAGGAAAGCACAAGGACTCACATCCATCCTAAGAGCTGACCGAGGGGAATCAGAATTTAGATATTGATCCTAGAATTTAGTGAGACGGAAAAACTTATGGAAATGAAACGTTGAAATTTAGGGAAAGTTGAAGGGGCTTCATGAAAACATTTAGAGATTGTTAAGATTTGTAGAGAATTTCAATGTAGGATTTATGAAGAATTTGAAACTTGTGACAAAATGTCACGACATCGTGGAAACTTTTGGAAGATCAAAAGATTTTCATATTTGTGGGAAGTGACGTTGTACAAATGCAAACACAAGATTTCTGGGGTGGCGAGGAACACAAAACTGTGCAACAAGTAAAGGACTCAAGATCGCAGAAGAATTCATTATTTTATTTTTACGTTTCTTTTTCATTATTTTGCTTTTCTTTTATTTACAGAGTATTCAAATTCAAATTTCTCTCTTTGTTTCTTTTTCCTTTTCTAATTTCTTATTTATCTTTCGGTTTCTTATTTATTTTCCAATTTCTCTTTTGTATCTTTCTTTGTTCATTATAATTTGGAACTATTGTATTGTCCTGCTACTTTTTCATCCATAACGTAATTAGAAGTACAAACTGCAATGAAAAAACTAGTTAATTGTTGATCTTGATTTGAAAATGCAGTACAACTGAAATCATATGATGTGAGGCACCCTAAACATCTGTAGTATACATAAACAAAAATTGAAAACATGTCACAGGTTGTCTACTGAGGCAAAAGTAGTGACTGTATATCCTCTGAGGATGCCCTGTGAAAGAGCTTACCTACTAAGTTGTGCTTCAAGACAAAAGTCCCCTTACGTGCGCTTAGAGTTACATTTATGTCACAACTCCAACAGCTGAAGACCCTCGAAGTATGGGTCTGGCTCATATCCGTACGACTTTTTATCTTCATTCATCCAGTGAAAAGTAACTGACTTTCGGCACTATGCTACTCCTAGTACGCAGTACTTCAATAGGTACACTCCATGTCCTTTCAATATCAAAATAGATCCAACTGCTGTGGGATCTAAACAGAACCTCTAAACTCTCAGGGCCAAACAATCTGAATTGCTCGTCCAAACAAGATGTTGCTTTCACTCATGAATGAGACAGTGCACAAAGGTCTCTTAAAAACATGGTGATCAATATGGGGTGGAATGCAATCTCCCTCCTTGTTGACGTTGATAATGCTACTATTCGGGATGCAGTCTACTTATAGTACGTGTCACTCAACCATCCTCTTTATCATATTCTTTATTTTGGATGGCATTGGATCCACTTCATCATTTTGTAAAATCCTTGGGAGATTTCCTTGTAGGACTTTTGAGAAGTTATAAAAGCAACCACATTGGATCGTGATACTACACTTTCCTCTTTTCCATTTTGTCGGCTTGGAATATGTCTTTGCCCTTAAAAGGCCAGCTCTGCCCAAATCTTTGAGGCTGAAATCACAATCCAAAATCTTTTCTTGATCATTTCTCTATAATTCATCAGTGTATAGCTCAAGGCCTTCCAGAATGTTGACAAACCTTCCTTGAATTTCTTCATAATGCTCGAATTCTTTCTTTCTGACATGGCGTATCTTTGTAACAGCGTAGTATGAAATTCCTTTCTGCTACCGTAGCTGAACATACTCTAGTACATATGGCTCTACATCTGCGTGCTCTCTGCTCTTCAATAGCATCGAGGTAGCTACATATGCCTCGAATGTGCCATAGTCTTCCAATTGCAGATCATTGGAATCCGGACACTCTGAAATTTCTCTAGTAGCTGACGGCTGTTTAGGTAAACTCGAGCTGCAAGTTGGACACCTAGTGAAAATCTCCTCAATAGGATTTCATTTCATTGCAGGCTCCTCAATGAACTCTGGCTCAGTCTCTGTAACAGGCGACCTGACAGCTGTCTTTTTCATTTCTAGCTCATAAAGTTCCTCTGGAATTGGGGGAAGCTCTACGTACTGTCTATCTGGCCTGTCTACTTTCCATCCTATCCAAGTGTCGGCGCTTGCGATGTTTGGCATTTCGTCATTGTGTATGCCTCAACAGCACATCTGCAATCCCTTCTCCAGTGTCAGTAACTAGATCTACCTCTGGCGTGGTGATCATTGACGAGATTTGCTTATTTCTTACTGCACGGAGGTGTGAGTCAGAAAAACCCCCGGTGGCTCCTTGTTTCAATGTTTCTACTTCATCTTGGTGACTGATTCTGAACAAAGACTGCATGCCCTTGGCTTCCCTGTGGCTGACTAACTCTGTGAGAGGGCCCTCATAATCCACATTGACTTAGGAGAAGTCCATGTCAAAATTTACCACACCACCCTCAGGTGCCTTCTCTTCTTTAAGCACTCGATGTAAGTCATCTTTGAATGCAAAAACCAACTTTCTTTCTGACATTTTCCTGCATAAAATAAGGGAAACATCAGTAAGGCAGTACTTTACACGAACAAGAACAACAACAAATTATTATAATTTATTGGATTTTAATCTTTATTAGATGTCATTATCTTATTTAATATCAGTTTACAAAATTTGGAATTACAAGATTTCAATTATGAATGCATTTTATTTCACGAAGATTTATTTTATTCCATTTGATTTTTATTACATTTATTTAATTTAGGACCTAGTCACAGACACTTGGCCACACGGCTATATCGGAATAGACATCCTTCTTCAGATTTGTCATGTCACGTAATACATCTCTAGGTACCGTTCATTTATCGGTAACATGGGCCTATCTCCATAAATGGTCCCTCCAAGGTTGGTTCAAATTTTCCACCTATCTTACGATGTGTAAGAATAGGCCTTCTAAGAAAGAGGACAAGATCACCGACTTTAAACGACATCGGGCTGACCAATTTATCATGGGCCTGAAGCATCTTCGCTTGATAGAGTTTCAAGTTCTATTGTGCAAGCAATCTTTTCCCTTGTAAGTTTTCCAACTTTGCAAGTCAGAGTTTGGAATTTTATTATATTGTTATATGATTGGCGACGGCAACTTTGAGCGAAGGTAGCTGCACCTCTAATGGGAGCTCTCACCCAGACCCATACACTAGTGCTTAAGGTGTAGACTGTGTCAGCATTCTGTCTATCATCATGTATACCCATAATGCTTCTAGTAACATCTCGTGCCATCCTCTATTATTTTCATCAAGTATTTTCTTCAAAATATGCACTAGTGTCTTGTTGAAAGCTTCTACCAAGCCATTTTCTCTGGGGTAGTATATTGTAGAGTACCGCCAATGCATCCCATGTCGTCTGATGAAGTTATTGATTTTAGTACTCTTGAAGGAGGACCCATTCTCTGAAATGATTATGCGTGGTAAACCGAAGCGGTCGACAATCTGATTCTTAAAATATAGTAGCACCTACTATGTTGTAACCTCTCGTAACAGCACTGCCTCTGCCCATTTGGAGAAATAATCTGTAGCTGCAAGTATAAACCTTTGTCCTTTTGAAGATGGAGGGTCTATTGGACCCACTATATCTGTACCCCAACATTCTAATATCCATGAGGAAATTGTGGGGTGTAGAACATTCAGATGTTGGTGCAAGACCACTCCATACACTTGGCATTGATGACATTTCTTCACTATGTCCATGCAGTCTGTCATCATTGTTGACCAATAATTTCTAAGTTGCTTAATTTTCATTTTCATCTTCAGCCTTGACTGGTGGGCTCCACACAAGCTGGCATGTACTTCTTTGATGATATTTTGTGCTTATGTTCTTCTCAAACATCTCAGGCACGTCTGATCGAAAGATCTTCTGTATAGAATGTTATATAATAAGGCATGTGACAGAGCCTCTTCTGAATCTGATGCGTTTTTTACTTGTATTATGGAAATCTTCCTATTTGCAAATATTCTATCAACGGTTGATGCCAATCTACTGTATTATCTGTCACAGTAGTCGCTATCTCTTCTTTTCCGAGTTTATGTAAACTGTCAAGGTCGATCTGCGACAAAACCTAGCATCCTTGTACTGTAGTGTCTATAGAATCTTATGGGTGGACAAGCCAATTCTTTAGCAAGCTTAGCTAAAGCATTTGCATGTGCATTGCTTGCTCGGGGAATTCTATAGAACATCACATTTGGAATTTGTTCCAACAATTTCATCATATACCAATAATATTCTTAAAGTCTTGTCTTTAGATTCTTATATTGTCCTACCACTTGCTGAATGATGAGTTGCGAGTCACCATAAATGGCAATATCCATTATTTCCATTGTTCTAACCTGGTGATTAGTGCTTCATATTCTTCTTCCTTACCTGTGCATGGCTTTGTCAAGTGATAGGAGAATCTTAATATCGCTAACAAAGGTCAGACCAATCCCTGCTTTGCCTGGTATCATTTGTCTCTTCCGGCTGACAAAGCTTCATCTAAGTACATTTCTCAACATCTGGCACATAAATGTTCTACTTACAGTATCTGTTCATCTGGTAGTCCATCGTTGAGGGGGGACCCAACTAGTAGTGGGTGCGCTGCGAGATAGTCTACAAGAACCTGCCCTTTGATAGCTCGAAGGGGCACAAAAGTTATATCAAATTGTAATAAAATCATTGACCACCTTGCTAAAAATCCAGAAAAGTGTTGGTTGGGTCATCAGATATTGCAACAGATTAACTTTCGAAATCAGGCTAACCATATGAGACATGTAATGTCTAAGTTTTTGAGCGGCCAAAACCAAAGGTAGACAATGTTTCTCAATAGGAGGATATTTTACCTCCACCGGTATTATACGTCGACTCAAGTAGTAGAGTGTGTTTTCCTTACCCTCATCATTTACTTGTGCTAGAAGGGCTCTGAGGGAGTCATCTAAGGCTACGGTATAAAGTATCAAAAGTCTACCCAAGATAGAGGATGCTAAAAGAGGAGGTGTTGTTAAGTAGCACTTAATATCTCTGAAAGCCCGTTGGCATGGCTCTCCCCAGAAACCTTTGTCACCCATTCAAAGTAATTTAAAAAAGAGCAGACACCTTCTTAACATATTAGATATAAAGCGTCTTAGGTATGCCAATTTACCTTGAAAAGAACGTAATTGTTTCAAGGCTTTGGGAGGAGGAATTTCTAAAATAGCTCTAATTATTTCTGGGTCAATTTCGATTCCCCGATGACGGACAATGAATCCTAGAAATTCTCTAGAGGTAACACCAAAGGCGCACTTTAAGGGATTCATCTTGAGATTGTATTGCTGTAATCGTTCAAATACGATCCTTAAATCGTATAACTGGTCATTCTTCACTTTACTTTTGATGACCAAGTTGTCCATGTAGCATTCAACTTAATTGTGAATAAGGTCATCGAAGATCTTCGTCATTGTTCTTTAGTAAGTTGCTCCAGTGTTCTTTAGTCCAAACGACATCATGGTGTAGCAGTAAATCCCGATCGGATTTCTGAATGATGTAAGTGTTGCATCTTCTGGAACCATCTTTATTTGATTGTAACCTAACGATCCATCCATAAATGAGAAGATCTCATGTGTCGATGATGTTCACCATTAATTCTGGTATTGGCAACGGAAACTCATCCTTTGGACATGATTTGTTTAAATCTTTGAAATCTATGTCGGCATATTTTTAGGTTTTAGGTTTTGGTGTTGTATTTTGAAAAGAGGTCGCCTACAGAAATCGTCGGCGAATTTCTTAATTTAATTTAAATAAATAATTTGAAAAGTAATATTTGATTTTGAAAATAATTTTAAATTTGAAAATTTTAAGATATGAAATCAAACTAATCTCACATCCCGAATAGTTTATATAAATGAGCACCGCATCACAAACCATGTATCTATCCCGAAGAATAGACACGTTGCTTGATGATGGGGCTCGATTAAATAAACTAGAAGATTTGTGACATCCGTTTGGTCTGCGAACCAATTTTATAAGCCGACAAATTCCCCTGCTTAATATGAAAACATTAAACAGGGTTTATTTTACTCGGGTTCTTAAAATTCCCTATAAGGGCAAGCCCCTATAGTTAATTACATCTTAAGTGACGGGAATCACCTAAGAAAACTCTCGATAATAATCAGTAGTTCTGCTCTCAAGAATTTTAAGGTTTAAGTTTTCAATGGATTGAGTTTTGGAATTTCAATAGGGAATGGATCAAATTTGAAACATTTTATCTTAGTAATTCGAAGGAAGAAAGGTAGGAGAAATCACAGATTCGAAGCGAACTTCGGTAATTTCCCGACTATCCTATTTGTTTGGCTTGAATTTAGGAAAGTCCTAATATTTATTTAATGTTTTGATCTTGCCTATTTTAATTAGTTAAGACTTATATTTGTATGATAAAATCATACAAATAGCCTCGAAGATGTGAGGGTTTATGTCGCATCAGACGACTACCTCGGAAATCCTAAGACCGATTAGGGCTTAATTTACATGACATGATCATGCAAATGCCTAACGAAAAGTTGAGGATTTATGTTGCACTAGGCAAACTACCTCGAAGTCCTATGGCTTGGTTATTTAATTCTAAGGAAGTTTTGTTGAAGTAGATCCGAGTTTTGCTGATGACGATGGCCGTGCTGCCCACCATGCTCCGAGCTCCTTGTTGTTGCAGAGGTTTAGTTTTAGAAGTCATAAATCAGGAGATGAGAGAAGTGTTTTGGTTTAGAGAAAATCTTAAAATCCAGGTGTTTTTAATATTTTAATTAAACAAATCTTAAAGTTGATTATAACAACACCGGTTAAGATCCCACGGTTCCATCCTTCCGCATCGTTATTTTATCGGATTCACTTAGTCCGGATGAATTTGCTAAACTCAACCGAATGAGTTCCACACTTTCATTTAGACCGTGGGAAATCCCGTTAGCAACACGTAGGTTACATCATCCGAGGTATTCCCGATCATCCAACAAGACATTTTAATTTAATTGTAGTTGTAATTTTGTTGTTCTGTTTGTGATTAAATTTCGAGTTGTCTTATATTTCGAAATGTTGTGGCGGTTAGTTTTATCTTGTAATGACTTTTAATTTAGTTTTGGTTTCAGCTTTAGGGACTATCCTAGAGGTGTAGGTTTTCATGCAACAGTTGTTTATCATGCAAGAAAAGTAAGTGCGATGCGATTAAATAAATTGCAATAAAGTAAATTGCAATCGATAAAAACGTACCTGGAGGGTCTTCCCGTCATCTCAAGCTGCACTTAAAACACAATTAGAGTATTTAAGCATTTAAAGTAAGTTCCTAGGTAAAGCTAAAGGAAGGGTTATGGTTTTCTACCAAGTTCCTAATCCTATAGCTAGTCATTTCCTATGACGTCTAGGCTCTTGTATTTTAGTTCGAGGATGATTTTCTTCATCAAAGAACAATTAAGTTCAATTGTTCTTATAAATATCCTATCATATCGAGGAAGTGCTTAAGACGAATCTTAAACATCTTTTCAATATTTCTAGGATTGTTTTAAGTCCAAATGAATTTAATTATACAAATGAATTAATCATCCGAGAGTTTAAGTTTTGTTATCTTGCTCAGTGAACTAGGACATTTGAATATCCTATAAGTGAAGTAACGCTTCTTTTAACACTCCTTTTTAAGAGTTATGGCATCACGAGCTTTCGAGGGCAAATGGATGTTCAAGTGGTTTATGATTTAATTTTAGTTAATGGATTTAAGTTCGGAATAGTGTTCAAGTTGTTTTAGATTTATTTTGAATTCTTCATGTCTTAGGTGATGTTATTTTTAATTCAATTTAATTTAATTTAACTTAATTTAATTTAATGTGGTTCAATTTAATTTAATTTAATTTTAAGTTAATGGTCCAAAGAACGAGAGTCGGCTTCCTGAAGTCCGTTCTTCCTCAATAACTTCGACTGTAGAGCGGTCACTGTTAATCGACCGGTCGTAGGTTCGAATCCTACTGGGGAGATTTTCTATTTTCTCGAATTCTTTCATGAAGAATTGAATGAAAGGGCTCGCTTTGACCGTTAGGAGTAGGTAACTCGTTCCCTGTCTTTGTTTCTCTTGCATTCTATCTCATCGTATCACATTCTGTTCTACAATATTTAAGATTAATATGATATGGTTCAGCTTAATTTTATTTAATTTGATTTAATTTAATTTGATTTATTTTTAATTTTATTTAGTTTAATTTAATTTAATTTAATTTTAATTTAATTTAATTTAATTTAATTTAATTTAATTTAATTTAATTTAATTTAATTCAATTCAATTTAATTTGATTTAATTTAATGTGTTTTAATTTAATTTAATTTAATTTAATTTAGTTTAATTTAAATTGATTTAATTTAATGTGATTTAATTTAATTTAATTTAATTTAATTTAATTTAATTTAATTTGTTTTAATTTAATTTAATTTAATTTAATTTAATTTAATTTAATTTAATTTAACATTTTATTTTAAAGGGATTTGCTTTAAATAATTTAACTTTAATTTAATTTAATGATTAAATCTTTTAGCATTTTAAATCTTAAACTTGGATTATCATTTTAATTAGGAATTAAATATTATTGGGATGATTAATTTAGGGATTCTTAAATTAAAGAACAAATTTCTTCCTAATAACATCCCTATTTTAATAATTCCAAATTTATTATTCTTCCAAATTTAATTAATTGTTTTATTAAGGTTTATTTTAATTATTTTTAAATTGTTTAGTAGGTTTCTACCCTTTAATTATTTAAATTTCAATCATCCAAATCAGATTAAGATAAAATATTTTACTCTTTCATTTTATTAAGCCTAAAGTTTTAATTAAAGGTTAAAATTTTAATTACCATTTTGCCCTTCAAGTTTAATAATTTCATAACTCATTAAACTGAGCTCAAATGAACTTGCAATTTTTATGTGACTTCACTCATATGTCAATGAAGATATTAGAGGAGAAAATGTGATTTTTCTGTATTTAATTTATTTATGTAATTATTTTTGGTGGAAAATAGAGATTTCCAAGGAAAATTTAATAATATGACCAAGGGAAAGTTTCTATCCTTAGGAAAATTATGGGACATTCCTAATGACCAGAGGACCACTTGGACCAAGTTTGGTGATTTTTTGAATTATATTATTTTTATTATAATTATTTTACGTTTTGGAGTATTAATTAATTTAAAAATAAAATAAAGTTTGAAAAATGAATTTTATATTTTTCAAAAATCTCTCTGATATCAAGGAAATCATAGAATCAACTTTTGTAATTTTTTGATTTTTCTTTGATTTATTAGAATTATTTTAATAGAAATGCTAGAAAATACATTTTTTTATTTTAAAATTACCCTAGGGCTTTAAAATTTAATAACTCATCGTAGAGACCTAGGAAAAATATGGGATTTGTTCCTAAGTGACTAAAATTCAAAATGTGACATTTTGGTGAATTTTATTATTTTTGTGATTTTTATTATTTTTTAATTATTAAAACATTAAAATAATGCAAAAAATCAACTTTTTTAGAAAATTGAAATTTTAATTTTCTTAAATTCCCCTAATATCAGAGAGGCTCCGAAACCAATTTGGTGAATTTTTGAAAAGTATTTTGAAAATTATGAATTTTTTAAGTTTAATTTTGGTTAAATGACTTAATCAACCCATTTGATAGGGCTAACCAAGTCCAATTGACTTCAAACTTTTATGGTGGGTTTCTCTGATCCTAAAGGTCAGTGGATAATTGATTTCAAGTCAATTTGATGTATGATTAGCTCTAATTAATTAAGAACCTATTTAGGGTGTTTAAGCCAATTAGTGGTTATTCTAAGTGAATTAATTCAAAACCTATTTTTCCTAGTGTCCTCTCGGTCATAAGAAACATCACCAAATTTTCCTAGAATTTATTTCACAACATGCTAATTATTGGATTTAAAATACTCAAAACAAGTAACATGAATTTGAAAAATCAATAACTTCTCATAGGATGACCTCTCGACTTTGGAAAATTCGAGGAATGTTCCCAAATTCAGCAGGCTTCAAAAGCCCTATGGTCTCATGCCATGGTGAATTTCCTATATGCATGGAGAATTAAAACAATGCAGAGGGTAAATAAATCATTAAAAATAAAATACTGGATGAAATTAAATGATTTCTTTTCCACATTATTCTCCTCTCTTCACTGAGCAAGAGGGTATTTTTATTTTATTTTTCTCGATTTTTCTACACAAAGTTATGAATTTTCAAAGTTTCGATATTTAATAAATACATTAAATACCCTATTTATCTACTTATCCACGCGGCGCCGACGAAACATCGAGCAGCTCCGAAGGGGTACGTGTCGCGCCGTGATTGGGCGCCGCCATCCGAGTCGCCCATCCCGGACCCGCGGTTCACGTAACATTCTCTGATCCGGCGCAATCTGAACCGTCCGCTCGATACACGCGCGATCCAACGGCTCCTGGTCATCGTCTACGACTGGTGTGCACCCGTGACCGTCAACCTTCTAACCCTAATTTCTCACTCGATTCTCAACGGATTTTCGTGTTCTTATGCTCTATGGATTCGTCTCGAAGAGACGAATACATCCATACGGTAAACATGCATTTAAATCGACTCAAATTAAAATGAGAATCTCTCGGAATCTCGGAAGAAGAGGGAGTCCATACCTTTGCTCGCAGAAGTGAAGCTTCGATCCGAGAGTTATGTCACCTTCGATCGGGTCCAAGTAAGCTCCGCATGAAGTCCTCGGCCCGGTGAATCGTCTAGCTATGAAAGTGACCACAGACCTATCTCAAAGCTCGGAGGCCGGAGCAACCGGGTGGCCCCGGAGATGGGGCTTTCAGTGGGAAACTTCTCCTCTTGGTCCAGCTGAAGGTGTAGGACCAATCAATTTGGGGATCGGCTCACCGTGAAGAAGTATCCTGGTTTTTAAGCAAAGTTCGAGCTCAAAATCGAGCTCACTCGGAGGGAATCGGGGCCGGAATTCAGCGGGGATCAAGTGCTCTATGTGTGGGGAGTGATCCGGAATGATTTTGGCGCAGTTTCCATATGGTTTGGTTCAGCACCACTCATGGCCGAGAGGGGGTGCCGTTTAAATAGGCATGGTCGGAGGCTCTCCTGTGGGTGGCCAAGGGTTGGGATCACTGCTTGGCATGTGAAGAACAACCATGGTGGCCATCGGGCATGGGGCAACTCAAGCAAGGTGGAATTCCAAACTTTGGCTCCTCCCAAGGTCTCGGCCATGGTGTTTTCCGGCGACCCAGGCTGCTGGCTCGCAGCATGGGTCACCCTCGAGTCCAAGTGGGTCGTGGTCGGAGGTTTGTGCAATCAATCGGCCATGGACATGTGTAAAGGGTTTGGATTAAAATGGTATGGGGAGAGACTCATTTTGGGTCCAAATGGGTCAACCCACCATTTTGGGTTTGGTGCACCCTTCCATGGATGATTTAGTCCGAGGGAGGATCGGGTGAATCGACTAGAAAAGGGTGGAGAGGTCACCATCCATGAATATTTTGATTAATCATGGATTAAGGTGAAGCATTAAAAGGGTTAAAACCTTTTAAGGGGCATAAAAGAGGCTCCTCCTTTTGCCATTAATGGCTTCGATCACATGTCAAACCTTCCATGGCTTCATGTGGCTTGTTCATGGCTTCGCATTTGGCTCCATTCGTCTTGGGAAAAGTTTAGTCAACTTCATAAAAATGGATTTTAAGGATTTAGGATATTTTGGTGGAAAGTTGGATGAAGCTTTATTTAGAATTATTTGATCATTGGATTAGGACTTAGGGATTATTTTAATTGAATGCATGATGAAGAGAATTTGTCATATGGGCCTTGGATTGATTTTCCCCTTTGGATTTTGGTGGAGATGGCTTTAGGAAGGTTTAAGAAAGTGGGCTTTTGGTTTTGGAAATAAATTTATGGATGGGGAATTTGTGAAGGATTGGGCCAAACAAATTTTGGTTTTAGCTCATGGATGGGTTATGAGTGATTTGGAGCAAATTTAGGGTGGTTTGGGTTTGAATTGGGTCGATTTGGGCTTTTTGGTGAATGGGCCAATATAGGTCAAATTGGGCTAACTTGGGCCAATGTTGGGCTAGGGTTGAAATTGATGTAAAATAAATGTTGGGAAATGTTTATGGGAGTGTTTCAAAGAGGTTTTGGCTTTGGTTGGGTTTTGATTTTGGGGTTTGGGTCTATTTGGGCTAGGTTTAGGTTTAGGTCAAAATTGGGCCTTTTGATTTTGGATTGAATTTGAGTGGGGTTTGGGTCTAAATTTTGGGCAAATCATGTTAGTGTTTTGTTTATGAGGATTTTAAGGAAGGTTTAGAAAAGATTTGGGGTTAATTGGAGTTGAATTGGGTGAGTTTGGACTAAGTTTGGGTCATGGGTTCAAATTGGGCTTTAAGGCCCAAAGTGAAAGTGGATTCAAATGTCAATCAAATTGGACTTGGATTTGGTCTAGATTGGTGTTGGAGATGTTGAATTGAAGTTTAGAATTGAATTGGACCAGAATTTGGGTCAATTGGGTAGGTTTGGTTTGACATTGGGTTCACTTTGGGTTAAAATGGGTCAAATTGGGGATTTTGATTAAAGTGGGGTAAATTGACAAAATTGGCCCATGGTGTAGTTGAACAAAATGAAATTGGGAATATTTGGGATTTTCTGGAATTTTCTGGGAATTTTCTAAATTTTTGGATTTTTGGCTAAGATGGGTATTTTGGGTATTCGGAGGGTATCGGGAGGTATTTTTGGAATTTTTGGTTTTTTTGGGTATGGATGATTAATTTGATTGGTGAGGAAATGTTTAGGAATGGTTTTGGGGAATTTTGGGTGATTTGGAAATTTTGGAAGATTTGGGTAATTTCGAGTGTTTTGAGTAGCTAGGAGTGTAGGGTCCTGGGGTCAAAATCGA